>JBCNJP010000006.1:47207543-47246759 GCA_039602395.1 Deinandra increscens subsp. villosa
GCTTTTTTTAAATACAAACTCACACATTTATTACATGGGCCAAAGCCCTTTCTCCCTCTAGTCCAATCCATATTTTACAAGAAAAAACACATAATTAACTAACACCCGATCCAATTTAATACACAAGCCTCATCATTTTTCTTTTATAGTCGAAACACGATATCTATGATCAATCATGAGTGCGGAATCCAAGTGCATGATTGTATCAAGTATGAGAAGCAATAATAAACGATGAATCAACAAAGTTAATAAATGAGAAGCAATAATAAACGATGAATCAACAAACTTAATAAACACTTACAATTAGATGATTAATATCGTGGATTACTATTACAACACGATTTCTGTCTAGCACACATGTTTTGGTTAGGCCACTGAAATCATTCTCTGATCTCTCTCAAGTCACGAATTCCCTCTCACTCTCTTGTGTCTACTTCGGCGAACCTTAGCTAGTATGATGTCAGTTTGTTTAAATAAAAACTGACACATTTATTACATGGGCCAAAGCCCTTTCTCCCTCTAGTCCAATCCGTATTTTACAAGAACAAACACATAATTAACTAACACCCAATCACTAAACATGCATAACCGAAGCCCAATCCAATTTAATACACAAGCCTCATCATTTTTTCTATTATAGTCGAAACACGATATCAATGATCAATCATGAGTGCGGAATCTAAGTGTATGATTGTATCAAGTATGAGAAGCAATAATAAACGATGAATCAACAAACTTAATAAACACTTACCATTAGATGATTAAATCGTTCATTACTATTACAACTTGATTTATGTCTAGCACACAGGTTTCGGTTAGGCCACCGAAATCATATTATGTTCTCTCTCAAGTCACGAATTCCCTCTCTCTCTCTTTTGTGTCTATATCGGCAAACCTTAGATAGTAGGATATGAGTTTTTTAAATACAAACGCACGCATTTATTACATGGTCCAATGCCCTTTCTCCCTCTAGTCCAATCCGTATTTTACAAAAACAAACACATAATTAACCAACACCCAATCCAATTTAATACACAAGCCTCATCATGTTTCTATTATAATCGAAACACTATATCAATGATCAATCATGAGTGCGGAATCCAAGTGCATGATTGTATCAAGTATGAGAAGCAATTATAAACGATGAATCAACAAAGTTAATAAATGAGAAGCAATAATAAACGATGAATCAACAAACTTAATAAACATTTACGATTAGATGATTAAATCGTGGATTACTATTACAACATGATTTCTGTCTAGCACACAGGTTTTAGTTAGGCCACAGAAATCATTCTCTGGTCTCTCTCAAGTCACGAATTCCCTCCCTCTCTCTTGTGTCTACTTCAGCGAACCTTAGCTAGTATGATGTCAGTTTGTTTAAATAAAAACTCACACATTTATTACATGGGCCAAAGCCCTTTCTCCCTCTATCCAAGTCGTATATTACAAGAACAAACACATAATTAACTAACACCCAATCATTAAACATGGATAACCGAAGCCCTACCCAATTTAATACACAAGCCTCATCATTTTTCTATTTTAGTCAAAACACGATATCAATGATCAATCATGAGTGCGGAATCCAAGTGCATGATCATCAAGTATGTGAAACAATAATAAACGATGAATCAACAAAGTTAATAAATGAGAAGCAATAATAAACGATGAATCAACAAACTTAATAAACACTTACAATTAGATGATTAAATCGTAGATTACTATTACAACTTGATTTATGTCTATCACACTTGTCTCTCTCTCTCTTTTGAGTGTATTTCGGCAAACCTTAGCTAGTAGGATGTGAGTTTTTTTAATATAAACTCACACATTTATTACATGGGCCAAAGCCCTTTCTCCCTCTAGTCCAATCCGTATTTTACAAGAACAAACACATAATTAACTAACACCCAATCACTAAACATGCATAACCGAAGCCCAATCCAATTTAATACACAAGCCTCATCATTTTTCTATTATAGTCGAAACACGATATCAATGCTCAATCATGAGTGTGGAATCCAAGTACATGATTGTATCAAGTATGAGAAGCAATAATAAACGATGAATCAACAAAGTTAATAAATGACAAGCAATAATAAACGATGAATCAACAAACTTAATAAACACTTACGATTAGATTATTAAATCGTGGATTACTATTACAACTAGATTTCTGTCTAGCACACAGGTTTCGGTTAGGCCACCGAAATCATACTATGTTCTCTCTCAAGTCACGAATTCCCTCTCTCGCTCTTTTGTGTCTATTTCGGCGAACCTTAGCTAGTTGGATGTGAGGTTTTTTTAAATACACACTCACACATTTATTACATGGGCCAAAGCCCTTTCTCCTTCTATTCAAACCGTATTTTACTAGAACAAACACATAATTAACTAACACCTAATCATTAAACATGGATAACCGAAGCCCTACCCAATTTAATACACAAGCCTCATCATTTTTCTATTTTAGTCGAAACACGATATCAATGATCAATCATGAGTGCAGAATCCAAGTGCATGATTGTATCAAGTATGAGAAACAATAATAAACGATGAATCAACATAGTTAATAAATGAGAAGCAATAATAAACGATGAATCAACAAACTTAATAAACACTTACGATTAGATGATTAAATCGTAGATTACTATTACAACTTGATTTCTGTCTAGCACATAGGTTTCGGTTAGGCCCCCGAAATCATACTCTATTCTCTCTTAAGTCACGAATTCCCTATCTATCTATCTCTCTCTCTCTCTCTCTCTCATCTCTCTCTTTTGTGTCTATTTCGGCAAACCTTAGCTAGTAGGACGTGAGTTCTTTTAAATACAAACTCACACATTTATTACATGGCCAAAGCCCTTTCTCCCTCTAGTCCAAACCGTATTTTACAAGAACAAACACATAATTAACTAACACTCAATCATTAAACATGGATAACCGAAGCCCAATCCAATTTAATACACAAGCCTCATCATTTTTCTATTATAGTCGAAACACGATATCAATGATCAATCATGAGTGCGGAATCCAAGTGCATGATTGAATCAAGTATGAGAAACAATAATAAACGATGAATCAACAAAGTTAATAAATGAGAAGCAATAATAAACAATGAATTAACAAACATATTAAACACTAACGATTATATTATTAAATTGTGGATTACTATTACAACTTGATTCCTGTCGAGCACACTGGTTTCGGTTAGGCCCCCGAAATCATACTCTATTCTTTCTCAAGTCACGAATTCCCTATCTCTATCTCTATCTCTCTCTCTCTCTTTTGTGTCTATTTCGGCAAACCTTAGCTAGTAGGATGTGAGTTTTTTTAAATACAAACTCACACATTTATTAAATGGGCCAAAGCCCTTTCTCTCTCTAGTCCAAACTGTATTTTACAAGAACAAACACATAATTAACTAACACCCAATCATTAAACATGGATAACCGAAGCCAAATCCAATTTAATACACAAGCCTCATCATTTTTCTATTATAGTCGAAACACGATATCAATGATCAATCATGAGTGCGAAATCCAAGTGCATGATTGTATCAAGTATGAGAAGCAATAATAAAAGATGAATCAACAAAGTTAATAAATGAGAAACAATAATAAACGATGAATCAGTAAACTTAATAAACAATTACAATTAGATGATTAAATCATGAATTACTATTACAACTCGATTTCTGTCTAGCACACAGGTTTTGGTTAGGCCACGGAAATCATTCTATGGTCTCTCTCAAGTCACGAATTCCCTCCCTCTCTCTTGTGTCTACTTCGGCGAACCTTAGCTAGTATGATGTGAGTTTGTTTATATACAAACTAACACATTTATTACATGGGCCAAAGCCCTTCCTCCCTCGAGTCCAAACCGTAATTTACAAGAACTAACACATAATTAACAAACACCCAATCATTAAACATGGATAACCGAAGCCCTACCCCATTTTAATACACAAGCCTCATCATTTTTCTCTTTTGGTTGAAACACGATATCAATGATCAATCATGAGTGCGGAATCCAAGTGCATGATCATCAAGTATGAGAAACAATAATTAATGATGAATCAACAAAGTTAATAAATGAGAAGCAATAATAAACGTTGAATCAACAAACTTAATAAACACTTACGATTAAGTCATTAAATCGTGGATTACTATTACAACTCAATTTCTGTCTAGCACACAGGTTTTGGTTAGGCCTTTGAAATCATTCTCTGGTCTCTCTCAAGTCACAAATTCCCTCCCTCTCTCTTGTGTCTACTTCGGTGAACCTTAGCTAGTATGATGTGAGTTTGTTTAAATACAAACTCACACATTTATTACATGGGCCAAATCCCTTCCTCCCTCTTGTCCAAACCGTAATTTAAAAGAACAAACTCATAATTAACTAACACCCAATCATTAAACATGGATAACTGAAGCCCTACCCAATTTAATACACAAGCCTCATCATTTTTCTATTTTAGTCGAAACACGATATCAATGATCAATCATGAGTGCGGAATCCAAGTGAATGGTTGAGTCAAGTATGACAAACAATAATAAACGATGAATCAACATAGTTAATAAATGAGAAGCAATAATATACGATGAAATCATACTATGTTCTCTCTCAAGTCACGAATTCCCTCTCTCTCTCTCTCTCTCTCTCTCTCTCTCTCTCTTTTGTGTCTATTTCGGAAAACCTTAGCTAGTAGGATGTGAGGTTTTTTAAATACAAACTCACAAATTTATTACATGGGCCAAAGCCCTTTCTCCATCTAGTCCAATCCGTATTTTACAAGAACAAACACATAAATAACTAACACCCATTTATTAAACATGGATAACCGAAGCCCAATCCAATTTAATACACAAGCCTCATCATTTTTCTATTATAGTCGAAACAAGATATCAATGATCAATCATGAGTGCCGATTCCAAGTGCATGAATGTATCAAGTATGAGAAGTAATAATAAACGATGAATCAACAAAGTTAATAAATGAGAAGCAATTATAAACGATGAATCAACAAACTTAATAAACACTTACGATTAGATGATTATATCGTGGATTACTATTACAGCTCGATTTCTATCTAGCACACATGTTTTGGTTAGGCCACCGAAATCATTCTCTGGTCTCTCTCAAGTCTTTTTTCGATAGGGTTTTCCCGGTGATTATAATAAAAGAAAAAAGAGTACAGGAGCTGCAAACGCAGGAAACAAGGCACAGGGACAGGCCCCCGGCCAGCAACAAAACAAAGAGAACAAGACCAAACAAGACAAGTAACCCAACGAAGTCACTACAAAAACCAACAATTACAAAAGGTTAGCCTCCATTGTCAGCGACATCCGTTGCAGAGATATCCCAATCAGCAAGCTTGGCAATGACACTATTAATCTTCTTAAAGGTCAAGGACAATAAACGAAGTCTGATCGTTCCCAGAATGATAGTAGCCAAAACGTCAGGAGGACGCCACTGATTGCGGAACAAACGATTATTCCTTTCCTGCCAGATGTAATAGGCCGTAGCAGCAATCCCAATACGACTAACCACAACATCAAAAGAACTAGAACCAGCTCTAGCACACAAACTAGTAGGGATACTATCCCAAACAGGAGGAGCACCCTCAAAGCCCAACTTCGAACGAAGTCTGATCCACACCATATTGGAATACTTACACTAGAAGAACAAATGATCTATAGAATCGAAGTCCGAGTAACATAACAAGTAGCACATCATGTTTTGAGAACGGCGATTAGAATCCCATCTAAGAATCCTATCTAAGAATCCTATCCTGAGTTAGGAGTCTTTTTTTCAGCATAAGCCATAAATGAAAGGCATGCTTAGGAATACATTGAGAAAACCACACCACCCGAGCCCAAGGAACCAAAGGTAAACGAGTACGAATAGACGACCAGGCAATGGAGGCCGAAAAATCCCCAGAAAAAGAACCCGACACCCATAAGGTTTTGTGACGAACCCCAGGAGAAAGGTCAGGAAGAACAATATTCCACTCACCCGGAATCCCTTTGACCAAAACATCAGCAACTGAATCCGTAGCAAGGAGTCTAGCATCATAGATCATACGTCTAGTAATACCATGACACAAGGGGCCTTGATCAGATCAAGAATCAAACCAAGCAGAAGTGTTATGACCGTCGCCCACTTTAACCCTTATAAAATCCCGAATTAACGGGCGAAGCTGAAGAATTTTCCTCCAACGCCAACAGCAATTGGCAGGAACACGGCAGTCCCAGAAAAGACGGTCCCTTAAGTGATACAAATAAACCCAATCAACCCATAAGGACTCACGCTTGAAGAGAATACTCCAAATGTGGGACGTCATCAGCGCTCTATTAGTATCACGAAGTCTTCGAATTCCAAGGCCACCTTCAGATTTAGGCACACATAAGTCCTTCCAAGACACTTTAGCCCGACCATTATACTTGGACCCAACACCCCATAAGAAATCACACATCTTGTTCTCAATATCCTTAATGTTACGGCTAGGAAGAATGAACATCGACGACCAATAGATATGCATCGAGGAAAGAACAGAGACGACTAATTGGAGCCGACCAGCAGCAGATAAAAATCTGTTAATCTAACTATTAATACGGGTGTTAACACGTTCAACCAGAACATTACAGTCAGTGTACCGGAGTCTGGAAGTAATAAAGGGCACCCCTAAATAACGAACAGGAAGATGGCCTTCCTCAAACGGCATAACATGGAGGATTGCAGATTTAATCTCACACGGAACATTGCAGAAATAAGCCGTACTTTTCTGCGCACTCGGAACAAGGCCGGACATACACGTGAAGTCCTGTAAAGCACGTAAAATTACCTTAGTAGAGCAGACATCTCCGTGAGAAAACAGAAACAAGTCATCAGCAAAACAAAGGTTAACTAAACGCTGTTTAGGACATTTGTGATGAAACCTGAAAACCAAATCAGAACCAATATTCCTCTGGATTATAAGAGTCAAGATCTCCATTACCATAGTGAACAGATAAGGAGACATTGGGTCACCCTAGCGAAAACCACGTTTGCCACGAAAATATCCAAAAATATTACCGTTGATACCAATCAAGTAAGACGCAGTAGTAACGCATTTCATGATCCATTGAATCATTTTCTCATGGTAACCAAAACCTCTAAGAATATTCTCCAAAAACACCCAATTCACAGTGTCATAAGCCTTTTGAATGTCAACTTTAAACGCACATCTAGCAGGCCCAACATTTCTGTGATAGTTATGCATTAATTCCTGAGTAAGAAGGAAATTATCCGAAATTTTACGCCCAGGAATAAACCCAGATTGGTTTATACTAATGATCTGGCTCAGCCCAGTTTTTATTCTATTAGCAATAATCTTACTGATACACTTGTATATAATATTGCAATAGGCTATGGGTCGATAATCAGTAACCGAAGAAGGGGAGTCAACCTTGGGGATAAGAGCGAGAAAACTATGATTTAGTTCCTGAAGCAGCTTACCAGAAACGAAAAAAATCCCTAACCGCTCCCATGAAATCAGAGCCAATAATGGACCAAGCTTTCTTGAAAAACGCTGCAGTAAACCCATCCGAACCTGGGGCTTTGTCATCAGGCATAGAAAAAAGAGCATCATGGATATCCTGATTCGTAACATCCTTGATCATATTTTCCACTTCGTCAGCACTCACCTTCTTAACAAATAAGTCAGTAAGGCCCAGAATGTTCGGAGTAGACTCCAACCCCAGAAACTGCTCAAAATAATTTACGAGGGCAGCAGGAAGAGCATCACCAAAGTGCATGTTACCATTAACATCCGTAATAGCATCAATTTTGTTCCTATGTTGTCTACACTTGGGAGATTTATGAAAATAAGCAGAGTTAAAATCTCCGGTAGCCAACCAATCAATTTTCGACTTTTGCTTTAAGAATCGTTCCTCATCCAAACTAGCTGAGTGAAATCGTTTCAAGCATTCAGTGTGCCAAATTCGGAACGTCTGGTTCTCCGGGTTCAGGTCCATAGCTTTCTGAGCTTCATCTAACTGCCCACGGAGCACACCCACATTCTTGTGGATATCGCCCTGCATGGCGAAAATTCTGCACAACGGCTTTTTTAAGCCTTTTAATTTCTTGGTAAGGAGAAATTGTTGCACACCTGACAGATTCGTATGCCAATTACTCTTCACAACTTCTATAAACTCCGGCTTATAAACAAGGAAATTAGGAAATTTAAAAGGCCCATGTTTTTTAGGTGTATTCGACGGAATGCAAAGGACACACGGAGTGTGATCGGAAATACGATAAGGCTGGAATATAGCAAAAGCATTAGGATGCAAATCAGTAAGCTCACTATTTACCATAACCCGGTCAATTTTTTTCAGCAAGCCATCTTTCCCTTTAGGTTTTTGGTTCCATGTGTAATGAAGACCAACACTATTCAAGTCAATAACTTCCAACGACGAACGCAATCCTGAAAATCGCACATACCAGAATCGATCTTTGAGGAGCCCGTAGACTTATCAGCTAAGTGAATAGTTGTATTAAAGTCGCCTAAAATAACCCACGGTTGCAAATTAGCAAAGACCTTATGTTTGACCAGATTACTCCATAAACCCCTCCTACTTATATAATCATTGGAAGCATAGATGAATGAGCAATAAAAGGCAACAGGAGAAAGTTTATAAACGACCTGTAAGTGCATGACTTGATCATTCATATCAAGCACCATAACGTCCAACTCGTTTGGGTCCCAACCCACAATTATACGGGTGCCTTTCTTACATTGAGAAGCATTTGAAGCCCACTCCCAATTCCGAAAAGCTCTTTTACAAACAACAATCAGATTTTCCATCTCCACATGGGACTCGAGAATGGCACACAAACTGAGGCCATTTTCCTTCACCATATGACGTACCTTTTTTTGTTTTAGCGAGCGGTTCAGCCCCCTAATATTCCAAGAAGCTAGCTTATACATTAGAAACAGTTTCAGAAGGAGTGCTTGCCCCTTTAACATTAGACACCATAAAAACACCGGTTTCATTATCATTCTCTAATACTTCCAAATCTGGTTGTGTATAGTTTGACTTAACTGGAATGTTCTCCACCTCCACAACAGGATCTAATGAAGAGAACCTGTTTGACACCTGGACCGTTTGTCGTGAGCTACTAGCCTCCCCATCATTACTCAATTTTTTCTTACCAGGCTCATTGGTTTGATTTTCCCCTTGCTTTCCTATAACAGGTCTATAAACGAACACATATTTAGGGGTTTGCATCCTGTATCCACCTTGTTTCCCACTTTTCTTCTTTGTAACAGTAACATAACCATCTTTGTCTTCAGTTTGTACCGCCTTCCCTTTTTTGTTATCTTTTCTATAAACTGCACACTCTTGCAATTCATGGCCAAAGACAACACAATGATCACATTGCGGGGGCTTCCATTCGTATTCAACATCAACCGCAACCTTTATGTAGTTGTCACCATTTTCATCCGGGATTGCCACAGAAATAGAATCGTTAAACTTGGACTTAGAAGATATTTCAACAAAAACTCTAGCAAAGCTACTTCTGCCCCAGACATCATTGCACATGGACGCGGTGTACGAATCCATATGTTTCGGAGTACCAATCTTAGACGCCAATATACTTAACCCATCATCTGTATACGTTGCCAAGGGAACATTGTGCAACTTAACCCAAACAGAAACAAACTCAATATCTTCCTTCTTAAGATCCGCAATAGGAGACCAAACATTCAGAAAGATAGGCTTGTTCCTAATCAGCCACGGGCCTCCTTCTAGAGCGCCTAACATGCCCTTTTTATCAGCAAACTGGAAAAAGAAAAATCCGTTCCCATTCATCATACTTTTTATGAGACCAAATGTTTTCCAATTCTGTTTTGTGAAGTACTCAACAACCGGATATGCTAGCCTCTCCCCAAGAAAATATCCATATAGCGTGTATCCCATGTTATCGGTCACCTTCCTTACATTTTCAACCGGGATAACCACATCTACCCCATATTCATTCTGTCCCGTCACTATTTTACGGAAAATTTACAGCATGATTGGTCCCGAAGCTAGATTAAATTTAACGGTGCTTGCGTTCACCGGTGTTTGGATCACATCAGGAATACCAGGTTGCTTCTTATCGATGTTGACAGGAACATTAGGGCTAACCTCATCACAAACTGTCAGAAGGGCTGACATCATTCAAAGGCTCATTGAAGAATCTAGGGAATTCCATGCTGCCATCATCATTCTTTGCCAGCCATGCTGCCATCATCACAAACTGGTCTCTCTCAAGTCACCAATTCCCTTTCTCTCTCTCTCGTGTCTATTTCGACGAACCTTAGCTAGTATGATGTGAATTTGTTTAAATACAAACTCACACATTTAATACATGGGCCAAAGCCCTTCCTCCCTCTAGTCCAAACTGTAATTTACAAGAACAAACACATAATTAACTAACACCCAATCATTAAACATGGATAACCGAAGCCCTACCCAATTTAATACACAAGCCTCATCATTTTTCTATTTTAGTCGAAACACGATATCAATGATCAATCATGAGTGCGGAATCCAAGTGCATGATTGACTCAAGTATGAGAAACAATAATAAACGATGAATCAACATAGTTGATAAATGAGAAGCAATAATAAACGATGAATCAACAAACTTAATAAACATTTACGATTAGATGATTAAATCGTGGATTACTATTACAACTTGATTTCTGTCCAGCACACACGTTTCGGTTAGGCCACCGAAATCATACTATGTTCTCACTCATGTCAAGAATTCCCCCCCCCCCCCCTCTCTCTCTCTCTCTCTCTCTCTCTTTTGTGTCTATTTTGGCAAACCTTAGTTAGTAGGATGTGAGTTTATTTAAATATAAACTCAGAGATTTATTACATGGGCCAAAGCCCTTTCTCCCTCTAGTACAATCCGTATTTTAAAACAACAAACACATAATTAACTAACACCCAATCATTAAACATGGATAACCGAAACCCAATCCAATTTAATACACAAGCCTCATCATTTTTATATTATAGTCGAAACAAGATATCAATGATCAATCATGAGTGCGTAATCCAAATGCATGATTGTATCAAGTATGAGAAGCAATAATAAACGATGAATCAACAAATTTAATATATAAGAAGCAATAATAAACGATGAATCAACAAACTTAACTAATACTTACGATTAGATGATTAAATCGTGGATTACTATTACAACTCGATTTCTATCTAGCACACAGGTTTTGGTTAGGCCATCGAAATCATTCTCTGGTCTCTCTCAAGTCACGAATTCCCTCCCTCTCTCTTGTGTCTACTTCGGCGAACCTTAGCTAGTAGGATGTGAGTTTTTTAAAATACAAACTCACACATTTATTACATGGGCCAAAGCCCTTTCTCCCTCTAGTCCAAACCGTATTTTACAAGAACAAACACATAATTAACTAACACCCAATCAATATACATGGATAACGAAGCCCAATCCAATTTAATACACAAGCCTCGTCATTTTTCTATTATAGTCGAGACACGATATCAATGATCAATCATGAGTGCGGAATCCAAGTGCATGATTGTATCAAGTATGAGAAGCAATAATAAACGATGAATCAACAAAGTTAATAAAAGAAAAGCAATAATAAACGATGAATCGACAAACTTAATAAACATTTACGATTAGATTATTAAATCGTGGATTACTATTACAACTTGATTTCTGTCTAGCACACAGGTTTTGGTTAGGCCAACGAAATTATACTATGTTCTCTCTCAAGTCACGAATTCTCTCTCTCTCTCTCTCTCTCTCTCTCTCTTGTGTCTAGTTCGGCAAAATTTAGCTAGTAGGATGTGAGATTTGTTAAATACAAACTCACACATTTATTACATGGGCCAAATCCCTTTCTCCCTCTAGTCCAAACCGTATTTTACAAGAACAAACACATAATTAACTAACACCTAATCACTAAACATGGATAACCGAAGCCCAATCCAATTTAATACACAAGCATCATCATTTGTCTATTATAGTCGAAACACGATATCAATGATCAATCATGTGTGCAGAATCCAACTGCATGATTGTATCAAGTATGAGAAGCTATAATAAACGATGAATCAACAAAGTTAATAAATGAGAAGCAATAATAAACGATGAATCAACAAACTTAATAAACATTTACGATTAGATGATTAAATCATGGATTACTATTACAACTTGATTTCTGTCTAGCACACAGGTTTCGGTTAGGCCACCGAAATCATACTATGTTCTCTCTCAAGTCACGAATTCCCTCTCTCTCTCTCTCTCTCTCTCTCTCTCTCTCTCTCTCTCTCTCTCTCTCTCTTTTGTGTCTATTTCGGCAAACCTTAGCTAGTAGGATGTGAGTTTTTTATAATACAAACTCACACATTTATTACATAGGCAAAAGCCCTCTCCCCTTTAGTCCAAACCGTATTTCACAAGAACAAACACATAATTAACTAACACCCAATCATTAAACATGGATAACCGAAGCCCAATCCAATTTAATACACAAGCCTCATCATTTTTCTATTATACTCGAAACACGATATCAATAATCAATCATGAGTGCGGAATCCAAGTGCATGATTGTATTAAGTATGAGAAACAATAATAAACGATGAATCAACAAAGTTAATAAATGAGAAGCAATAATAAACGATGAATCAACAAACTCAATAAACACTTACGATTAGATGATTAAATCATGTATTACAATTACAACTTGATTTCTGTCTAGCACACAGGTTTCGGTTAGACCACCAAAATCATACTCTGTTCTCTCTCAAGTCACGAATTCTCTCTCTCTCTCTCTCTCTCTCTCTCTCTCTCTCTCTCTCTCTCTCTCTCTTTTGTGTCTGTTTTGGAAAACCTTAGCTAGTAGGATGTGAGATTTTTTAAATACAAACTCACACATTTATTACATGGGACAAAGCCCTTTCTCCCTCTAGTCCAAACCGTATTTTACAAGAACAAACACATAATTAACTAACACCCAATCAATAAACATGGATAACCGAAGCCCAATACAATTTAATACACAAGCCTCATCATTTGTCTATTATAGTCGAATCACGATATCAATGATCAATCATGTGTGCGGAATCCAAGTGCATGATTGTATCAAGTATGAGAAGCAATAATAAACGATGAATAAATGAGAAGCAATAATAAACGATGAATCAACAAACTTAATATAAATTTACGATTAGATGATTAAATCGTGGATTACTATTACAACTTGATTTCTGTCTAGCACACAGATTTCGGTTAGGCCACCGAAATCATACTATGTTCTCTCTCAAGTCATGAATTCCCCTTCTCTCTCTCTCTCTCTCTCTATCTCTCTCTCTCTCTCTTGTGTCTATTTCGACAAACCTTAGCTAGAAGGATGCGAGTTTTTTCAAATACAAACTCACACATTTATTACATAGGCCAAAGCCCTCTCTCCCTTTAGTCCATATCGTATTTTACAAGAACAAACACATAATTAACTAACACCTAATCATTAAACATGGATAACCGAAGCCTAATCCAATTTAATACCCAAGCCTCATCATTTTTCTATTATAGTCGAAACACGATATCAATGATCAATCATGAGTGCGGAATCCAAGTGCATGATTGTATTAAGTATGAGAAGCAATAATAAACGATGAATCAACAAAGTTAATAAATGAGAAGCAATAATAAATGATGAATCAACAAACTTAATAAACACTTACGATTAGATGATTAAATCGTGAATTACTATTACAACTCGATTTTTGTCTAGCACACAGGTTCTGGTTAGGCCACCAAAATTATTCTCTGGTCTCTCTCAAGTCACGAATTCCCCCCCCCCCCGAGCTCTTGTGTCTACTTCGGCGAACCATAGCTAGTATGATGTGAAGTTGTTTAAATACAAACTCACACATTTATTACATAGGCCAAAGCCCTTCCTCCCTCTAGTCCAAACCGTAATTTACAAGAACAAACACATAATTAACTAACACCCAATCATTAAACATGGATAACCGAAACCCTACACAATTTAATCAACAAGCCTCATCATTTTTCTATTTTAGTCGAAACACGATTTCAATGATCAATCATGAGTGCGGAATCCAAGTGCATGATTGTATCAAGTATGAGAAGCAATAATATACGATGAATCAACAAACTTAATAAACACTTACGATTAGATGATTAAATCGTGGATTACTATTACAACTCTATTTCTGTCTAGCACACAGGTTTTGGTTAGGCCACCGAAATCATTCTCTGGTCTCTCTCAAGTCAAGAATTTCCTCCCTCTCTCTTGTGTCTACTTCGGCGAACCTTAGCTAGTATGATATGACTTTGTTTAAATACAAACTCTCACACATTTATTACATGGGCCAAAGCCCTTCCTCCCAGGGGCGCACCTTAGTTCAGGCCCACCGCGGGGCGCAGCCCGGGTCATTTTTTTCGCTCCGAAGTAGGGTAGTATATGCATCCAGTTCAAAAAATATATATATACAGTCTGGCCCCTGAGATTTAAAAAAAAAATTATATATATAGTTCGGCCCTATACATCTCTAATTTACAAACCCTAATTTTATTTTATAAAGTTTTAATAGTTAGAAACTTGGAATCGAATCGTTGTTTATTTGAAATCTAAATTATATAAAAGATATGAATTAAAATTTATATAGTTTAATAGTTTAGGGTTATAAATGTAAATAACACAAATTAAAAAAAAAGGGTATTATTTTTGGTGTTGTTACCATCGATGTAAACAAAAAAGGGGGGGGGGGGACTTCTCACGGCTCACACTGCGCTGCTTCTGCTGCTTATTTAGTCCGGTGAACTCGCTGGAAAAAGGTCTCCGGCCAGCGAAGTTGCGAGGTCCACCAGTGCTCCACTTCATGCACCACGGCACCAGATTCTTCCATCTTATTGTGTGTTTTTTCTCCAATCATCCATTAGGTAAGTTTTTTTCAATTTCTTAAACACTTCAATTAGGTAAATTTCTTTATGTTTACAATTCAATTTTAACCTAGATTATGTCCAAATTAGGTTTTGTACTCATATGGTTCATCAATTTGGAGAATTTGTGATTGTGTTTAAGTTAGGGTTTATGTTCAAAAATTGGGGATTTTTGGATTGTGATTAATTATGGTTTAGATTGTTATTTAGGATGTTAATTTAAGATTGTTACAACTAGTTGGATGAATGGATGAGAAATTATGGTTTATGTTCAAAATTTGGGGACTTTTGGATTGTGATTAATTTTTGAGACTTGTTAGTCTTTCACTCTTTTGAACATAATGATTTTATTTTTTTAGGTGTAATGGGAAAGTCGAAAACCATTGATTCATTTTCCAAAAGAAGGGATGAAGCTCAAGTTGAAAATCAAAATAATAAACGTCAAAAAGCTACGACAAGTGAGCCACAACCTCAAGTTGAAGAACAAGAACGACATGAAATTAAACAAGAGAATCCAAATCGTATAGAAAGAGACTCGGCTTTAAGAAAGCCAATGTGGGAGCATGAAAGTGGTTTAAGAGAACAAGTAAGACGGGCATATCTTTCTTTAGTATGAAAATAAAGCTTCAAGAGTATGAAAATAAAGGTACGGAAAGCCATACTCGGAGATTCCAATATAATTGGTTTGCTAGTCACAAAAATTGGTTAGAATATTCTCCAACAACGCATAAGGCTTATTGTTTTCTTTGTTATCTATTTAGTGATAAACCTAGTGTTAGTAAAGGTCATGATGTTTTTTCCCAAAAAGGATTTGATAGCTGGAAAAGAGTTGGTGGGAAAGGGTGTTCAATGTTAGGTCACGCTGGTACTTCACAACATAAAGATGCGTTTTTATTTAGAGAAAATTTGTTGAACCAAGAAGCACATCTTCAGAATATTTGGTTGAGGCAAAACGAGGAGGATAGAAAAAAGAACCGTTTAAGGTTAAAAGCTAGTATTGAAGTAACTCGTTGGTTGACTTTTCAAGCGTGTGCTTTAAGAGGACATGATGAAACTAAAGACTCTAAAAACCGAGGTAGTTTTTTTAGTTATTAGATTTTATTTCTTATAATGATGAACTTGCAAAAAATAGAGCAGAAGCTCCATACAATTCCAAGTATACTTCTAGTGATATACAAAAAGAGATTCTTAGTATTATTGCAAGTAAGGTTCGAACGCATATTCGTATTGAAGTGGGGGATTCATACTTTTGTGTCATGGTTGATGAGTCCCGAGATGAGGCAAAAAATGAGCAGATGGCTGTAGTTTTGAGGTTTGTTGATGCAGAAGGGATAGAAAGGTTATTGGATTTGGTTCATATGAAGGATACTTTATCAGCAACCTTGAAATCAAGTTTATGGAAAGTATTATTGAAGAATCAATTTGATGTTTATAAAATCCGTGGTCAAGGTTACGATGGTGCTAGCAATATGAGAGGGCAATGGAATGGATGAAGGCTCTTGTTCTTGGTGATTGTCCTTCTGCATACTACGTTCACTGCTTTGCACATAGGTAAACTACTTGACTACTTGTTTAATTTTCTTTCATTTTTCTCTATGACTAAAACACTTGTTTATTTTCTTTCATTTTTTCTCTACAGGTTACAACTTGCATTGGTTGGTGCTTCAAAGGATGTAATTAATGTGGTGTGTGCTTCTAGTAAGCGGCATGATGAGTTGGAGAAGCATAAGGCTGAAGAAATTAAAAAGTTACTAGAACTGGGTGAGATCAATTCGGGAAAAGGGTTGAATCAAGTTGGGACATTGAAAAAATCTGGGGATACTCGTTGGGGTTCTCATTATGACTCTGCTTGCAATATGATTGATATGTTTGCTGCCACTAATATTGTGCTCGAGGGAATAATGGATGACCGTGATCATACTACTCCCAATCAACGTGCAGAGGCTGATGTAGCTTATAATTTCACACAACCAAATGAGTCTGTCTTCATTCTTCACCTGATAAAAGAGGTAATGGGAATAACCAATTCACTTTTTCAAGATTTCCAAAAGAAATTCCAAGATATTCTTAATGCTATGGACTTAGTTAAATCAACGAAGGTTGATCTAAATAATTTCAGAAACAAAAATTGGGTTTCTTTTTTGGATGGAGTTACATATTTTTGTCAAAAGCATAAAATAGAAATGCTGAACATGAATGCTCCATATAAATCTAGTAGTCGGTGTCGAGCTCGCATAACAGATCTTCACGTTACATATGAGCATTATTACCGAGTAGATTTGTTTATTGCCACATTTGACAAATATTTGGATGAGTTGAACAGTGATTCAGTGATCAAACGATGGAGTTGTTATCTCTTAGTTCTAGTTTGGCTTCAAAAGAGATAAATGTTAATCAGATTTGTCTTATTGTTGACAAATATTACTCAGAAGATTTTAATGAGCATGTGTGACATCTGGAAAAAAAAATCAGGTAATTCGCTACAAACACGAACGCGGACATGAACAACTATTTATATCATACATACATGCATTCATACATCTAATAGGATTGTTAGATGTTTTATCGTGTTCACTACTATTGACACGCTGTCCTGAACGTTGGTGACTAATTAATAAAATAATAGATGAACAAACATAACTTGTGCAACTTATGATTTTGTGACCTTATGTGACATTACATGTTAGTTGGTTTATGTGATTACTATTCTCATGCATTCGGTGTATTATTAGAAGTAACGACCTACCAACGCTAATCGAACGAACGAAAAACTTTATAACTTGATTGAGGTGGTTTGCTTTTAGGCAAACTTACATGTTTATTTAGCAACATGACGGGGTCTTAGTCGTTATTAGAATCATCATTCATGGGCCTACGGGAAAAACGCATACACTGCATAAAAATTCTTAACACCCGATCATCATGTAAATCTTGCTCACCAACCTTGCGCACATAACAGATCAAGACTCAAACTTTAGGGACCTTTTGTTACTTGGCTGATTTCCCTAAGGGTTTATATGTGCCTTACGTGAATGTGTTAATTTAGTTAAATCATTAATGTTTATGTGCGTATCGAACATATGTAAATGGGAAATCATTGCATGGAATACATGATTGGTGTGATTTAAAGTTTGTTAACGTGTGTACTTGACTCGCATGACTATTTTAGGAAACCTTGTGCTATGTATATTTAAATTGTGCAACCGTGTGTGTTTCTTATTAATCGCTTCACAATCAATTTAGGATGCATGCTAGAAATGTATAACGTGTGCTTACTAGTTGCTTGCTACTAATGAGAAACATGCTATATGTAAACTTTTGTAAAATATAAACTTTTCAGAATTGGAAAGTTTAACTAAACAAGCAAACACATCAGTTAACAAGTCACCAACGTGTCGTCAGGGTCGATTGAGTCAGTCTCGTTGTTCATTCACTGTAGTCTTACACGTTCACAAACATATAGGTGATTCGTAGGAATTCATCAACAGTTTTATTTGAACTTTCTTGCCGAGCTCCCAAAGGTGAGTTCTCGAACATTTTCTCTAAGTATTTCAGTTAGAGAAAGGAACATGCTTCAAACAGTTTTTGGTAATATAATTGTACAGCTGATCATGTATGTGCGAACATATAACACGAATTACAAGTCCTTACATTTCGAACCGTTAGTTTATGAGAAAGCGAGGTAATCTTTGGTAGTACTACTGGGTTTGACAAACCCCGCCCGCGTTAGTAGCTCTAACTCGACTGGATGTCGAACGGGTGTAAAATTTGCCTAGACAGTATCATCATCGTCCGTGTTAGGCGATGGTGGAAGGCATTACAAACACAAACAGTCACGCTTCGGTTGCGAACCACATAGTGATAGCATTATTGGCCTTGCTAGCTACAATTACTATTATGATTACCATGGTACAAACATTTTATAAACGTCTTTACAAACATTTATTTTTCTTGCGTTGACACTATGAACTCACCAGCCTTGCGCTGACCCACATAGCATGTCTTTCACAGGTATCTAGGTTTGGAGCACAATTAGGACGCATGCTTTGCATAGGGTCTACAACACATTTTAAAACCCCGTTGGTTTATTTTTTTTATTTGGGTTAGCGCGTGTTTTGCGCAAAATCGTTATTACTTTTATTCACGCTTCTGCATTCCTTTAAAACTGTTTTTGCATGGTTTGGTATGACTAATGACTCGGATCCTGGTTTGTCACACTCCTCGCGGTATAAACCCCGCAGGTGGATTTTGAGTGTGTGACAGATTGGTATCAGAGCCATTGGTTATAGTGAACTAGGTCTTGCATGTAGGCCAACTATAGCCTTAGAGTTGCATTAGTCATACACGAGAACACACACTTATTTGATTTCGTACAAGCATTACATTCATTATATATGTATATATATTATGTTACAGACATGGCCGGTCACTCATCTTACCCTGCACCTTCTTCCCCTTCATCATTCGTAAACGACAAGAAGCCAACTCTGGAACACACATCATCAACATCATCTGAACCGAAGAAGCGTCATGTGAATCTGATCAATGACGCTAGTGCCTATGAAGGACCTACGTATAATTACCGCCCTGAAGAAGACAATGGAGACTGGGAGTGATACGTTGACTTGGTGGAAACTTGGATTCATCAGGAGGGTGTGCCCCTGCCACCATCAGCTGACATTCCACCTTTCACTCGTACATTACCAGTCATACCTTATCACACAGATTAAGCACTCGCAGCCATCGTGGCTCGCGTGCACCGTGAACTGCGAGATATACAAAGAACTTCAAGCACAACTACTGGTATTCTCAAGCGCGAGAAGGACACTAAGAAGCGTATAGACCATATTCATCATGAACTGGGTGTAGTCGATAAGCACCATACTGATTGGCATCTTATGCTGAGTAAAAGACTAGATGCACTAAATCTCAGGGTAATGGAAGCTGAGAACCGGGCTGCCGTAGCTGAGGCTAGAGCTGAGATGGCTGAGGCTAGGGCAGTGGCAGCAGAGGAAATGATTGCTAATGCACTACAGGTTCAAAACAACGTGTCCGGGGAGGAGGGTTCCGTTGTCTCTACATCTCGCAACAACTTCTAATTTAGCTTGAACCTAGACGGGAAGGCTGTTCCTATCCAACTAAATATTTTTAAGTTTTAATTTCTGGATTTTGAATATTTTGTGAACGAGTTACAATTTATTTAGTCAAGGATTATTATTTAAACTTATGATGTTGTGGCCAAGATTTTTACTTTATTATTTACTTTATATCTAAGTGGTGTATTGTATGTAATTAAGTGTTCTCATTATGAATATTTGTGAATGGAAGAACTATTTCTAGATGCAATGAACGACATGGAGTCCATGGAGATATCACGCTGACAGCTGAAGAACTTATGAATTTGATCAATGACAGAGTAACCGCAAGCCTAGAATCCCATACCCAAATTCAGAATCAAGGAGGAATTAGGGTGAGCGTGTAAAAGGCGTTCATGAACTGTAAACCCCATACTTACACGGGCGAAACTGGAGCCATTAGACCTCTCTAATGGATTGAAGAAATTGAGACCATATTCACACGGTGTGACTACCTATCTACCTGCCAACCAAGTGAAGTTCGCTTCAAGAAATCTAGTAGAACAAGCCCTCATATGTTGGCTTTCGCAGGTCCAGATGTTGGGACGTGTGGATGCGAGTGCCTTATCATGGGATATATTCGAGAATTTGATTAAGGAGGAATACTACTCTCAAGAAGAGATCTAGAAAATGGAGGGCGAATTTTAGAAATTGGAAATGGAAAGTCACGTGATAGAAACATGCACTACACGTTTTTAGGAATTGGCCACCTTATGCCCGAAATTGGCGGAACCTACATATAACAGGGTCGAGATGTATATTGCGGGTTTAGTCCCACATATCCGGGAAGGGCTAACGATCTCAAACCCCATAACCAATCAAAAGGCTGTCAGTATAGCACACAAACTCAAAGATCAAGAAGTAAACCAGGGTATCCTACCTAGACGGGGTGTAATGACTACTTCCTTGGACAACAAAAGAAAATGGGCTAGCAATGACAACAGGGCGTCATTTTCAAAACAACTGTCGCATAATCAAGGAATGTTTGACAACAACAGGGCTTTTAATCAAAACTTCTCTGGGGAACAGGATCAGAGTGCCTACGCCGTCAAATAACCACAGTGCAGTAAATGTGATTATCACTACCGAGGGCAGTGTAGCAAGTATCGATGCAAGCAATGCGGAAAATCAGGATATTTCAGGAAACACTATCCATTAATGGAGCAAGAGCTATTCCAACACGATCGCCAGACAACGCCTTTCGAACTAGAATCCATATGCTCCATTAGAACAAGTACTCTTATGGGGATGCCGACGGTGACTTTTATGGGGAAGCCGACTTTCGACGATAGCTACTTACGATTTACGACGTTCTTCGACGACGCCTCCATTTTGCACAAAAATTTTTCTGGACTAATAGTGGGATAACGGGAAAATTGTTAATATACATATTATGGGATATGTATAAAGTTTAGTTGTGACTGAACCCTGGCTACTTTAACTGTCCAGCAAGATGTCTGGAAGAGGACACGAAAGGAGCAACATCAATATGACGCCTGCACAACTACAAGCTATGATTAACGAGCACGTGCAAGCCGCTGTGGCAGCCGTCCAAGCTGCGTACGCCACTCAGGGTAATTATTATGCCGGTTAAGGCACAAAGCAATTGTATTTTGACCTGTTTAAACTTAAAACCCGAACTATTATTGCATCAGGAAACCACCATCACTGCACGTTTAAGTCCTTCATGGATTGTAAGCCAATGACATTTTCCGGCGAGGAAGGAGCGGTGGGACTCCTCAGGTGGATCGAGAAGTCTGAGAAAGTCTTCTCTATGTGTAACTGCCCTGCTGAGAGCAAGGTGAAATTTGCAACTGGTACTTTCGAGGGAGCAGCTCTCTCCTGGTGGAACGCTGAAATTCAGATGATTGGGGTAAATGCGGCTAACAACATGGATTGGGAAGCATTCAAGGAACTGATTATGGAGGAGTACTGCCCCCGAGATCAAGTCAAGAAGTTGGAAGGAGAATTTCTGAACTCCAAGATGTCTAGATCTGAAATTGAGGAATACACTGCGCGTTACCACGAGTACACGGTGCTATGTCCGACAATGGTTGATGCTGAATTTAAGCGCATTGAGCGTTATCTGGAGGGTCTCGCACCCCAAATCAAGAGCTTGGTGACAGCCAGCAATCCAACAACCGTGCAACAAGCCATCCGTCTGGCTCATAAGTTAACTGATCAGGAGATTGAGAGGGGTACTCTACCCGCAAAGGCCACTGTGAAGACTGCCTTAAGTGGCAAGCGTAAGGCTGAAGAAGAAGCTCCAGCAACTTCTGTGAACAATCAAACTGTTGGGAACCAGTCTGGGAGATCTTCTAACTCCCAATATCAGAACAAGCGATCTGACAACACAAGGTCCAATTTCAACAATGGCAGCAACAGTGGGAGTAACAATCGCCAGGGTGGGAATGGAAACTACAAGGGTAAAGCCCCGTATTGTAATAAGTGCGGGAAACACCACAATGGTATGTGTAGCAAGGGCCTGGAATGTGGAAGGTGTGGTAAACTGGGGCATGAAGCCAACAACTGCTGGACCAACTTGCAAAAGTTAAACAACAACGGTCAGAACCAAGGAGGAAATAACAACCGGGGAAACGGAAACAACCGCAACGGGCAAGGAAACAATCAGAACAACAACAATGGTGGAGCCCGTGGCTGTTTTGAATGTGGTGCTCAAGGCCACATAAAAAGAGATTGCCCGCAATTGCGCAGACAAGGGAATGGTAACAATGGCAACGGTGGGAATGGCAACGGTGGAAACCAGGGAAACGGAAATGGTAATGGTGGAAACGGAAATGGTGGAAATGGCAGGGGAAGAGCTTTCGTCATGGGTCAAGGAGAAGCTCGCAACGACGCCAACGTGATTAACGGTAAATTCATACTAAATGGTTTCTTCGCTACTGTATTGTTTGATTCTGGTGTTGAGAGAAGTTTTATTTCCACTAAATTTGCTAAGTTGATTAATGCTAAACCGATTGCCTTAGATGCTAAATATGTGGTAGAACTAGCAAATGGTAAACTTCATGATACGACTCAGATAGTTGAGGACTGTTAGTTAGAACTAGCTGGCCATACGTTAGGAATCGATCTTATGCCCTTCCCGATTGGTAGTTTTGATGTTATAGTAGGAATGGATTGGTTATCTGAAAACCGAGCTGAAATTTTATGCCAAGAAAAAGTGGTCCGTATTCCACTCAAAGACGGTGAAGTGTTAACGGTTCAAGGTGAAAAGGGTGGAACAGTCACCGGAATTATTTCGTACCTCAAAGCTCAAAAGTGCCTTCGTAAAGGTCACTTCGTGATTCTTGCAAACGTCACCGATTCGACACTTCCCGAGCGTAGAATCAACGACTACCCGATAGTTCGCGACTTCCAAGATGTATTTCCTGAAGATCTTCCTGGTTTGCCTCCATTTCGACAAGTTGAGTTTGGAATCGATTTAGCTCCTGGAGCCGCCCCGATTGCACGCGCACCTTACCGTTTGGCGGTAAGCGAACTCAACGAACTCTCCTCACAACTTCAAGAGCTACTCGACAAAGGGTTTATTCGTCCAAGTTCGTCTCCATGGGGAGCACCGGTATTGTTTGTTAAGAAGAAAGATGGAACGTTCCGCATGTGTATTGACTACCGAGAGCTTAACAAGGTTACGATCAAGAATCGGTACCCACTTCCTCGAATCGACGATCTCTTCGACCAGCTACAAGGTTCAAGTTACTTCTCAAAGATTGATCTACGGTCTGGATATCACCAACTTCGTGTTCGTGATGAAGATGTCCCCAAGACTGCGTTCATAACTCGGTATGGACACTACGAGTTCCTGGTTATGCCGTTTGGGCTAACCAATGCACCGGCCGTATTTATGGATCTGATGAATCGAGTGTGCAAGCCGTACCTCGATAAGTTTGTGATAGTTTTCATTGATGATATTTTGATCTACTCCAAGACTAAGGAAGAGCACGAGAATCACTTATGACTTATCTTGGAATTACTCTGCAAGGAACAGCTTTACGCCAAGTTTTCGAAATGCGATTTTTGGATTCGCGAAGTCCAGTTTCTTGGACACATTGTTGATCAGAATGGAATTCACGTCGACCCAGCTAAAGTGGAAGCTATCAAGAATTGGTCTACTCCGAGAGCGCCGACCGAAATCCGACAATTTTTGGGACTTGCCGGATATTACCGAAGATTCATCAAGGGTTTCTCGCAATTAGCCCAACCCTTAACAGCCTTAACGCACAAAGGAGTGCAATATAGATGGGGTGAAAAAGAAGAACGCGCGTTTCAAACGCTAAAGGACATGTTATGTTCAGCTCCGATTCTCGCGTTACCCGATGGGGTTGACGACTTTGTAGTTTACTGTGATGCATCCATCCAAGGACTCGGTTGCGTGTTGATGTAACGGGACAAAGTGATTGCCTATGGGTCCAGGCAACTGAAGGATACTGAAAAGAATTATACAACGCATGATTTGGAATTAGGAGCCGTTGTTCATGCACTCAAGATTTGGAGACATTACCTCTACAGAACAAAGTGCACAATATTTACCGACCACAAAAGTTTACAACACATCTTTGATCAGAAGGATCTCAACATGCGACAACGACGGTGGGTCGAGTTACTGAATGATTATGACTTAGCGATTAAGTATCACCCGGGAAAAGCCAATGTTGTGGCTGATGCCTTAAGCAGAAAAGAGTACGAAAAGCCTCGACGAGTACGAGCGCTGCAGCTTACCATTCACACGGGACTGCCGGATCGAATCCGCGATGCTCAAAGAGAAGCTTTAAAAGAAGAAAATTTCGCAGCTGAAGCACTGCGAGGGGTAGATGGAAACTCTGAGGTTAGGTCTGATGGACTCAGATACTACAATGACAGAATTTGGATCCCTTTACTCGGAAATCTCCGTGAGCTCGTGATGGACGAGGCTCACAAGTCAAGGTATTCGTTACACCCTGGATCGGACAAAATGTACCAAGATTTGAAGGTTTGTATTGGTGGCCGAATATGAAAGCCGACATTGCGCGATATGTGGCTAAGTGTTTAACGTGCTCAAGAGTTAAAATTGAGTACCAAAAGCCTTCTAGATTGTTGCAACAACCAAAGATCCCAGAATGGAAATGGGAGGATATCTCCATGGATTTCGTAACGGGATTACCTCATCGATCGAATCGACCGGATGCGATTTGGGTTATCATTGATCGTTTAACCAAGTCTGCACATTTTATCCCGATGAAGGAAAGTGATAATATGGATAAGTTAACAAAGCTGTACATAGATCGAATCGTGGCACGTCATGGAGTGCCTAAGACTATTATCTCCGACAGAGATCCTCGATTTACTTCCCGATTATGGCAGTCTATGCAAGAAGCACTGGGAACCAGACTGGATATGAGTACAGCTTATCACCCGCAGACCGATGGTCAGACGGAACGAACTATTCAGACTTTAGAAGACATGCTCCGAGCTTGCGTTCTCGACTTCGGTAAAGACTGGGAGGCTCACCTTCCGTTGGTGGAGTTCTCCTACAACAACAGTTATCATACAAGTATCGGTGCAGCACCTTTTGAAGCGCTTTATGGCAGAAAATGTAGATCGCCCGTGTGTTGGGCCGAAACGGGTGAGAAAGGACTCACCGGACCGGAAATCATTCATAGATACAACGGAGCGAATTATTCAAATCAGAAAGCGGATAGCCGCAGCACGTGACAGACAAAAGAGCTATGCCGACAAACGCCGTAAACCTTTGAAGTTCGAAGTAGGCGACAAGGTACTATTGAAGGTATCTCCCTGGAAAGGAGTGATACGCTTCGGAAAGCGTGGAAAGTTGAATCCTCGCTATATCGGACCATTTGAAATTATTGGGGAAGTAGGCCCGGTGGCCTACCGTTTACGACTCCCTGCCGAACTCGACGGAGTTCACAACGTGTTTCATGTCTCGAACCTAAAGAAATGCCTGGCTGAAGACATCGAAATAATTTCTTTGGAGGAATTGGAAATTGATGAACATCTGAGATTTATTGAGCAATCAGTAGAAATCATGGGACGCGAGGAGAAAGCCCTCAAACGTAGCAAGATTCCGATCGTCAAGGTTCGATGGAACTCAAAGCGTGGACCTAAATATACTTGGGAACGAGAGGATCAGATGAAGAAAAAGTATCCTCACTTGTTTGAGCAAACGTCTACGGAAACTCAAGGTATGATTTGATTTTGGGGACCAAAATTCCTTTAACAGGAGGAGGATGTGGCGACCCTAAAACTTTTGCTTTCTTTCCCCAGCGACGACAGCTGAGGCTGCGAATGCCACGACGCAAGAATAATTTTCGGGACGAAAATTCCATTTACAAGGGGATGATGTGACATCCGAGAATTTCAAGGTTTACTTCCGTTAGACAATCTCCGTTAGTTACGTTAATAGTGTTAACTTAGTAACTAATGCTTAACTAGGCCGAATACGTCCACGACCTTTGGTTGATCACCGAACCCGTCCATATGTGCTATGTATTTATTTATATGTTGTTATTATGAGAAACGTGATTTAAATGCATGATTTTTATTAAAAAGAATGACTATTTAATTATTTGATAAATTATGTGACAAATTGCCTAATTATGTGATTATATGTTTAACCGGGTAACTAAGTGTATGCATACATGATTAATGATTGGGCTAGTCATTAGACTAATCATGGGCTAATGATGGCTAATCATTGGGGGCCCAAATCCCAATGAAAGCCCATGATGGCCATTAGTATTTAAATGAAGCTTTAAACCCTAATTACCCATTTGCATACATCACACAAGAAACACACACACACACTCTCTCCCTCTTGCGATTCTGGACCAGCTTAGAGACCATCAAGATCAGCCATCTTTTCTGTAGAAGAAGATCATCCATCGATCCTAGATCAAACCGTGAGTCCCATGACCATGTTTCTTGCTTTTCTATGTGTTTTCTTCATAAAGCATGCCTAGATCTCCATGTAATCGTTAGATTTTCTGTAAGAATGCTTAGGAATACTAGATCTATCATAAAGACTACAACTTTACGTGTGAAACTGATCCATAATAGAGATTCATGCTAGATTAGGTTATTTTGTGTAAAATGTGTTCTTGAAGATTTGATGATGAAAATACATGTTTATGATGTTAAAAATGCTCCTGTGATGTTCCTAAATGATTATGTATGCTTAAAAATGAATTACATGAAGTATGGAGGCTGTTAGAAAGATTTTTAGTCAAATTTACGGGTTTTTTAGCGACCAGCGACACTGTGCATTCATTAGGAGAAACTATCCAGCGAAACTATGCATATCTCCTTCCAGCGACACTGTGCAGCGAAACTGTAGTGTCTCTCGTGAACGAAACTGACCTTGTCCCTGAACGAAAGTTCAACCAGTTCCTGGCGAAACTAGCTAGCGAAACTAGCAGTTTCTCTAGCAGTTTCTCTAGCAGTTTCTCTAGCAGTTTCTCCAGCAGTTTCGCCAGACTAAACCCAAACTTGTGCAACTTACTTGAATGCTATGCTATGACTTACATGATTATGCTATGATGAAACATGCTATGATTTCTGTAATATGTGAACCCTTGTTTATGATCAACCATCGGTGTCGTGTGTCGTTATGTCGTGTCGTAGTTCCAACGTGCTATGTTATGGGCCATAGTGACGATAAGTTAATGAGTAGACGCAAAACTAATACTTAAGACCTAAACGTGTTCATAAGTCTTCGTTAAGCAATAATTGGATTAGCAAGTGTAGCTGAGCAACCTAAGGTGAGTTTCACAAACCCTTTAATTGTGAGCCCGTTTGGGTCACAACGCTTGAACTTGACGAAAAACAACGCTGACATTTTAAGGTATTACCAAATGAGATACCTGTTATGGAAGTTGGAGTGTTTTATGGGGAGCACTTGCAACTGTCCATCCTTGGGGTTTCAATTGAAATCCGGAAACGACCATTTCGACACTTAAACTCTTTTTAGGATTTCAAATGAAATCTAGAATAAACATTTTTAATATGACTAGTGTAGGTTGAAGTCTAAACCAAATGATATCACATGATTTCTAAGGATGCCTTAAAAACTTAAAAGTCCTCAATTTTGTACTGTTGATCTGAGAAGCGAGGGGATGTTGGGTAGATCTACTGAGGGTTTGACAAACCCTGCTCCGCGGTACATAAATGTGTAACCAACCGGCTGGAGGCCGAACGGGGTTCAATATCAGCCTATTTTAGTTGTGGGCCTCCCAAATGGGACACAACTGGAGGCACCAACCATCGGCAAATGCCGAACTCTGTTACGTCAGCTTTCAGCCCTAGTACGACTTCCTTAGTGCATGGAAACCGGATTAGCTACCCGCGATATCGGTTGACCGCTTTAACTTTTACTTAACTAGTGGATATTCGGTAATTCAACACTTGGAAATGGTTGCAAAACTAATACTTACTATATGTTGATACATACGCTTATGGGACCGGGCCAATGCATGACATGCCCACCGTGAACTCACCAACCGTTAGGTTGACACTTGTGTGGTTTTCACTTTTGCAGATCGTTGAGGAGTATCCGCTGGAGGTTGGCATGGCACAAGAAGATACTTAACTTTATTTTAAACTTAATTTGGGAATTAAACAACTATTTATGTTCTGTAATTAAAGCACGTGGTTAGTGCTAAGATACTTATGTTTTTATTCCGCTGCGTACTTTTAAAAACTGTTTTTATTATGAACATTTGGACTTTACTCTGATTCGTTTAGTATTTGTAACTAATGGTTGTGGTCTTGGTTTGCTCACACCCCTTAACGGTATAGACTCCGTCAGTGGTTAATTTGGGGGTGTGACAATTAGTGCCTAATCCAAGTGCATGATTCTATCAAGTATGAGAAGCAATAATAAACGATGAATACACAAAGTTAATAAATGAGAAGCAATAATAAACGATGAATCAACAAGTTAATAAAAACTTACGATCATGAGTGCGGAATCCAAGTGCATGATTGTATCAAGTATGAGAAGCATTAATAAACGATGAATCAACAAAGTTAATAAATGAGAAGCAATAATAAACGATGAATCAACAAACTTAATAAACACTTATGATTAGATGATTAAATCGTGGATTACTATTACAACTCGATTTCTGTCTAGCACACAGGTTTTTGTTAGGCCACCGAAATCATTCTCTGGTCTCTCTCAAGTCATGAATTCCCTTCCTCCCTCTTGTGTCTACTTCGGCGAACCTTAGCTAGTATGATGTGAGTTTTTGTAAATATAAACTCACACTTTTATTACATGGGCCAAAGCCCTTCCTCCCTTTAGTCCAAACCGTAATTTACAAGAACAAACACATAATTAACTAACACCCAATCATTAAACATGGATAACCGAAGCCCAATCCAATTTAATACACAAGCCTCATCATTTTTCTATTATAGTCTAAACACGATACCAATGATCAATCATTAGTGCGGAATCCAGGTGCATGATTCTATCAAGTATGAGAAGCAATAATAAATGATGAATACACAAAGTTAATAAATGAGAAGCAATAATAAACGATGAATCAACAAGTTAATAAAAACTTACGATCATGAGTGTGGAATCCAAGTGCATGATTGTATCAAGTATGAGAAGCAATAATAAACGATGAATCAACAAACTTAATAAATGAGAAGCAATAATAAACGATGAATCAACAAACTTAATAAATGAGAAGCAATAATAAACGATGAATCAACAAACTTAATAAACACTTATGATTAGATGATTAAATCGTGGATTACTATTACAACTCGATTTCTGTCTAGCACACAGGTTTTGGTTAGGCCACCGAAATCATTCTCTGGTCTCTCTCAAGTCATGAATTCCCTTCCTCCCTCTTGTGTCTACTTCGGCGAATCTTAGCTAGTATGATGTGAGTTTTTTTTTTTGGGTAAAGGGTTACCCCGGTGATTTTGTATATATATACCACAAAGAAGAACAAGTAGTAAGGAGAGCCCTTACTAGTTCATACTTGGGACAAACCCCCAAAGTATGGAAAACCAAACAAAGATAAACCAACAAGCGAAAACACTACCACCTAGAACTCAAATATCAAGGAAACACAAAAACAGAAGCACAAACGACTACGTGTTAGCCATGGTGTCAAGTGAACCAATCTTCCACACGCTCAAAGCCTGATCAACCCTCACGGTCCTCTTGTACTTCAAACCCATCAACTTCCAACGAACCACTTCAATAATCCTGCCAGCCACAATGTCAGGAGGGCGAGTATGGTTGTTAAACAGCCGGTTATTTCTTTCTTGCCAAACATGGTACGTCGTAGCATGAACCACCAACTTATCAATAATAGTCTGGACCGACTTCACCGATTTGCCGATAAAGAACCCAGAGATGTCAGCCCAATCATTGGAAACCCCATTCATACTCGTGTATGGCTTAACAATCTCCCAAACTTCAGCAGCAAAAGGACACTGAAAGAAAAGATGATCACGAGAGTCATAATTCTTGTAACAGAGAAGACAACACATCATATTCATATTCTTTCGTCTCGCTATATCCCACCCCAAGATCTTATCCTGGGTAAGTAAACAATCACGCATAATCAGCCAAACAATAAAAGCATGACGAGGGACACACTGAGCAAACCAAACAAACTTAACCCAGGGAACATCAACACTTCTACACCGAATAGAATCCCAAACAATAGACGAGGAGAAGGTAGCCAATCTATCATCCACTCGCCACTGTAGTCTGTCATTCTCACTGTTCTTCAAAAGAATCTGATCCGTCTCATTCAAGACCGGAAATAAATCACGCTAAGCAGCTGGCCAAATACTCCCGCTAGAGTCAAACACATCAGACACCTTAGTGTGTGAAGTAAAACCTGCCGAGTACCTGATGCGAGGGGATATGTGGTGACATAAGGGACCCGAAGGCAGCCATTTATCAAACCATACCGATGTGGACCTCCCATTACCAATGCAAGACCACACAAACGAACGAATGAGAGGCCGAATGGCCATAAGCTTCCGCCAACTAAAACTACAAACAGCAGGGCATTTGTACTCCCAGAAATTTCGGTTTTTTAACCTATAAGTATACACCCAAGCAACCCAAAGAGAATTGCGTCTAATGAGGATACTCCAAGCATGAGTGGCCATTAAGGATTTATTCATATCATCAATCCGTCTAATGCCCAGGCCACCTTCAGTCTTTGGAACACACACATGCTTCCAAGCCACCTTCGCCATCCCTTTTTTAAAAGTACCCTGGCACCAAAGAAAGTCACGCATCTCCTTCTCAAGAGAAGAAGAGACGCTAGTAGGGAGAATAAAGACCGAGGACCAGAATATATGAAGAGATGAGAGAACCGAGATAATAAGTTGCACCCTACCTGCAAAGGACAAAAATCTGTTTTTCCAATTCACAATCCTGTTCTCAAGACCATCAATAAGAGGGAGACAATCAGCAGCAGACAGTCTAGAAGAGATAAGGGGCACCCCTAAATAACGAACCGGAAGGACCCCCTCCTCCATGCACATAATGGCAAGAATAGCCTCCTTAACCTGATCCGGGACATTGCAAAAGAAAGCAGTACTTTTCTGAGGGCTGGGACGCAGGCCAGTAGTCCTAGCAAATAAGGATAGAACATCAAAAATAACTCTAGCGGAATGCACATCGCCCCGAGAGAAGATAAATAAGTCGTCAGCAAAGCATAAATTGATGATTTTCAGCTTCTCACAATGGTGGTGAAACCTAAACGACCTATGCACCCTAGCAGCCTGCTGAAACATTAGTGTAAGCACCTCCATGACCAACGTAAAAAGATAAGGGGAGAGCGGATCCCCTTGTCTAAGGCCCCTTTTCCCACGGAAATACCCATAAAGATTTCCATTAATACAAATGGAATAAGAAGGAGTAGTGATACACACCATAATCCACTTGATGAATTTCGGATGAAAACCAAAACCATACAAAGAGGCTTCCAGAAAACCCCAGTCAACGGTATCATACGCTTTTTGGATGTCAATCTTGAAAGCACTGCGAGGAGGACCCTTCTCCCTATGATAGTTATGCATCAGATCTTGGGTGAGCAAAATATTATCCGATATCTTCCTCCCCGGAATAAAAGCAGATTGGTTTATGTCAACAATGTTCCCAAGCTCTGTCTTAAGACGATCGGCCACAATCTTGCTAATACACTTGTAAACAACATTACAACACGATATAGGTCTGAAGTCAGTAACCCTCCCAGGAGTAGCCACTTTAGGGACAAGAGCAATAATCGTGTGATTCAGCTCATTCAGCAATTTGCCAGAATCAAAAAAATCCTTAACCGCAAGGCAGATCTGTTTACCCACAATAGGCCAAGCCTTTTTAAAGAAGGCAGCAGAGAACCCATCAGGCCCCGGAGCCTTATTATCATTCATACCGAAAATGGTATCTTTAATTTCTTTGTCATCAATCACCCGAGTCATGTGAGTAGCCAACGAGCTATCAAGCTTTCTAGTAAAAAGATCCGGGGGGACAGGAACGTCTACAACACCAGCACACCCCAAAAAATCTTCGTAATGACTGACAAAAGCCATCGGAATAGCCTCCCCCTCATGTTTATTACCAGACACATCATAAATCATGTTAATACGGCCTCTTTGATTTCTATTTTTTAAAGAAGCATGAAAGAAAGCCGTATTCGAGTCCCCAAGAGCAAGCCAATGAACCTTAGACTTTTGTTTCAAGAAAGATTCCTCATCAAGGGAGCACAGCCGGAACTCATCCAAACACCGTCTCTCCTCATCTCTCAACCTCTCATCCATGGGATTTTTATCAATCTCACGTTGAATCTCATCAATTTTCTTTCGACTAGCCACCACCTTTTCATGCAAGTTACCCTGCATGTGTAACAATTTACGTAAAGGAGGCTTAAGGAGCTTCAATTTTTTCGCAACACAAAATTGCGGGACCCCAGCAACATGCGTATCCCAACCAGCTTTAATCACCTCCAAAAAGCCCTCTTTTTCTGTCAAAAAATTAGCAAATTTAAACGGTTTCGGTTTGCTCTTCTTAACAGGGAGGAGACGAAGAACACACGGGCAATGATTCGATATCCTGTAAGGCTGGAAAACAGCAGAAGCCTCCGGGAACTCATCAATGAAAGCCACATTCCCCATCACCCTATCAATCTTCTTTAAAACACCCATTCCAGACTTTGGTTTTTGACTCCAAGTATAATGGAAGCCAGCCATGTTAATATCAGAGAGAGCCACTTCGTTAACACATTCTTTAAAATCCTGCATACCAATATCACTAACCGAAGAGCCCTCAAGTTTATCCTCCACGTTAAGGGCAGAATTAAAGTCCCCCATAACAATCCAAGCCCTATCTTTAACAAAAGCATTGTGCAATTTAAGATCGTTCCATAGGGTTCGTCGTTTAATATAATAGTTATGGGCATAAACCACCGAGCAGAGAAACACCTTACGGGAGACCTTACAAATAATCTGAATATGCATTACTTGGTCAGTCTGAGAAATCAACATAACATCAAACACAGTCATATCCCACCCTAGGATAATATGAGTACCTTTAGAACATAACCCACCATTAGATGTCCAGTCCCAACCTTTGAAAACACCCTGACATACTTTAAAGAGCTTTTGAACATTTACGTGAGACTCCAATATAGCACAAAAAGAAAGGTTATTTTCCTTAACCACATGATGAACCTCTTTTTGTTTAAGGGGACGGTTCAAACCCCTAACATTCCAAGCAGCAAGACTAATCATTGGAAACATCGACAGAAGGAGTGCTTGCCCCTTGAGTATTTTTTATCGTCCCATCCACCATGAAGGCTTCAACCTCAGTTTGAACCGTCTCAATATCATCATCACCCTCAGTAGCATCCCTCATCGAGTTTTTAGATGACGAAGCTTCAGCATCATTCCCAGCCCTATGGCTTCTTTCAAATCCCAATAAAACATCCCCGTCACCCAAAATATCAAATTTATTTGACGTAGAAAACCCCACATTCCTTTGCGGACCACCCTTAGACTCAACACTCTTTGAGTCAGTCTTTGATTTAGCATACACAGGCCTATATTCAAATTTTTGCTTGACTTTAGTTTGGACAACATTTTGTTTCTTAGCCACCTGTTTTCCTTTTGGTTCCACAAATCCCTCCTCATCAACCTTCTGAGACCTATTTTCCTGTTTATGTTTGGGGCATTCATTCGCATGGTGCCCAAAAACACAACAATGCTTACAACGTGGGGGTTGCCATTCATACTCAACCCCAATGGTTTCGGTGATAAACGAGTCATCCTCTATATTAGGAATAGCAATCCGGACATTCTGAACAAAATCTTGATCAGCAGAAATCTCTATGAGGGCTCTCGCAAAACTACTCCGTCCCCAACTGTTTAAACACATCGAGGCAGTTAACTTTTGTAAATATAAACTCACACTTTTATTACATGGGCCAAAGCCCTTCCTCCCTCTAGTCCAAACCGTAATTTACAAGAACAAACACATAATTAACTAACACCCAATCATTAAACAGGGATAACCGAAGCCCAATCCAATTTAATACACAAGCCTCATCATTTTTCTATTATAGTCGAAACACGATATCAATGATCAATCATTAGTGTGCAATCCAGGTGCATGATTCTATCAAGTATGAGAAGCAATAATAAACGATGAATACACAAAGTTAATAAATGAGAAGCAATAATAAACGATGAATCAACAAGTTAATAAAAACTTACGATCATGAGTGCGGAATCCAAGTGCATGATTGTATCAAGTATGAGAACCAATAATAAACGATGAATCAACAAAGTTAATAAATGAGAAGCAATAATAAACGATGAATCAACAAACTTAATAAACACTTATGATTAGATGATTAAATCGTGGATTACTATTACAACTCGATTTCTGTCTAGCACACAGGTTTTGGTTAGGCCACCGAAATCATTCTCTGGTCTCTCTCAAGTCATGAATTCCCTTCCTCCCTCTTGGGTCTACTTCGGCGAACCTTAGCTAGTATGATGTGAGTTTTTGTAAATATAAACTCACACTTTTATTACATGTGCCAAAGCCCTTCCTCCCTCTAGTCCAAACCGTAATTTACAAGAACAAACACATAATTAACTAACACCCAATCATTAAACAGGGATAACCGAAGCCCAATCCAATTTAATACACAAGCCTCATCATTTTTCTATTATAGTCGAAACACGATATCAATGATCAATCATTAGTGTGCAATCCAGGTGCATGATTCTATCAAGTATGAGAAGCAATAATAAACGATGAATACACAATGTTAATAAATGAGAAGCAATAATAAACGATGAATCAACAAGTTAATAAAAACTTACGATCATGAGTGCGGAATCCAAGTGCATGATTGTATCAAGTATGAGAACCAATAATAAACGATGAATCAACCAAGTTAATAAATGAGAAGCAATAATAAACGATGAATCAACAAACTTAATAAACACTTATGATTAGATGATTAAATCGTGGATTACTATTACAACTCGATTTCTGTCTAGCACATAGGTTTTGGTTAGGCCACCGAAATCATTCTCTAGTCTCTCTCAAGTCATGAATTCCGTTCCTCCCTCTTGTGTCTACTTCGGCAAACCTTAGCTAGTATGATGTGAGTTTTTGTAAATATAAACTCACACTTTTATTACATGGGCCAAAGCCCTTCCTCCCTCTAGTCCAAACCGTAATTTACAAGAACAAACACATAATTAACTAACACCCAATCATTAAACATGGATAACCGAAGCCAAATCGAATTTAATACACAAGCCTCATCATTTTTCTATTATAGTCGAAACACGATATCAATGATCAATCATTAGTGCGGAATCCAAGTGCATGATTCTATCAAGTATGTGAAGCAATAATAAACGATGAATACACAAAGTTAATAAATGAGAAGCAATAATAAACGATGAATCAACAAGTTAATAAAAACTTACGATCATGAGTGGGAAAACCCAAGTGCATGATTGTATGAAGTATTAGAAGCACTAATAAACGATGAATCAACAAAGTTAATAAATGAGAAGCAACAATAAACGATGAATCAACAAACTTAATAAACACTTATGATTAGATGATTAAATCGTGGATTACTATTACAACTCGATTTCTGTCTAGCACACAGGTTTTGTTAGGCCACCGAAATCATTCTCTGGTCTCTCTCAAGTCATGAATTCCCTTCCTCCCTTTTGTGTCTACTTCGGCGAACCTTAGCTAGTATGATGTGAGTTTTTGTAAATATAAACTCACACTTTTATTACATGGAACAAAGCCCTTCCTCCCTCTAGTCCAAACCGTAATTTACAAGAACAAACACATAATTAACTAACACCCAATCATTAAACATGGATAATCGAAGCCCAATCCAATTTAATACACAAGCCTCATCATTTTTCTATTATAGTCGAAACACGATATCAATGATCAATCATTAGTACGGAATCCAAGTGCATGATTCTATCAAGTATGAGAAGCAATAATAAACGATGAATACACAAAGTTAATAAATGAGAAGCAATAATAAACAATGAATCAACAAATTAATAAAAACTTACGATCATGAGTGCGAAATCCAAGCGCATGATTGTATCAAGTATGAGAAGCAATAATAAACGATGAATCAACAAAGTTAATAAATGAGAAGCAATAATAAACGATGAATCAACAAACTTAATAAACACTTATGATTAGATGATAAAATCGTGAATTACTATTACAACTCGATTTCTGTCTAGCACACAGGTTTTGGTTAGGCCACCGAAATCATTCTCTGGTCTCTCTTAAGTCATGAATTCCCTTCCTCCCTCTTGTGTCTACTTCGACGAACCTTAGCTAGTATGATGTGAGTTTTTGTAAATATAAACTCACACTTTTATTACATGGGCCAAAGCCCATCCTCCCCCTAGTCTAAACCGTAATTTACAAGAACAAACACATAATTAGCGAACACCCAATCATTAAACAAGGATAACCGAATCCCAATCCAATTTAATACACAAGCCTCATCATTTTTCTATTATAGTCAAAACACGATATCAATGATCAATCATTAGTGCGGAATCCAAGTGCATGATTCTATCAAGTATGAGAAGCAATAATAAACGATGAATACACAAAGTTAATAAATGAAAAGCAATAATAAACAATGAATCAACAAAGTTAATAAATGAGAAGCAATAATAAATCGTGGATTACTATTACAACTCGATTTCTGTCTAGCACACAGGTTTTGGTTAGGCCACTGAAATCATTCTCTGGTCTCTCTCAAGTCATGAATTCCCTTCCTCCCTCTTGTGTCTACTTCGGCGAACCTTAGCTAGTATGATGTGAGTTTTTGTAAATATAAACTCACACTTTTATAAGATGGGCCAAAGCCCTTCCTCCCTCTAGTCCAAACCGTAATTTACAAGAACAAACACCTTATTTAACTAACACCCAATCATTAAACATGGATAACCGAAGCCCAATCCAATTTAATACACAAGCCTCATCATTTTTCTATTATAGTCGAAACACGATATCAATGATCAATCATTAGTGGGCGGAATCCAAGTGCATGATTCTATCAAGTATGAGAAGCAATAATAAAGGATGAATACACAAAGTTAATACATGAGAAGAAATAATAAACGATGAATCAACAAGTTAATAAAAACTTACGATCATGAGTGGGAAACCCAAGTGCATGATTGTATCAAGTATGAGAAGCAATAATAAACGATGAATCAATAAACTTAATAAACACTTATGATTAGATGATTAAATCGTGGATTACTATTACAACTCGATTTCTGTCTAGCACACAGGTTTTGGTTAGGCCACCGAAATCATTCTCTGGTCTCTCTCAAGTCATGAATTCCCTTCCTCCCTCTTGTGTCTACTTCGGCGAACCTTAGCTAGTATGATGTGAGTTTTTGTAAATATAAACTCACACTTTTATTACATGGGCCAAAGCCCTTTCTCCCTCTAGTCCAAACCGTAATTTACAAGAACAAACACATAATTAACTAACACCCAATCATTAAACATGGATAACCGAAGCCCAATCCAATTTAATACACAAGCCTCATCATTTTTCTATTATAGTCGAAACACGATATCAATGATCAATCATTAGTGCGGAATCCAAGTGCATGATTCTATCAAGTATGAGAAGCAATAATAAACGATGAATACACAAAGTTAATAAATGAGATGCAATAATAAACGATGAATCAACAAGTTAATAAAAACTTACGATCATGAGTGGGAAACCCAAGTGCATGATTATATCAAGTATGAGAAGCAATAATAAACGATGAATCAACAAACTTAATAAACACTTATGATTAGATGATTAAATCGTGGATTACTATTACAACTCGATTTCTGTCTAGCACACAGGTTTTGTTAGGCCACCAAAATCATTCGCTGCTCTCTCTCAAGTCATGAATTCCCTTCCTCCCTCTTGTGTCTACTTCGGCGAACCTTAGCTAGTATGATGTGAGTTTTTGTAAATATAAACTCACACTTTTATTACATGGGCCGAAGCCCATCCTCCCTCTAGTCCAAACCGTAATTTACAAGAACAAACACATAATTAACTAACACCCAATCATTAAACATGGATAACCGAAGCCCAATCCAATTTAATACACAAGCCTCATCATTTTTCTATTATAGTCGAAACACGATATCAATGATCAATCATTAGTGCGGAATCCAAGTGCATGATTCTATCAAGTATGAGAAGCAATAATAAACGATGAATACACAAAGTTAATAAATGAGAAGCAATAATAAACGATGAATCAACAAGTTAATAAAAACTTACGATCATGAGTGTCGAAATCCAAGTGCATGATTGTATCAAGTATGAGAAGCAATAATAAACGATGAATCAACAAAGTTAATAAATGAGAAGCAATAATAAACGATGAATCAACAAACTTAATAAACACTTATGATTAGATGATTAAATCGTGGATTACTATTACAACTCGATTTCTGTCTAGCACACAGGTTTTGGTTAGGCCACCG
>JBCNJP010000006.1:47247259-47283057 GCA_039602395.1 Deinandra increscens subsp. villosa
CTAGTCCAACTCGTATTTTACAAGAACAAACACATAATTAACTACCACCCAATCATTAAACATGGATAACCAAAGCCCAACCCAATTTAATACACAAGTCTTATCATTTTTTTTATTATAGTCGAAACACGATATCAATGATCAATCATAGTGCGAAATCCAAGTGCATGATTTTATCAAATATGAGAAGCAATAATAAACGATGAATCAACAAACATAATAAACACTTACGATTAGATGATTAAATCGTTGATTACTATTACAACTCGATTTCTGTCTAGCACACAGGTTTCTGTTAGGCCACCGAAATCATACTCTGGTCTCTTTTAATTCACGAATTCCCCCCCCCCCCTCTCTCTCTCTCGCTCACTCTCTTTTGTGCCTAGTTTGGCAAACCTTAGCTAGTAGGATGTGAGTTTTCTTAAATACAAACTCACACATTTATTACATGGGCCAAAGCTCTTTCTTCCTCTAGTCCAAACCGTATTTTACAAGAACAAACAGATAATTAACTACCGCCCAATCACTAAACATGGATAACCGAAGCCCAACCCAATTTAATACACAAGCCTTATCATTTTTCTATTATATTCGAAACACGATATCAATGATCAATCATGAGTGCGGAATCCAAGTGCAAGATTGTTTCAACTATGAGAAGCAATAATAAACGATGAATCAACAAAGTTAATAAAGGAGAAGCAATAATAAATGATGAATCAACAAACTTAAAAAACACTTACGATTAGATGATATAATATATATATATATATATATATATATTTAATAAAAATAACATACACGATTTAAGTCAACACATAGGGAAGACGGGCAACAAGTTGCGCCGCCAACCCTTTTTGAATAGCAAACCCTAGCCGTATGAAAACAACATTCTTCAATATAAGGCCGCACTATTCCCACACTTGACTTTTTGGATCCGGTTCAACATGGCCACCACCTCTGTCTCTAAATGGCCGAATGTATCGAAAGCGAAAGGAACAAACACATGTTGATTTTCAATGCACGCTTTCTCATGTTTGTTAACCTTTCCAGCAGCTGCTCCGGACGCCGCCTGGCCCGCTGTGAAGGTGCTGGCCCTCAGCCCCACAAGAGGGGAAACCTGTTAGAGCATATACCTATGCTATGATGTGTCTCGTGTATTGTATCTATGTGAGCGTGTCTTAGTATGAGTTTTAGTGACAATATCATTGGCACCGGACCAAATGGTCCGCCGGACCAAATGGTCTGCCCGTACCATTTGGTACGCAGCCTGTTTAGTCACTAAGTATAAATAGGTTGTGTTAGAATGAATGTTAACACTCTGAGTCATTCTACACTTTCTGTGTGTGTTTTCTAGAGAGAGAAACTAGAGAGCTTTCATTGTATCTTCAAGTGATTCAATACAAGATCTCTTATTTACATCCGTGTTTACTATGATTGATTGATACATGCAGTAGTAAAATCGTATCTCGGTTTTACAAGTGGTATCAGAGCATTTGGTTGCTCTACTGCTGTGTTTTTGATCAATTTTCGGATTTTTAGAGTGAGAAAGTGTGGGTTTTCTTCATTTTTCATCAAATTCTTCCAATTCCGAGTGTCTCCGAGGTAAAAAATGATTTCTGAGTGTTCCTGGTGAGTTTTCGCACCTTTCTGAAGCAAATTCAAGTCTAAATTGTCAAAATTCGCGAAAATCCGTCAAAATCAGCGTGGTACGTTTCTGGTCCGCCTCAAGAAAATTTGGTCCACCGCTGGTCCGCTAGGCAATCTTTAAGTTGGTCCGTGGCAGTTATTTTCTAGTCCGCCGTACCATTTTGGTCCGCCGTATCATTTTGGTCCGCTGAAATTTGGTCCGCTGAAATCTGGTCCGCTGAAATTTGGTCCGCTGGCAGTTTCTTAAAAGTGTCATAACTTTTGCATCGTAAATCGCTACGAGAGCCATAAGTACTCGAATTGATCGTCTCGACGAGCTCTACATTGTTCGTTCAAAGTTGATCTTCAAAATCAAACTCTAAGACATCATTTTTGAGTTTGAAGTTTTGTTATCCAATTTCACAATTTTCAAAATGAAAGAAATTGATGCATTCGTTGCAGGTCTTCGTTAGACTGTGCCAAAATTGATGAAGTTTGAGGATTATCCAAATTGGGTAACAAAATTTAAAACATATCTTGATACCGTGGATAAAGATTTGAGGATTCCGATCAATAAGCTATATGTCTATCCACCTGATTTTCATGGAGATCCTATATGGAGAATGGATCTTTCAAATGCAGAAATGAAGCAGTATGAAAATGAAAAGAAGGCATATGCATTTATCAAGTTGGCATTATCAACAGAGTTGTTTGTATATTTTAAGGATTGTCGAAAATCGAAAGTATTGTGGGACAATCTGAAGATAATATGCGAATATCACAATATGCAACTTTATCGGAATCCAAGGTCAAACAAGAGTTCTAATGATGAGATTGAGGAGTTAGAAAAGACGTTGAAAAAGCTGACCGAAGAAGATAGTATTCTGATAAAAGAATTGTAGAAATGTCAGAAGAATGCTAACGAAATATCTGATTCTGTCTTTATGACAAGCAAAACTGAAAGTTTGATGTCTAAATTCTCTCATCTGATTGGTAAATTTGAAGTGGTTTCACAGAAGAATAAGAAGATTCAAAATTTTCTTACAGATGATCATTGGTTGAATGATGAAACACATAGGAAAGAAGACGAAATTTCTTCAAGATGTAAGAGGTGTATTGAATTATCGAAAGAAACTGAAGAATTGAAAACTGACACTGCAGAATCTGAAAAGATCAAGATTGGAAAATTAATTGAAGAAAAGACTGAGTTAGTCAAGGAAGTTGAAAAATGGAAGGCTGAAGCTGAGGATGTTGCCAATGATTTCAATAATTTGTTTGACAAGTCCAAGGTTAAGCTTGATATGCTTAACAAAACTTCTGGTGAACAAGCTGCCCAGATTAAGTCTTATCAGATTGATGTGGTGAAGTTGCTTGATGAGAAGAGGGAGTTAGTAAGAGTGAATAAATTGCAAAATGCAAATTTGGATATTCAGAAAAGAAATGAAGATAAATTGAAGAAAGAGTTGTTTGCTGAACTTGATAATATGAGGTTGCAAAAGTATGAAACTCACAAAGTTGCTAAGAAATTGATTGCAACAGAGAAAGAATTGGCTGAAGCTCAACAAAAGATTTCCGATTTGAAGATTCAAGTAATTGATGCAAATCGTGTGTTGAACAATGTCACCAATTCTCAATATTTTACAAGTTTCTTGGCTAAAGATGAAAATTTTTAGAAAATGCTTAGCAAAACAGTTTCACCACCAGGAAGTCTAAAAGAAGGAGTTCATGAGCTGAAGGATACTTTTGAAGCTGGTGATTATTCTAAAGTTGTTGATAATAAATCAAATGAGGAAAAGGTTGTGAAATCACAGAAAGAACAAAAAGCTGAAAGTGTTATGTTTGATTCTTTCGTTACTAAAGAAGAGAAATCAGCTAGTTCAACCGAGAAGATTAGTTCTACTACTGATATTGATGAGACTATCTACTATCAACAAAAGAATGTTGTTCAAGTTAAAGCTGAATTTTCTCGTCTCGCGAAGAATGGACATAACATATCTGGTTCTGAACAAAGGATTCCAGGGAAACATGTTGGTTTGGGTTTCAAGTTCAAAAATATTAAAGCTGATGGAGTTCAAGCTTCAAAACAACAGAATTTGAAGAAAGTTAATTTGAAACAAGTCAAGAAGGAGGTGTTTAATGCTAAAAAGGTTCAACCCGAGAGGTTTTACAAGCTCAAGGGTTCGGCACAAATATCGTCTGACAAACAATTTCCACTTCATTGCGTGGATGCTCAGAAAATATCAGAAGTTTTTTGTAAAGAATGCCGTTCCCCAAAACAAAAAGAAGCAATTTGTCAAATTTTCTTCTGGAGGATCCAATTCAAATTCAAAAAGCCCAATATCAAAATGGGTTCATGATCATCAATTTCAGGTATATGATACATTTTATGATCATTTTGATGATGCTTATTTTTGTGAAGCTTTGTAGATTTCCAAACGGCGAAATGTCAACAATCGCTTGTGTTATAATTGCCGACAAAAAGGGCATATGGCACAAGATTGTCCGGTTTTTGCTACTTCTAGTTCAAGAAAAGGAAAGGTTCCATTTGTTGGTAAAGCTGCCAAACAACGATTCATTGATGAAAATGACAAAGTATTTGATGAATATCAACAACCTCCATTTTTCAAAACCCAAGGAAGATTTCTTCCGCGTTTTCAAAATGTTCCTTATGTAGGTTGTTTGTCACAATCAATTGTGACAGGTTCATCAAATACTGATTCACCAACACCACAACAAATCTGGAAGCCTAAAGTGGTTCTAAAGGGTAACCAGGACACTGGTCGACCATAGGCGATTCGCTTCGGGTCATTTATAAACTGACGTGTTTGACCAGTGTGCAGGTACTTCTAGAAGACCTATTGGTGCTTGCAAAGTTGCTGATGGAGGAGTATTCTGCTGATTTAACTTAAATTACTTGTGATATCAAATTTCAAAATTGAAATTTTTCTGAAAGCTAAACGTGAAAGGTATCCATGTCGAAAGGTCAATTTTCTTTCTTTTTACATTCCGTATGTAGTTTAGGGGGAGAAAATTGAAAAAGCAAAAATAGCGTCTTTGTGTTTTTGTTTGCATTAAAATGAAAATCCAAAAAATAGAGTTTTCATTTTAAGGGGGAGAAAAATGGAAAAATACAAAAACATTAAAAAACAGAAAATACAAAAACATTGAAAAATGAGAAACTTGTTAGAGCATATTCCTATGCTATGAATGTCTCGTGTATTGTATCTATGTGAGCGTGTCTAAGTGATAGTTGTAGTGACTATTTGGTTATGGGCGTACCACATGGTCCGGCGGACCATGTGGTCCGGCGTATCAGTTTGATACGCTGGGCGTTTAGTCACTTACTATAAATAGGGTGTGTTAGAATGTGCATGGTAACGAGTTGGAACCAGTTCAGCCATTCTACACCTTTCTGTGTGTGTTTCTAGAGAGAGAAACTAGAGAATCTTCTTTGTATCTTCAAGTGATCAATAAGAATTCTCTTATTTACATCCGTTGTTACTATGATTGATTGATACACGCAGTAGTAAGATCATATCTCGTTTCTACAAGTGGTATCAGAGCATTTGGTTGCTCTATTGCTGTGTTTTTGATCAATTTTTCGGATTTTTAGAGAGAGAAAGTTTGGGTTTCTTCACGTTTTCATCAAATTCTTTCAATTCTGAGTGTTTCAACGATGGAAAATGATTTCTGAGTGTTTCTGGAGGGTTTTCGCACTATACTGAATCAAATTCCAGCTCCAAACATCAAAATTCGCGAAAATCAGTGAAATCAGTCTCGAAGTCAGCTGGTCCGCCGGATGAAATTTTGATCCGCCGGATGAGTGTTCTGATCCGCTAGGCAATCTTCATCAGTCTGATCCGCAGCAGTTACAGCGTATCAGTGTGATCCGCTGAAAGTTCTGGTCCGCCGTACCAAAATTTGGTCCGCCGTATCAAAATCTGATCCGCTGAAGATATCTGGTCCGCATCTGGTCCGCTAGTTCATTTGATCCGGAATCTGATCCGCTAGTACAAATCTGATCCGCCTGAATGTTTTGATCCGGAACTGGTCCGTTCGTTTTGTTTTGGTCCGCTGACAGAAAAGTGACTTTCACTAAAACTGACGTAACTTGCAAACCGTTTGGAGTTACGGAACCCAATACCAGCCAAAACGTTCGTCTTTCCGAGATCTAGGACGTGTACCAGCCTACGGCCAGTACCGAGCAGTTTTGACCCCCAAAATCCGCTTGGAAGACCTTCGTTTTTGAGTTCGAAGTTTTGAAGTATCATTTTACGTTGAAAAATGTCCGATTTTCAAGCGTTTGCGGCTATGCAAAGCACGGTACAAGCTATGCTCAATTTTGATAATGAAATAGGAACAAGTCAGAAAGTTCCCAAGTTGTTAAAATTGGAAGATTATCAAAATTGGAAGCAACGTTTCTCTGCATACATCAGCACAAATGATATTGATTTGTGGATTCCGATTCGAACGCTGTATGTGCGTCCAACTGACAATGGGGAATATAAAGAGATTCAAGATTTTGATAAGGATGAACGAAGAAGTTATGAACTTGAACAAAAAGTTTATGGTTATCTTACCATGGCTTTACCTACTGAGTTGTTACATCAATTCAGTACTTGCAAGAAGGCTAAACAGTTATGGGATGCTTTATCTGCTCGATGTGAAGGCAATGATCAGTATAAGAAGAGTCGAAGGAAAGTGTTGAACAAAGAATTTGAAAATTTTCAACAATACGACAAAGAAAATATTTCTGCTCTTGTTTCAAGATTTTCACATCTAATTAGTGAGATGAAAGTGGTCAAGATTGAGAAGACCGAGGAAGAATTGAAAGAGAAATTGATGGAAGCATTACCAGAGAAATGGGAAAATTATGTGTTGTTGCTTACTCATGACAAAGACTATTCCACATTATCATTTCATGATTTGACTGGAAAGCTTCATGCTCGAGAAATGGAAATGATGAATTCAAACAAGTCCACTGCTCAATTACAAAATCCCGAGTTGTATCATGGACAAAATTCTGCAAGTATCAATGCAAAATCTAAATCATCTGGTTATGATACAACAAATCCACCTCAAACAGCATTTGTTGCTGATCATGGATCAGGAAAGTATGAAAGTTCATCAAGGAGGTGCAGTTTCACTACTCCTGATAGATCATCTGCTAGTTCGATTAATGGGAAGTCAGCTGAAGATTTAGTTGCGTTGTTATCTGGATTCATATCATCTTCTTCTGGCGATGTATTTAGTCAAATTGGTAACTCTTGTTTATATAGAGAGGATTTGGATCATATGGATGAAGATCAGTTGAACAAATTAGATTTGGAGTGGCAGTTTGCTATGCTAACTGAAAGAGGTAGAAGATTTATCAAGAAACATGGAACGTCATCTATTTTTCAAGGAGACAAACTTGGTCTAAATAAGTCACAGATCAAATGTTTCAAATGTTCCAGATATGGTCATTTTGCTCGTGAGTGTCCTGCAAAAGAAAAGGTGGTTCAGACAGCTGATAAAACTGCTTCACCTCAAATTGCTTTGACTGCTATTTCTTCTGCATCAAAAGAACAAACATCGAATGAAGGTTATGATTGGGAGGCTGATTTTCCTGATGAGTCGTGTTTTGTTGCTCAAATTGTTCACAGTGATGACGAAGAAGAGATAACAGATTCTGATTCAGATGTTAGTAGTTATGGAAATAGTGGTTATGAATCTGTCTGTGAGTTTTGTTCTCAAAAAGATAAAATGATTCAAGGTTTAGTTAAGGAAAAAGAAGATTTGGTTGCTGATAGAGAAAAGTTGGAAGGTATGATCCAAGAGTTAGAATCTCAAAAAGAAAAGTTTTCAGTTTTTCAGACAGAGTTAATTGACAAAGAGTTGCAGTTTCAAGGTGTTGAGCAGGAATTTGAAAAGAAATTTACAAAATTATCTGAAGAAAAGGCTGACTTAGTCAAGGAAGTTGCAAAATGGAAGGCAGAAGCTGAGGATGCTGCCAATGATTTTAATAATTTGTTTGAAAAGTCCAAGATTAAACTTGATTTACTTACCAAGGCTTCTGATGATTCGGTTGCTAAAATTGAAGTATATCAGCTTGATATGGAGAAGTTGTTAGATGAGAAGCGAGAACTGGCAAGAGTAAACAAGTTGCAAAATGCAAATTTGGATATTCAGAAAAGAAACGAAGATAAACTTGAGAAGGAATTGTTGGCCGCTCTAGATGAGTTGAGATTGCAAAAGTATGAAACTAATAAAGTGGCAAAGAAGCTAATTGCATCAGAAAAGGAGTTGGCTGAAGCTCTTCAAAGAATTTCTGAATTAAAGATTGAAGTCATTGATTCAAAACGTCTTTTGAACAATGTTACTAACTCACAATCTTTTACAAGTTTTCTGGCCAAGGATGATAATTTTGAGAAGATGTTCAACAAAACTGTGTCACCACCAGGAAGTCTCAAAGAAGGCGTTCATGATTTGAAAGAAAAGGCTGAGATTGGTGATTATTCTGAGTTTGTTGGTTCCAAATCTGCTGAAGAAAAGCAAAAGGAAAAAGGCAAAAGTATTGAAGCTTCTGAAGCTCAAAAGGTTGTGTCTGGGCCTTCGTCTTCAAAAGCTGACATTGATGAAACAATTATCAATGCTCCAAAAGATATCAAGAAAGTTAAAGCTGAATTTTCTCGTCTTGCAAAGACCGGGCATAAATCATCTGATTCAGAAGAGAAAGTTTCTGGAAAATATACAGGTTTGGGATTTCAAAAGAAACAGGTTGATGTGAAAGTTTCAAAGGTTCAACAGCAACAGCATTTGAAGAAAGTTAATCTGAAGCAAGTGAAGAAAGAAGTTTTTAAAGCTGACAAAGTTCAACCCGAGAGGTTTTACAAACTCAAGGGTTCGGAACAAATATTTTCTGATAAAGAATTTCCGTTACATTGCGTAGATGCTCGGAAAGTTGCTGAAGTTTTTGTGACGAATGTTGATTCAAAGACCAAGAAGCAACACGGTGCTAAATATTCTTCTGGAGGATCCAATTCTACTCCAAAGAGCCCGACATCCAAATGGGTTTATGATCATCAATTTCAGGTATATGATAATTTTTATGATCATTTTGGAGATGAATATGTTTGTGAAGCTATGCAGGTTCCAAAACAAAGAAATGTACACAATCGCTTGTGTTACAATTGCCGACAAAAAGGGCATCTGGCACACGATTGTCCGGTTTCTGCTGCTTCTAGTTCAAGGAAAGGAAAGGTTCCATTTGTTGGTAAAGCTGCCAAACAACGATTCATTGATGAAAATGGCAGAGTATTTGATGAATACCCACAACCTACATTTTTCAAAACTCAAGGAAGATTTATTCCATGTTTTCAAAATGTTCCATATGTAGGTTGTTCGTCACAATCAACTGTGACAGGTTCATCAGATATCGATTTACCAAAACAACAAATCTGGAAACCTAAAGTGGTTTCGAAAGGAAATCAAGATACTGGTCGACCAGAAGCAATTCGCTTCGGGTCATTTATAAACTGATGTGTTTGACCAGTGTGCAGGTACTTCTAGAAGACCTATCGGTGATTGAAAAGTTGCTGATGGAGGAATATTCTGCTGATTTAACTTAAATTACATGCAATATCAAATTTCAAAACTGAAAATTTTCTGAAAGCTAAACTTGAAAGGTATCCATGTCGAAAGGTCAATTTTCTTTCTTTTATATTTCGTATGTAGTTTAGGGGGAGAAAATTGAAAATCAAAAATAGCGTCTTTGTGTTTTTGTTGGTATTAAAATGAAAATCCAAAAATAGAGTTTTCATTTTAAGGGGGAGAAAAACAGAAAATACAAAAACATTGAAAAAAATAGAAAAATTCAAAAACATTAAAAAATGAGAAATTGTATCCAACATGATTGGGAAATGATGGTACATTGGCGTACGTGTCTGACTCATGGATAAAATAGATGAAAAAGCCATAAGATCATTGTTTGATGTACTTGGTAGGCTCGGCATTAAATCAGAAAGTATACAGATGTGATAAACACATTAAATACTAATGCTTGACCAAGTGGACAACATCTTGATGCATGTCTCATGATATCAAGAAAAGATATGTGAAAAAGAAAATGAGAAGTCATTGTGTATACATGTGTTCATTTTGCAAAGATTTAAACTTGTTTGATTTTCTTTATTTTGTCAAACGATCGGACTTTCTCTGCGTATCGAAAGATCGACCTGATTGTTGTTCGTTTGACGTTCTGCTTTATTTTCTTTGGTGTTTCGTATAACTCATCGGACTTTCTCTGCGTGTACGGGAGTACCGACCTGATTGTTGTTGAGTTATACAATTTCAACTTGTTTTATTTTCTTATTTTGTTAAATCCGAGGCCTTATCTGCGTATCGAAAGATCGACCTTAAGGTAGACGATTTAACGTTCTTATTTCTTTTTGCATGGAACACAGTTGACTGTATCATGAATATAATCATTATGTGATTAAATCACAAATGATATCACAAAGTGTGATATAAAAAGCAAAAACATATCTGAGTATGTCTGATAGTGTGGGGTACACTGGTCAAAGCAAGCTAGATCAATCAATAACATATCCAGATGTTATGAGTATGATTGTGCCTGAGTTTAAGATGGACAAATTATACCAGTAATCGACATGACTTGTGTGTTGAAGTAATTGAAATTGAAGTGGAGTTCAGCATGATATGACCAATATGATCCCAAGTTGTGATCTTTCTCACAAAAGACAAAAATAGTGTCTGATTCAGTATTGCATTTATGTTTCATATCTGAAAAGATCAAAAAGATTTTCGGTGTGTTTTGATGTAAAGTTTCAGAAAGCCAAAAAGATTTTGTTTCTTATTTGTTTTCGACCGATCGATGTGTGATACGAAATCGAAATTTCAAACTATATCTTGGATTCTCGAAGAGAAGTTTTGCGCCAAGATTAAATTAATTTTCAAAAGAAAAGGAAACCGCGTTTCTGTCTTCTGAAATTGCAGGTTATATGTTTCAAAGACTCAAGCATGGTGAAAGGGGGAGTATGAAGTATCTTTCACAATTGGATCTTGAAGTTCAACGATAGTTCAAGAGTGATCCAGCCATGCGAGCTCTATTTCTGACAAGATTTCAAGTCAAAGATCGGATGCAGCGGTGTTGAAGATTGATGACTGAAGTTTAGTTAGAGAATAGATACACTACACGTTAAGGGGGAGTTTGTTAGAGCATATTCCTATGCTATGAATGTCTCGTGTATTGTATCTATGTGAGCGTGTCTAAGTGATAGTTGTAGTGACTATTTGGTTATGGGCGTACCACATGGTCCGGCGGACCATGTGGTCCGGCGTATCAGTTTGATACGCTGGGCGTTTAGTCACTTACTATAAATAGGGTGTGTTAGAATGTGCATGGTAACGAGTTGGAACCAGTTCAGCCATTCTACACCTTTCTGTGTGTGTTTCTAGAGAGAGAAACTAGAGAATCTTCTTTGTATCTTCAAGTGATCAATAAGAATTCTCTTATTTACATCCGTTGTTACTATGATTGATTGATACACGCAGTAGTAAGATCATATCTCGTTTCTACAAAACTGTATCCAACATAATTGGGAAATGATGGTACATTGGCTTACGTGTCTGGCTCATGGATAAACTAGATGAAAAAGCCATAAGATCATTGTTTGATGTGCTTGGTAGGCTCGGCATTAAATCAGAAAGTATTCAGATGTGATAAACACATTAAATACTAATGCTTGATCAAGTGGACAACATCTTGATGCATATCTCATGATATATCAAGAAAAGATATTTGAAAAAGAAAATGAGAAGTCACTGTGTATACATGTGTTCATTTTGCAAAGATTTAAACTTGTTTGATTTTCTTTATTTTGTCAAACGATCGGACTTTCTCTGCGGATCGAAAGATCGACCTGATTGTTGTTCGTTTGATGTTCTGCTTTATTTTCTTTGGTGTTGCATATCGAAAGTACCGACCTGATTGTTATTGGGTTATACAATTTCAACTTGTTTTTTATTTTCTTATTTTGTTAAATCCGAGGCCTTATCTGCGTATCGAAAGATCGACCTTAAGGTAGACGATGTAACTTTCTTATTTCTTTTTACATGGAACACAGTTGACTATATCATGAATACAATCATTATGTGATTAAATCACAAATGAAATCAAAAAGTGTGATATAAAAGCAAAAACATATCTGAGTATGTCTGATAGTGTGGGGTACACTGGTCAAAGCAAACATAATCAATACAATAACATATCCATATGTTATGAGTATGATTGTGCCTGAGTTTAAGATGGACAAATTATACCAGTAATCGACATGACTTATGTGCTGAAGTAATTGAAATTGAAGTGTTGTTCAGCATGTCATGATCAATATGATCCCAAGTTGTGATCTTTCTCGCAAAAGACAAAAATAGTGTCTGATTCTGTATTGCATTTATGTTTCATATCTGAAAAGTTCAAAAAGATTTTAGGTGTGTTTTAGCATAAACTTAGAAAAATCAAAAAGATTTTCGGTGTGTTTTGATTTATAGTTTCAAAAAGCCAAAAAGATTTTGCTTCTTATTTGTTTTCGACCGATCGACATGTGATACGAAATCAAATTTCAAAATCTATCTTGGATTTCTCGAAGAGAAGGTTTGCGCCAAGATTAAATTAATTTTCAAAAAAAAGGAAGCCGCGTTTCTGTCTTCTAAAATTGCAGGTTATGTGTGTCAAGACTCAAGCATGGTAAAAGGGGAGTTTGTTATATCTTTCACAAGTGGATATTGAAGATCAAAGATGATTCAAGAGTGATCCAGCCATGCAAGCTCTATTTCTGACAAGATTTCAAGTTGAAGATCGGATGCAGCAATGTTGAAGATTGAAGACTGGAGTTTAGTTAGAAAATAGATACACTACACGTTAAGGGGGAGTTTGTTAGAGCATATACCTATGCTATGATGTGTCTCGTGTATTGTATCTATGTGAGCGTGTCTTAGTATGAGTTTTAGTGACAATATCATTGGCACCGGACCAAATGGTCCGCCGGACCAAATGGTCCGCCGGACCAAATGGTACACCCGTACCATTTGGTACGCAGCCTGTTTAGTCACTAAGTATAAATAGGTTGTGTTAGAATGAATGTTAACACTCTGAGTCATTCTACACTTTCTGTGTGTGTTTTCTAAGAGAGAGAAACTAGAGAGCTTTCTTTGTATCTTCAAGTGATTCAATACAAAATCTCTTATTTACATCCGTGTTTACTATGATTGATTGATACATGCAGTAGTAAGATCGTATCTCGGTTTTACAAAACCCCTGTTAAATCGACACAAGCGTGTTTCCCATTCTGCCACCCAAAAACAAGTATGTCGGCCGGTCAGAGAGTTGAGCGCCCATCCAGGGGGTCAGACAGGAAGTTAACAGGAGCTTCCTTCCTAGCCGAGATCCCAGCCCGCCTGAAGATGTCAAACAAAACGTCCCGAACCACATCATGTTGATATTTAACCCCCGGGAGCTCTTTGCAGTGGACAGCGTGCTCCCCGAACGAATCCAAACATGCCTTGTTGCAGACGGGGCATTTTTCATCTACGGGGAACAGGGGAACCATGAGGCGGTACTTGAGAATGGCCCGGTATTCGACAGGCGACATGTGTTGCCCTAACCCGTCAATAGGGAGAGCATGGAGGAAATCCTGCCCATGTGGTTGTTGGAGGCATTCCCAAACGGCCTTTTGCCTGACTGTCATCTCAAAAGTTGCTTCCATCTCGAGCATGCTTTTACCAAAGAGGGCATTCGCCAAAACGTGTTGGGCTTTGGGTGGGGCGGTGTCCTTATTGGTGAAACCGCACAGATCAAAGCCCGGAATAATGTTATGGAGACTAGCCAGAGCATTCTCGTAGTCGGGGCTCATACCACAACCCCCGCACTCCCGTAGAATATGGTCTTGTAGAGTCCAAGTTTGGGCACGCGAAGCCACAAAGGCGTACGACGTCGCCTCGACCGCCGAATAAACCCCAAGGCCCCCATTCCGAGTTGGCAAAGAGGCAAGACGCCATTGCAAGTCCCCAAAGAAGGGACCCCCCACACAACAATGTCCTCGACGGCCATCCGTAAATCCTTATCAAAACCAACTGCTGCCGCCATCATATGAGTAGGGGGGAAAGTTCTTAGGCCAAAGAGAAGCTTGGCGGGCCCCATGCACGAACGAAGTAGGAGGAGTTCGCATTGTGGGTCGTCAAGTGTGGGGAGGAGGTGCATAAGATCAGCAGCAATAGAGGCCCTCCTCGCAGCCAGCCCCTGAATAAACTGGCCATCCCGACTAACAGCCCCACCAAGGAGCTTCACCCCCTTAGTGGGTCTCCTAATGTCAGCAGGGAAGAGGTCCGGCCGAACTTTCTCACCATTGCAGGATGGCCAAAAGAGTTCCGTCTTCCGAATATTAAGGGTCAATCCCAACGAAGGACCCCTCTCGTTGATAATCCCGAGGGCCTTAGCAACCTCTCCAATATCCCCAATAATCATCCCATCGTCAAGATACCAAGCATGGAGCAGCAGGTGACATTTATCACGGATATGATGCACAAGTGGGTGAAGGGCGAGGGCAAACAGGAGGGGCCCCAATGGGTCACCCTGCTAAACCCCAGTAGTGGCCCATATATGATCATCCCCCAGGTATAAGCGGGCAGGCTGCCCGTATAAGAAGTCAACCCAAGGCGAAATGGACGGGCACCTAAGCCTCACCTCATGAAGGAGGGACGACCGATCAACCAGGTTGAATGCATTGGAGAAATCGATCGTAAGCATAGCGAGCCCCCCATCACGATGTCGTTCCTCCACCAGGCGGTTAACGCTATGAAGAATTGCTTCAGCGCCACCCAAAACCCCAACCCCATACTGGAAATCACCAAGGTATTTAGTCATTTGTTTACAAACCCCCTGCATCGCAACCTTGGAGAGCAGCCGCCTCCAGATAGTGCCAACGGCAATAGGGTGAATCAACATTATCAGGCTTAAGCAGCGGCGTTAGGGGGGCCGAAGCAACATATTCCACTAAGCCGACCGGACACCGACCCCCCACCCAAGGTTAACGACCATGGTAATAGCGTCCAGGAGGTCCCTAGCAGTAGCAGACCCTTCCCCGCACAAGCTATCCATAAGGTGCTGGGCACGCAGTCCATCCCTCCCACACGACGTCCCTTTGGGGAAGGATTTAATACATTCAAGGACCCGCGCCCCACTCGTGACAAGCGGAGGCTCGGAGAAGGGATTCGAGGGCATGGACGGCGACGGGAGGTGCGGGTGCTTGGCTTCTAGGGCACGCGTGGTTTCGTCGTTGTACGGCGCCACCCCAGAAGAAGATAGCACCTTCACGGCCGTAGTGAAGTGACCGTCAACGATTTTCCAGATGCATCGCTTGACGTTGGGCGGCACCTGGTCCCCCTTCTCGACGGAAACTGTGCCGGAAGCCCCCATAGGCCCCCCACCAGGATTGTCAAGGATACCCTTAACCAACAGTTCAAACCCACCCTCACGCCCCCAAGTAGCCAAGGATGTCATGATGGACCTGCACTGTAGTGCCTTTCGGTTCCCGGAGCGGCAATTATGCCGATTCTGCGGTCTAAAAACCTGCAAGGTGCACCGAGGGAGAAGAAGCGGCCTAACCCAGGCATCATCAGAACCAGGGTGGGCTGCCACTCGAAGAAGGGCAAATTTAAGCGCCTTGGAGAAGGCTAATCAGCAGCTGTGGGGGATGCTCTTGACAGTAGTAACGCGGGCCTTAAAGACCCGGTCGAGCAACCCCCTATCCAACGGAAACGAGCACAGATCATTAGGCACATGGACAGGGGGGATGGTCTGGGGATCCCCAAGATGTGGTAAACGATATCATCACCCAAGGCGGTTAACCGGACAACCTCGTCGGGGTGGTGGCAGCCACGGCTCAAGGCATATTTTCATGCACCGCCCGCACATCCAATAGCCGCAGCCTTTTAAGGCCCCGTCCATAGCAGAGAAACCCCTGGCATCAGATGCCAGCGCGTCCCGGATGGTGTCCCGGCGCTCATCTGACGAAAGGTGAAAGGTCTTGAGATGCGAGATGAGACGGGAGATCCCTTTGGAGCTAATAACACTATTAGGGCAACAGTGGAAGGATCGTAAGGGGCACTAAACGAAACCCCTAGACGACACCGAGGTGGATGCCATAAAAACACGCGGTTCGAGAGGAAACGCGAGGAGGAAAGAGTGCTAAGAAAGCACCACCGGGAAAACCAACAAAGGGTTGGCAGACCCCGGTCCCAAAAGGAAAATTACATCAACCCCCGCAACCGTCGGGAACGGAGCATTAGGATCCGGAGTCCCCCGCCGGCGTACGAGATGCCGGCTTACCAGTGGGTTCGGACCGAGTTCTGGAATCGAGTTCGGACCGAGATCGTACCGCGTCCGGACTAAGTTCGGACCGAGTTCGGACCGAGTTCGGACCTAGTTCAGACTAACAACGACCTAGATCGGGAGGATTTCAGCTGGGCTCGGACCGAGTTCGGACCTACTTCGGACCTTAGTAAGAGCCGAGTTCGGACCAACTTCGGACCTAAGTTCGGGCCGAGTTTAGACCGAGTTCGGACCTAGCTCGGACTTACAGCAACCTAGAACGGGAGGAGTTCGGCAGGGCTCGGGCGGGGGTTCGGGAGGAGTTCGGCAGGGGTTTTGGGGGTGGGACTTCCAACGGCTAGGTTATTATGAACTGGTCGGAGGAGGGGATGGTGGTGGAGGACGGGGGATGCTGTGGCGGGGGGAGGAGGCTGTGGCGGTGGTGGGGAGGAAGGAGAGGGGGCTGTGCAGTGGTGGGGGACGAGGCTATGGCGGGTGAAAGAGTGGCGGCGGAGGTCGGAACGGAAATGGTTGAGGATGCCAGAAGTGGAGGAGGTCGGGTGAGGGTTTCTGTGAAAGAGGGGCGGCGGAGGTCGGAAGTGGGATGGGGGGAGGTCGGAAGTGGGATGGAGGTCGAATGGATGCCGGAAGTGGAGGAGGTCGGGGAGGAGGCTATTAAATCATTGATTACTATTACAACTCGATTTCTATCTAGCACACAGGTTTCTGTTAGGCCATTGAAATCATACTCTGGCCTCTCTCAAGTCACGAATTCCCTCCCTGTCTCTCTCTCTCTCTCTCTCTTTTGTGTCTATTTCGGCAAACCTTAGCTAGTAGGATGTGAGATTTTTTAAATACAAACTCACACATTTATTACATGGGCCAAAGCCCTTTCTTCCTCTTGTCCAAACCGTATTTTACAAGAACAAACACATAATTAACTACCACCCAATCATTAAACATGGAAGCCCAACCGAATTTAATACACAAGCCTTATCATTTTTTTATTATATTCGAAACACGATATCAATGATCAGTCATGAGTGCGGAATCCAAGTGCATGATTGTATCAAGTATGAGAAGCAATAATAAACGATGAATCAACAACTTAATAAACACTTACGATTAGATGATTAAATCATTGATTACTATTACAACTTGATTTCTGTCTAGCACACAGGTTTCGGTTAGAACACTGAAATTATAATCTGCTCTCTCTCTCAAGTCACAAATTCCCCCTCTCTTTCTCTCTCCCTCTCTCTCTCTCTCTCTCTTGTGTCTATTTCGGCAAACCTTAGCTAGTAGGATGTGAGTTTTTTTAAATACAAATTCACACATTTATTACACGGGCCAAAGCCTTTTCACCCTCTAGTCCAAACCGTATTTTACAAGAACAAATGCATAATTAACTACCACCCAATCATTAAACATGGATACCAAAGCCCAACCCAATTTAATACACAAGCCTTATCATTTTTCTGTTATAGTCGAAACACGATATCAATGATCAATCATGAGTGCGAAATCTATGTGATTGATTGAATCTAGTATGAGAAGCAATAATAAACGAAGAATCAACAAATTTAATAAACACTTACGATTAGATGACTAAATCGTTGATTACTATTACAACTCGATTTCTGTCTAGCACACAGGTTTCGGTTAGGCCACCGAAATCATACTCTGGTCTCTCTCAAGTTACGAATTCCCTCTCTCTCTCTCTCTCTCTCTTTTGTGTCTATTTCGGCAAACCTTAGCTAGTAGGATGTGAGTTTTTTTAAATACAAACTCACACATTTATTACATGGGCCAAAGCCCTTTCTTCCTCTAGTCCAAACCATATTTTACAAGAACAAACACATAATTAACTACCACCCAATCATTAAACATGGATAACCGAAGCCCAACCGAATTTAATACACAAGCCTTATCATTTTTCTATTATATTCGAAACACGATATCAATGATCAATCATGAGTGCGGAATCCAAGTGCATGATTGTATCAATTATGAGAAGCAATATTAAACGATAAATCAACAAATTTAATAAATGAGAAGCATTAATAAACGATGAATAAACAACTTAATAAACACTTACGATTAGATGATTAAATCGTTGATTACTATTACAACTCGATTTCTGTCTAGCACACAGGTTTCGGTTAGGCCTCCGAAATTATACTCTGGTCTTTCTCAAGTCACGAATTCCCCCTCTGTTTCTCTCTAGAGCTCTCTCTCTCTCTCTCTCTCTCTCTAATGTCTATTTCGACAAACCTTAGATTGTAGGATGTGAGTTTTTTTAAAATACAAACTCACACATTTATTACATGGGTCAAAGCCCTTTCTCCCTCAAGTCCAAACCACGTTTTACAAGAACAAATGTATAATTAACTACCACCCAATCATTAAACATGGATAACCAAAGCCCAACCCAATTTAATACACAAGCCTTATAATTTTTCTATTATAGTCGAAACACGATATCAATGATCAATCATGAGTGCGGAATCCAAGTGATTAATTGAATCAAGTATGGGAAGCAATAATAAACGATAAATCAACAAAGTTAATAAATGAGAAACAATAATAAACGATGAATCAACAAAGTTAATAAATACTTATAATTAGATGACTAAATCGTTGATTACTATTACAACTCGATTTCTGTCTAGCACACAGGTTTCGGTTAGGCCACCGAAATTATTCCCTGGTCTCTCTCAAGTCACGAATTCCCTCCCTCTTTCTTGTGTCTACTTCGGCGAACCTTAGCTAGTGGGATGTGAGTTTGTTTGAATACAAACTCACACATTTATTCCATGGGCCAAATCCCTTTCTCCCTTTAGTCCAAACTGTATTTTACAAGAACAAACACATAATTAACTAACACCCAATCATTGAACATGGATAAGCGAAACCCAACACAATTTAATACACAAGCCTCATCATTTTTCTATTATAGTCGAAACACGATATCAATGATCAATCATGAGTGCGAAATCCAAGTGCATGATTGAATGAAGTATGAGAAGCAATAATAAATGATGAATCAACAAAGTTAATAAATGAGAAGCAGTAATAAACGGTGAATCAACAAAGTTAATAAACACTTACGATTAGATGGCTAAATCGTTGATTAGTATTACAACTCGGATTCTGTCTAGCACACAGATTTTGGTTAGGCCACCGAAATCATTCTCTGGTCTCTCTCAAGTCACGAATTCCCTCTTTCTCTCTCTCTCTCACTCTCTCTTTTGTGTCTATTTCGGCAAACCTTAGGTAGTAGGATGTGAGTTTTTATAAATACAAACTCACACATTTATTTTATGGGCCAAACCCTTTCTCCCTCTAGTTCAAACCGTATTTTACAAGAACAAATTCATAGTTAACTAGCACCCAATCATCAAACATGGATAACCAAAGCCCAACCCAATTTAATACACAAGTCTTATCAACTTTCTATTATAGTCGAAACACGATATCAATGATCAATCATGAGTGCGGAATCCAAGTGATTAGTTGAATCAAGTATGGGAAGCAATATTAAACGATAAATCAACAAAGTTAATAAATGAGAAACAATAATAAATGATGAATCAACAAAGTTAATAAATACTTACAATTAGATGACTAAATCGTTGATTACTATTACAACTCGATTTCTGTCTAGCACACAGGTTTCGGTTAGGCCACCGAAATTATTCTCTGGTCTCTCTCAAGTCACGAATTCCCTCCCTCTTTCTTGTGTCTACTTCGGCGAACCTTAGCTAGTGGGATGTGAGTTTGTTTGAATACAAACTCACACATTTATTACATGGGCCAAATCCCTTTCTCCCTTTAGTCCAAACTGTATTTTACAAGAACAAACACATAATTAACTAACACCCAATCATTGAACATGGATAAGCGAAGCCCAACACAATTTAATACACAAGCCTCATCATTTTACTATTATAGTCGAAACACGATATCAATGATCAATCATGAGTGCAAAATCCAAGTGCATGATTGAATCAAGTATGAGAAGCAATAATAAACGATGAATCAACAAAGTTAATAAACACTTACGATTAGATGATTAAATCATTAATTACTATCAGAATTCGATTTCTGTCTAGCACACATGTTTCGGTTAGGCCACCGAAATCATACTCTGGTCTCTCTCAAGTCACGAATTCCCTCTCTCTATCTCTCTCTTTATTTTGTGTCTATTTCTGCAAACCTTAGCTAGTCGGATGTGAGTTTTTTTAGATACAAACTCACACATTTATTACATGGGCCAAAGCCCTTTCTTCCTCTAGTCGAAACCGTATTTTACAAGAACAAACACATAATTAACTACCACCCAATCATTAAACATGGATAACCAAAGCCCAACCCAATTTAATACACAATCCTTATCATTTTTCTATTATAGTTGAAACACGATATCAATGATCAATCATGAGTGCAGAATTCAAGTGATTGATTGAATCAAGTATGAGAAACAATAATAAACGATGAATCAACAAAGTTAATAAATGAGAAGCAATAATAAACGATTAATCAACAAACTTACTAAACACTTACGATTAGATTAAATCGTTGATTACTATTACAACTCGATTTCTGTCTAGCACACAGGTTTCGGTTAGGCCACCGAAATCATTCTCTAGTCTCTCTCAAGTCACGAATTCCCTCCCACTCTCTTGTGTCTACTTCGGCGAACCTTAGCTAGTAGGATGTGAGTTAGTTTAAATACAAACTCACACATTTATTACATTGGCCAAAGCCCTTTCTCCATCTTGTCCAAACTATATTTTACAAGAGCAAACACATAATTAATTAACACCCAATCATTAAACATGGATAACCGAAGCCCAACCAAATTTAATACACAAGCCTCATCATTTTTCTATTATAGTCGAAACACGATATAAATGATCAATCATGAGTGCGAAATCCAAGTGCATGATTGAATCAAGTATTGAAGCAATAATAAACGATGAATCAACAAAGTTAATAACTGAGAAGCAATAATAAAGATGAATCAACAAACTTAATAAACACTTATGATTAGATGATTAAATCGTTGATTACTATTACAACTCGATTTTTGTCTAGCACACAGGTTTCGGTTAGGCCACCAAAATCATACTATGGTCTCTCTTAGGCCACCGAAATCATACTCTGGTCTCTCTCAAGTCACGAATTCCCTCTCTCTCTCTCTCTTTTGTGTCTATTTCGGCAAACCTTAGCTATTAGGATCTGATTTTTTTTAAATACAAATTCACGCATTTATTACATGGGCCAAAGCCCTCTCCCCCTCTAGTGCAAACCGTATTTTATAAGAAAAACACATAATTAACTACCACCCAATCATTAAACATGAATAACCGAAGCCCAACCAATTTAATACACAAGCCTTATCATTTTTCTATTATAGTTGGAACACAATATCAATGATCAATCATGAGTGCGAAATCCAAGTGATTGATTGAATCAAGTATGAGAAGCAACAATAAACGATAAATCAACAAATCTAACTAATGAGAAGCAATAATAATAGATGAATCAACAAAGTTAATAAACACTTATGATTAGATGACTAAATCGTTGATTACTATTACAACTCGATTTTTGTCTAGCACACAGGTTTTGGTTAGGCCACCAAAATCATTCTCTTGTCTCTCTCAAGTCACGAATTCCCTCCCTGTCTCTTGTGTCTACTTCGGCGAACCGTAGCTAGTAGGATGTGAGTTTGTTTAAATACAAACTCACAGATTTATTACATGGGCGAAAGCCCTTTGTCCCTCTAGTCAAAACCGTATTTTACAAGAACAAACACATAATTAACTATCACCCAATCTTTAAACATGGATAACCGAAGATCAATCCAATTTAATACAAATGCCTCAACATTTTTCTATTATAGTGGAAACACGATATCAATGATCAATCATGAGTGCGGAATCCAAGTGCATGATTGTATTTTTTTTTTTGGGTAAAGGGTTACCCCGGTGATTCTATATATATACCGCAAAACATAACAAGTAACAAGGAGCGCCCTTGTTAGTTCATGTTTGGGACAATCCCCAAAACATGTAGAAAAAAGAAAAAACACAAGGAAAAACCAGAGTAAAACAACCACCTAACACAAATTAGGAAAACAACCACACTAGGAACTACGTCACGCCATCAACCTCAGTAATATTGCCACCAATATTCCATCGATCAAGGATGCAACGAACTCTCTGATTCTTCCTCAACTTGAGACCCATCAACCTGCTACGCACAGTGTCCCGGATGATAGAAGCAAGAGCGTCTGGAGGTCTAGCATGATTCTGAAAAATCCGATTGTTCCTCTCCTGCCAAATATAGTATGCAGAAGCATGAACCACCAGCTTAGCCACAACATTCTCCAAAGAAGAAGCATGACTATCAACGAAGCAACTAGTAATAGCCGTCCACGTCGGCACAACACTCGAGAGGCAAGTCCACTGCCGAACAATACACCAAACCTGCGAGGAAAACTGGCACTCGAAAAAAAGGTGGCCATGAGAATCCAAGGCCCTGTAACAAAGCAAGCAGCACATCATGTTCATGTTACCTCTTCTACTAGCATCCCAAGCCATGATTTTATCTTGCGTTAGGAGCCGCTCACGTAAGATAAGCCAAACCAGAAAAGCATGACGAGGGATACACTGGGCAAACCAGACAAGCCCAGCCCAAGCAACCATAGGCCCATGAGTTCTAATCGAGTCCCAAACCAAACCCGATGAAAAGTCATGCCAATTGTCACCACTTTTCCATTTAATTTGATCCACCTCACCATCCGTGAGCACCATATCGGTAATTTCACTAAGAACGGGGAATCGGTCGACCCAATCACTAGGCCACAAAGCACCCTCCTGGTTGAGAACATCAGCCACAGAAGAGTTAGTAGAAAAGCCTGCACTATATATAGTACGATGAGTTAAATAACGACACAATGGTCCAGATTTAGACCATTTGTCGTACCAAGCCGACGTGCTCTTCCCATCACCAAGCACAGACCAGATGAAAGGCCGAATCAAGTGGCGAATCGAGCAGATTTTCCTCCAGCTCCAACTGCAATCTTTAGGACACGGGCATTCCCAAAAAGATCTATTCTTAATTCGGTAAGTGCGAACCCACGCTATCCAAAGAGAGTTTCTTTTAACCAAAACACTCCATATGTGAGAGGCCATAAGGGCCTTATTCACATCCGCAACCCGTCGAATGCCAAGACCCCCCTCAGACTTGGGAGTACAAACATCCCTCCAAGCAACTTTGGCAAGCCCCTTTCTAGAATCCCCATGGTGCCAAAGAAAGTTTCTCATCTTCTTTTCAATCATCAAGATAATACTAGCAGGAAGAATGAAGACCGAGGCCCAATAAATGTGAAAAGAAGAGAGAACAGAATTGATAAGCTGTAATCTTCCGGCATAAGAGAGGAACTTATTCCTCCAGCTTGAAATGCGATTATCAAGACCATCAAGAAGAGGAGCACAATCACGAGCCCTTAGCCTAGAGGAAATCAAAGGGACACCCAAATAACGAACCGGAAGAATACCCTCCACCATATGCACAACAGACAAAATACCATCTTTGGCGTGACTAGAGACATTGCAGAAATACACCGTACTTTTCTGCGGACTCGGAACCAGCCCCGACATCCTAGCAAACATGCTTAAAGATTTAAAGATGCAGGTAGCAGAAGCGACATCCCCTCTAGCAAAAATGAAAAGGTCATCAGCAAAGCACAAGTTAACAATACGTTGCTTGTCACATCTGTAATGGAATCTGAAAGACGGGTCCGCCTGAACCTCATCATGAAGAATACGGGTAAGGATCTCCATAACTAAGGTAAACAGATAAGGGGATAACGGGCACCCCTGTCTGAGACCTCTCTTACCTCTAAAAAAACCATAAAGGTTACCATTGACACATATAGAGTAAGATGGAGTGGAAACACATGTCATAATCCAACCCACCATAGTAGGGTGGAACCCAAAACCAACAAGAACATCCTTGAGAAAATCCCAATCCACAGTATCGTAGGCTTTCTGGATGTCAATCTTAAACGCACAACGGGGGGGACCCACCGATCGGTGGTATTTATGCATCAGCTCCTGGACAAGAAGGATGTTATCAGAAATCTTCCTACCAGGAATAAACGCCGATTGATTGATATCAACAATACTAGCAAGCTCCATTTTTATCCGATCAGCGATAATCTTGCTAATACATTTGTACACGACATTACAGCAAGAAATAGGCCTATAATCAGTGACCGCCGCCGGAGTAGTGACCTTGGGAATGAGAGCAATGATAGTATGGTTAATCTCCTGAAGAAGTTTCCCAGTCCTAAAGAAATCCTGAACAGCGTGACAAACATCGTTACCCACAACCGGCCAAGCTTTTTTGAAAAAAGCCGCCGAATAACCATCCGGGCCCGGAGCTTTATTGTCACCCATCGCAAAAATAGTCTCCTTAATCTCCTCATTGGTAATATTCCGAATCATGTGAGCCGCAACAGAAGTGTCAAGCGACGATCGGATAACACCCGGGTTCAATCGAAGATCAATGTTGCCCAATCTGCCCAAAAACTGATCATAATGCTTGACGAAGGCAGTAGGAACGTCCTCACCCTCGTGATTAATACCACTCGTATCCGAGATCATAGCAATTCTGGTACGGTGGTTCTTACATTTGAGGGACGCGTGAAAGTAGGCAGTGTTAAGGTCTCCAGTCGCAAGCCAATGCACCTTAGATTTCTGTTTAAGAAAGCTCTCCTCATCCAACGAAGCCTCATTAAGATCCGCCAAACACTTTGCCTCAAGAACACGGAGACTAGCATTATAGGGATCCCTATCAATTTGACGTTGGATACCATCAAGCTGAGCACGCAAAGAAGAAACCCGAGCATGCAGGTTTCCTTGCTTAAAAAGAAGTGATCGCATGGGAGTTTTAAGGAGCTTCAACTTCTTAGCCAGGCAAAATTGATGAACACCCTTAATTTTAGTACCCCACACATCCAAAACAGCCTCGAGAAACCCAGGTTTGGAAGTCAGAAAATTCGCAAACTTGAATGGCTTGGGTTTGCTAGCCATCGGAATATTAAGATGCAAGACGCAAGGGCAGTGATCAGATATACGATACGGTTGAAAAACGGCACATGCACTAGGAAACATGTCCAAAAAAGGAGTATTCCCCATCACCCGGTCAATTTTTTTGAGGATACCAATGCCCTTCTTAGGTTTTTGAGTCCAAGTGTAATGAAGACCAGAACTATTAACATCAATGACCTCAATCTCCATAACACAATGTTTGAAATCCTCCATACCAATATCTTTCCCAGAAGTATCAACCATTTTGTCCTCCACATTCAAGGCCGAATTAAAATCACCAAGAAGAACCCACGAGGAGTCTTTAATGAAGGCTTTGTGAAGACGAAGATCCTCCCACAAACGTCTTCTGAAAATATAATAATTATCCGCATAAATAATAGAACAAAAGAACACCTGTTTAGAACCTTTACAGAAAACCTTGGCATGCATGACCTGATTCGTTTGAGCAATAATCATAATATCGAAAACGTTAGCGTCCCAACCCAAAAGAATACGAGTACCTTTGGAACACATATTTCCATTAGAAGTCCAGTCCCAAGACCGAAAAGTAGCTTTACAAACCGAAAAAAGTTTTTTCACATCAACATGAGATTCCAGAATAGCACACATACTCAGATTATTATCCCTAATCGCCTGACGAACCTCTTTTTGTTTCAGGGGACGGTTCAAACCCCTAATGTTCCACGAGGCAATGCTACCCATTGGAAACATCTATAGAAGGAGTGCTTGCCCCTTTGTTCGCTATCTTTAAACCCGACACCATGAATGCCTCCGTTTCATTATTATTAACCACAAACTCATCATTTCCAGCTTCCTGATTCCGAGAGGAAGATTCAGCCTGGTACGCAGTATTGTGACTTCTCTCAAACCCCAAAGAAACCTCCTCCGTCCCAAGAGCATCATACTTGTTAAAAGTGCTCACCCCAAGACTCTTTTGAGATTTATCATTATTGCCAGTTTTCTGTTTGTTATAAATCGGCCTATATTCAAATTTTTGTTTCACCTTAGTTGGACCAACATTATTCTTCTTTGCCACAAATTTACCTTTAGGTTCAGTGAACCCGTCATCATCAACTTTCTGGGCCACTGCTTTCTTTTTCTGTTTAGGACATTCATTAAAGTGATGGCCATAAACACAGCAATGTCCACATCTTGGGGGCAGCCACTCATACTCCACATCAATAGATTCCATGATAAAAGAGTCACCGTCAACATCCGGGATCGCAACCCTAACAATCTCCACAAAGTCTTGATCCGCCGAGATTTCAACGAGAGCTCTAGCATAACTGCTCCTACCCCAACTGTTAAGACACATAGAAGCCGTAAGAGAGTCTAGCATTTTGGGAACACCCACTTTAGTCGCAATAAGACTCAACCCATCATCAGTGAATGCAGCTAAAGGAACATTATGAAATTTAACCCACACCGAAACAGTTTTAATATCATCCTTTTTTAATTGCGTGATAGGCGTCCAAATATTGAGAAACATAGGACGGTTCTTAATGAGCCAAGGACCACCCTCCAAAGCATCGAGCATTCCCCGTTCATCCAAAAATTTAAAGAAGAAGAAGCCACTAGCATTCATCATGACCTTAACCAATCCAAACTTTTTCCAAGCTTGTTTGACATAGTACTCCACAACCGGAAAAGCGATTCTATCACCAAGAAAATAGCCATAGAGAGTGAACGAAAGTTTAGCATGAACCTTTCGGACTGTCTCCTTAGGAATCACAATGTCAACACCCTCATAAGTTGAATCAGAATTTAAAGGTCTAAAATTCACAGTTTTGGTTTTGTCATTTCCCGTCACCGACGCATAAGAAGGCATAGGTTTGTCATGATTAGTCACCTCTGCCGCTTTAGTAGTAACCGGAGCTGGATTATGGGCCACTGCAGGTTGCGTCACATGGGTATCATCCAAAACCCTAGCATGGTTGCCATCTTTCGATTGTGCATGCATGCTAGCACCATGTTGCGTATCATCGACCTTAGGAGGAACAACTTTTGTTGGACCAGGATTCTTCAGAATACCACGAATTGGTTGCCGGCCACCCCCGCCGGAACCGCTTTTATTATCAGGAGGCTTATTGCTCGTCATGCAGCAAGAACGAGATAAACAGTCGTCGAAACCCTAATCGATACCCACTAGGAGCTAACGAATTCGTTTCACCCGTTAATCAATACAAGGATCTAGTCAGATACAACTTATGATTGACGAACGGACGAACACAGATCGCTACACACCCGGAGTAAATCAACGCAGGAATCCGGAAACGAGAAAACCCTAATCGGACAACAAGAACAGCTCGACACATAAAAGAAGACCAAAAACTAGAAATCGAAGTGAATAAACTGCTAACAGTACTCGTATCTCACCTAAATCTCAGCAGACTCGATCACAGGGCATTATACGATTATCTAAAGAACTAGAATTGAAAAAACAACCCTAATCCGGAGAAAACCGCTAATACTACTCGTACCAAATCAACGATTATAGGTGAAGATCACAGGACCGCTAGGAGAGTATCACAATCGAAATCAGTAAGAGACTCAAACCAGAATTGATCAAATCACAAGCTAGGAGGAAACCCTAGTTCGTGAGTCGCCAGAAAAACCAGAGAGAAACAAGCAATAATAAACGTTGAATCAACAAATTTAATAAATGAGAAGCAATAATAAATGATGAATAAACAACTTAATAAACACTTACGATTAAATGATTAAATCGTTGATTACTATTACCACACAGGTTTCGGTTAGGCCTCCAAAATTATACTCTGGTCTCTCTCAAGTCATGAATTCCCCCACTCATTCTCTCTAGAGCTCTCTCTCTCTCTCTCTGGTGTCTATTTCGGCAAACCTTCGCTAGTAGGATGTGAGTTTTTTTTTAAATACAAACTCACACATTTATTACATGGGCCAAAGCCCTTTCTCCCTCCAGTCTAAACCATATTTTACAAGAACAAATGCATAATTAACTACCACCCAATCATTAAGCATCGTTAACCAAAGCCCAACCCAATTTAATACACAAGCCTTATCAACTTTCTATTATAGGAAGCAATAACAAACGATAAATCAACAAAGTTAATAAATGAGAAGCAATAATAAACGATGAATCAACAAAGTTAATAAATACTTACAATTAGATGACTAAATCGTTGATTACTATTACAACTTGATTTCTGTCTAGCACACAGGTTTCAGTTAGGCCACCGAAATCATTCTCTGGTCTCTCTCAAGTCACGAATTCCCTCCCTCTCTCTTCTGTCTACTTTGGCGAACCTTAGCTAGTAGGATGTGAGTTTGTTTGAATACAAACTCATACATTTATTACATGGGCCAAATCCCTTTCTCCCTCTAGTCCAAACTGTATTTTACAAGAGCAAACACATAAGTAATTAACACCCAATCATTAAACATGGATAAGCGAAGCCCAACACAATTTAATACACAAGCCTCATCATTTTTCTATTATAGTCGAAACACGATATCAATGATTAATCATGAGTGCGAAACCAAGTGCATGATTGAATCAAGTATGAGAAGCAATAATAAACGATGAATCAACGAAGTTAATAAATGAGAAGCAGTAATAAACGGTGAATCAACAAAGTTAATAAACACTTACGATTATATGGCTAAATCGTTGATTAGTATTATAACTCGGTATCTGTCTAGCACATAGGGTTTGGTTAGGCCACCGAAATCATTCTCTGGTCTCTCTAAAGTCATGAATTCCCTCTTTCTCTCTCTCTCTCTCACTCTCTCTTTTGTGTCGATTTCGGCAAACCTTAGGTAGTAGGATGTGAGTTTTTATAAATACAAACTCACACATTTATTTCATGGGCCAAACCTTTTCTCCCTCTAGTTCAAACAGTATCTTACAAGAACAAATGCATACTTAACTACCACCCAATCATTAAACATGGATAACCAAAGCCCAACCCAATTTAATACACAAGCCTTATCAGCTTTCTATTATAGTCGAAACACGATATCAATGATCAATCATGAGTGCGGAATCCAAGTGATTGATTGAATCAAGTATGAGAAGCAATAATAAACGATGAATCAACAAAGTTAATAAATGAGAAGCAATAATAAACGATGAATCAAGAAAGTTAATAAATACTTACGATTAGATGACTAAATCGTTGATTACTATTACAACTCGATTTCTGTCTAGCACACAGGTTTCGGTTAGGCCACCGAAATCATTCTGTGGTCTCTCTCAAGTCACGAATTCCCTCTCTCTCTCTTGTGTCTATTTTGGTGAACCTTAGTTAGTAGGATGTGAGTTTGTCTAAATACAAACTCACACATTTATTACATGGGCCAAAGCCCTTTGCCCCTCTAGTCCAAATCGTATTTTACAATAACAAACACATAATTAACAAACACCCAATCACTAAACATGGATAACCGAAGCCCAATCGAATTTAATACACAAGCCTCATCATTTTTCTAATGTTGTCGAAACACGATATCATTGATCAATCATGAGTGCGGAATCCAAATGATTGATTGAATCAACTATGAGAAGCAATAAAAACGATGAGTCAACAAAGTTAATAAACACTTACGATTAGATGATCAAATCGTTGATTACTATTACCTAAGCCAAAGCCCTTCGCCCCTCTAGTCCAAACTGTATTTGACAAGAACAAAAACATAATTAACTAACAACCAATCAATAAACATGGATAACCGAAACCCAACCGAATTTAATACACAAGCCTATAGTCGAAACATTATATCAATGATTAATCATGATTGTGGAATCCAAATGATTGATTGAATCAACTATGAGAAGCAATAATAAACGATGAATCAACAAAGTTAATAAACACTTACGATTAGATGATCAGATCGTTGATTATTATTACAGCTCGATTTCTGTCTAGCACACAGGTTTTGGTTAAGCCACCGTACTCTTTCTATTGTCTCTCCCAAGTCACGAATTCCCTCTCTCTCTTGTGTCTATTTTGGCGAACCTTAGTTAGTAGAATGTGAATTTGTCTAAATACAAACTCACACATTTATTACATGGGCCAAAGCCCTTTCCCCTCTAGTCCAAATCGTATTTTACAATAACAAACACATAATTAACAAACACCCAATCACTAAACATGGATAAAAAAAAGCCCAACCGAATTTAATACACAAGCCTCATCATTTTCCTAATATAGTCAAAACACGATATTAATGATCAATCATGAGTGGGGAATCCAAATGATTGATTGAATCAAGTATGAGAAGCCATAATAAACTATTAATCAACAAAGTTAATAAACACTTACGATTAGACGATTAAATCGTTGATTACTATTACATGGGCCAAAGCCCTTTCCCTCTAGTCCAAATCGAATTTTACAATAACAAACACATAATTAACTGACACCCAATCACTATACATTTATAACCGAAGCCCAACCGAATTTAATACACAAGCCTCATTGATCAATCATGAGTGCGAAATCCAAATGATTGATTGAATCATGTATGAGAATCAATAATAAACGATGAATCAACAAAGTTAATAAACACTTACGATTAGATGATCAAATTGTTAATTTCTATTATAACTTGATTTCTATCTAGCATACAGGTTTCGGTTAGCCACCGAAATCTTTCTCTAGTCTCTCTCAAGTCACGAATTCCCTCTCTCTCTCTCTCTCCCTTGTGTCTATTTCGGCGAACCTTAGCTAGTAGGATGTGAGTTTGTTTAAATACAAACTCACACATTTATTACATGGGCCAAAGCCCTTTCCCCTCTAGTCCAAATCGTATTTTACAATAACAAACACATAATTAACAAACACCCAATCACTAAACATGGATAAAAAAAAGCCCAACCGAATTTAATACACAAGCCTCATCATTTTCCTAATATAGTCAAAACACGATATTAATGATCAATCATGAGTGGGGAATCCAAATGATTGATTGAATCAAGTATGAGAAGCAATAATAAACTATTAATCAACAAAGTTAATAAACACTTACGATTAGACGATTAAATCGTTGATTACTATTACATGGGCCAAAGCCCTTTCCCTCTAGTCCAAATCGTATTTTACAATAACAAACACATAATTAACTGACACCCAATCACTATACATTTATAACCGAAGCCCAACCGAATTTAATACACAAGCCTCATTGATCAATCATGAGTGCGAAATCCAAATGATTGATTGAATCAAGTATGAGAATCAATAATAAACGATGAATCAACAAAGTTAATAAACACTTACGATTAGATGATCAAATTGTTAATTTCTATTATAACTTGATTTCTATCTAGCATACAGGTTTCGGTTAGCCACCGAAATCTTTCTCTAGTCTCTCTCAAGTCACGAATTCCCTCTCTCTCTCTCTCTCTCTCCCTTGTGTCTATTTCGGTGAACCTTAGCTAGTAGGATGTGAGTTTGTTTAAATACAAACTCACACATTTATTACATGGGCCAAAGCCCTTTGTTCCTCTACCCTAAACCGTATTTTACAAGAACAAGCACATAATTAACTAACACCCAATCACTAAAAATGGATAAACCCATCTGATTTCTCCTCTGCCTTGGTCTGGAATTCTGTTCGTACTAGGGACATAGAGGTGCCTTGGTGTCGGTTTGTCTGGTTTGCCCAGTGTATTCCCCGGCACGTGTTCCTTGTTTGGCTGATCATGAGGGAAAGGTTGTTGACTCAGGATAAAAATGTGAGTTGGAATATTGCGAGACGCAAGAACATGAACATGATGTGTTGCCTTCTGTGCTACAAAAATATTGATTCTCACTCCCACCTTTTTTTCGAGTGTTAGTTTTCCTCTCAAGTATGGAAGCAGGTTCGTGATTACACTTCGTTGAAGGATGGTTCTGGAGCTTGGGCTGATATCGCCAATTCTCTCTCGTCTACCTCCTCGGGTGTGCTCACTAATGTTTGTGATAAGTTGCTGGTTCATGCTGCTGCGTATTTTATTTGGCAAGAACGAAACAATAGGATTTTCAATAATCATGCTCGCCCCCCTGATGCTTTGGTCGACTTGATTATTGATAATGTTCGTAGCAGATTGCTTGGATTAACGTGGAAGAAGAACCCTAAGGTGTTGCGTATCTTAGATGGGTGGAGTTTGCGGGGATGTGTTAGTGCTTATGATGGCATGATGTAGTTCTTTGTGTGGCTTGGTCCTAGTATGTTGTGCTAGGTGGTTCCTATATTTGGTTGCTTTGTCTTTCTTGTTGTTTCGTTGGTTTTTTACATACTTAGGGGCATGTCCCTAGTATGAACTAGTAAGGGTTTTTCCTTACTACTTGTTTTTTTCTTGTGGTATATATATACAAATCACCGGGGTAACCCTTTACCCCAAAAAAAAAACCCATTTAATACACAAGCCTCATCATTTACTGATCATAGTCCTAACACGATATCAATGATCAATCACGAATGCAGAATCCAAGTTATTGACTGAATCAAGTATGAGAAGCAATAAAAAATGATGAATCAACAAAGTTAATAAACACTTACGATTATATGATGAAATCATTGATTACTATTACCTAGGCCAAAGCCATTTCCCCCTCTAGTCCAAACCGTATTTGACAAAAAAAAAACATAATTAACTAACACCAATCACTAAACATGGAGAACCGAAGCCCAACTGAATTGAATACACAAGCCTCATCATTTTTCTAATATTGTCGAAACACGATATCAATGCTCAATTATGAATGTGGAATCCAAATGATTGATTGAATCAAGTATGAGAAGCAATAATAAGTGATGAATCAACAAACTTAATAAACACTTACGATTATATGATCAAATCATTGATTACTATTACAACTCGAATTTTGTCTAACACATAGGTTTCGGTTAAGCCACCAAAATCTCTTTCTCGTCTCTCTCAAGTCAAAATTCCCTCTCTCTCTTCTGTCTATTTTGCCGAACCTTAGTTAGTAGGATGTGAGTTTCTCTAAATACACAAGCCTTATCATTAATCTATTATAGTCGAGACCGATATCAATGATCAATCATGAGTGCGGAATCCAATTGCATGATTGTATCAAGTATGAGAAGCAATAATAAACGATGAATCAACAAAGTTAATAAATGAGAAGCAATAATAAACGATGAATCAACAAAGTTAATAAATGAGAAGCAATAATAAACGATGAATCAACAACTTAATAAACACTTACGATTAGATGATTAAATCGTTGATTACTATTACAACTCGATTTCTGTCTAGCACACAGGTTTCGGTTAGAACACTGAAATTATAATCTGGTCTCTCTCAAGTCACGAATTCCCCCTCTATTTCTCTCTCTCTCTCTCTCTCTCTCTCTCTCTCTCTTTTTGTGTCTATTTCGGCAAACATTAGCTAGTAGGATGTGAGTTTTTTTAAATACAAACTCACACATTTATTACATGGGCCAAAGCCTTTTCTCCCTCTAGTCCAAACCGTACAAGAACAAACGCATAATTCACTACCACCCATTTATTAAACATGAATAACCAAAGCCCAACCCAATTTAATACACAAGCCTTATCATTTTTCTATTATAGTCGAAACACGATATCAATGATCAATCATGACAGTGGAATCTAAGTGATTGATTGTATCAAGTATGAGAAGCAATAATAAAAGATGAATCAACAAAGTTAATAAATGAGAAACAATAATAAACGATGAATCAACAAAGTTAATAAATGAGAAGTGATAATAAACGATGAATCAACAATGTTAATAAATGAGAAGCAATAATAAACGATGAATCAACAAAGTTAAAAAAGGAGAAGCAATAATAAACGATGAATCAACAAAGTTATTAAACACTTACGAATAGATGACTAAATAGTTGATTACTATTACAAATCGATTTCTGTCTAGCACACACGTTTCGGTTAGGCCACCGAAATCATTCTCTAGTCTCTCTCAAGTCACGAATTCCCTCCCACTCTCTTGTGTCTACTTCGGTGAACCTTAGCTAGTAGGATGTGAGTTAGTTTACATACAAACTCACACATTTATTACATGGGCCAAAGCCCTTTCTCCCTCTAGTCCAAACTATATTTTTCAAGAGCAAACACATAATAAACTAACACCCAGTCATTAAACATGGATAACCGAAGCCCAACGCAATTTAATACACAAGCCTCATCATTTTTCTATTATAGTCGAAACACGATATCAATGATCAATCATGAGTGCGAAATCCAAGTGCATGATTGAATCAAGTAAGAGAAGCAATAATAAACGATGAATCAACAAAGTTAATAAATGAGAAGCAAACAAACTTAATAAACATTTACGATTAGATGATTAAATCGTTGATTACTATTACAACTCGATTTCTGTCTAGCACACAGGTTTCAGTTAGGCCACCGAAATCATTCTCTGGTCTCTCTTAGGCCACCGAAATCATACTCTGGTCTCTCTCAAGTCGCGAATTCTCTCTCTCTCTCTCTATCCGTCTCTCTCTCTCTCTCTTTTGTGTCTATTTCGGCAAACCTTAGCTAGTAGGATGTGATTTTTTTTAAATACAAATTCACGCATTTATTACATGGGCCAAAGCCCTTTCTCCCTCTAGTGGAAACCGTATTTTACAAGAAAAAACACATAATTAACTACCACCCAATCATTAAACATGAATAACCGAAGCCCAACGCAATTTAATACACAAGCCTCATCATTTTTCTATTATAGTCGAAACACGATATCAATGATCAATCATGAGTGCGAAATCCAAGTGCATGATTGAATCAAGTATGAGAAGCAATAATAAACGATGAATCTTCAAACTTAATAAACCCTTACGATTATATGATTAAATCGTTGATTACTATTACAATTTGATTTCTGTCTAGCACACAGGTTTCGGTTAGGCAACCGAAATAATTATCTAGTCTCTCTGAAGACACGAATTCCGTCCCTCTCTCTTGTGTCTAATTCGGTGAACCTTAGCTAGTAGGATGTGAGTTTGTTTAAATACAAACTCACACATTTATTACATGGGCCAAAGCCCTTTCTTTCTCTAGTCCAAACCGTATTTTACAAGAACAAACACATAATTAACTACCACCCAATCATTAAAAATGGATAACCGAAGCCCAACCCAATTTAATACACAAGCCTTATCATTAATCTATTATAGTCGAGACCGATATCAATGATCAATCATGAGTGCGGAATCCAATTGCATGATTGTATCAAGTATGAGAAGCAATAATAAACGATGAATCAACAAAATTAATAAATGAGAAGCAATAATAAACGATGAATCAACAACTTAATAAACACTTACGAATAGATGATTAAATCATTGATTACTATTACAACTCGATTTCTGTCTAGCACACAGGTTTCGGTTAGAAAACTGAAATTATAATCTGGTCTCTCTCAAGTCACGAATTCCCCCTCTCTTTCTTTCTTTCTCTCTCTCTCTCTCTCTCTCTCTCTCTCTCTCTCTCTGTCTTTTGTGTCTATTTCGGCAAATATTAGCTAGTAGGATGTGAGTTTTTTTAAATACAAACTCACACATTTATTACATGGGCCAAAGCTTTTTCTCCCTCTAGTCCAAACCGTATATTACAAGAACAAACGCATAATTCACTACCACCCATTTATTAAACATGAATAACCAAAGCCCAACCCAATTTAATACACAAGCCTT
>JBCNJP010000006.1:47283557-47355759 GCA_039602395.1 Deinandra increscens subsp. villosa
ACCCATTGGCATCCTTCGGGCCTTTAGATTTTTGAATTATCTAACTAGGAAGCCTGAGTTTCATTCTATAGTTGATGAAGGTTGGGGGAAGGAGGTGGTGGGTTACAACATGTTTAAATTAGTCACTAAATTAAAAAGTCTTAAAAAGCCGTTGAGAAATCTGAACTACAGGCATGGTAACCTATTTGAGAGAACTGAGAAATTGAAGGTTGAGTTGGAAAGAGTTCAACAGGAAATGGTGAATGATCCTGGGAATGGTTTGCTGAGGGATGAGGAGCTTGTTTATCTGAATGCTTTTAAGGATGCTATGATTGATGAGTACCTCTTCAACAAACAGAAATCTAAAATCCAGTGGCTAAAAGATGGGGATAGCAATTCTAAGTATTTCCATGCTTCTGTCAAAGAGAGAAAGAAGAAAGGCTTAATTACTGAAATTGTTGATTCTGAAGGTGAGGAATATTTTGGGGATTCTGTTGGGGAGGCTTTTGTGAAGCACTTTAGCAATTTCCTGGGTAAAAAGTGTAATGTTGATGAAATTGAAGACCCTGATTCTTTGTTTGTTAAAACTGTTCCTCACAATTTAGCTGAAAATATGGTGCTACCTGTCACTCAGTTGGAAATTAGAGAGGCCTTGATGGATATTGATGATGATAAAGCTCCTGGACCTGATGGCTTCACTTCAAAATTTTTTAAAGCTGCTTGGGGAAGAATTAAGGATGATTTCTGTAATGCTGTTATGGATTTTTTCAAAAATGGGAGGCTTTTGAAGGAGGTGAATGCCACCACAATTTCTTTAGTTCCTAAAGTTTCCAAACCTTCCTGTGTGACTGATTTTAGACCCATTGCCTGCTGCAATGTTATTTACAAATGCATTAGCAAAATTCTTTGTAATAGGATTAAAGGTGTGTTGGAATTTATTGTGGATGAAAATCAGAGTGCTTTTATCCCGGGAAGGCAGATCAGTGATAATGTCCTCTTAGCCCAGGAGTTGGTTAGATCTTACAATAGGAAAAATGGGAGTGGTAAGGTGGCCTACAAAATTGATATTCAAAAGGCGTATGACACTGTGGACTTAGATTTTCTCAAATTTATTCTTGGAAAGTTTGGTTTTCCTGAAATTATGGTACACTGGATTATGGAATGTCTCTCAAATGCTTCTTTTTCAATTAATGTTAATGGCCAATTGCATGGTTACTTCAAAGGGATGAGAGGATTAAGACAGGGGGACCCTTTATCCCCTTATTTGTTCACTTTGGTGATGGAGGTGTTAAACTTGATCATTAAGAGAAGGGTTCGAAATAATGAGAATTTTCAGTACCACTGGAGGTGTAAAGAACTTAAGATCACCCATTTGTGCTTTGCTGATGACCTTATGTTGTTTGCTAATGCTGATAGAGTCTCTGTTCAAGTTTTGAAGGATGCTTTGTCTGAATTTAGCAATGTGTCAGGCCTCATCCCTAATCTGATGAAGAGTACTGTTTTCTATGGTAATGTTAAAGATGCCACGAGGCAGGTTTTGAACTCTATTATGCCTTTTAACTCTGGCAAGCTTCCTGTGAGGTACCTTGGAGTTCCCCTCTTGTCTAGTAGACTGCTTTACAATGACTGTACTTTGTTAATTGAAAAAGTGAGAAAAAGACTTGATTGTTGGAAGAACAAGTTTCTTTCTTTTGCTGGCAGGTTGCAGTTAGTAAAATCTGTGTTATTCTCTATTGGAATTTATTGGACATCCATGTTTATTCTTCCTGGTAAGGTACTTAATGAGATTGAGGGAATGATGAGGAATTTTCTGTGGGCTCAAGAGACTAGTGCTAGAGGGAAAGTTAGAGTTAGATGGGATAAATTGTGTCATAAATGGAATGAAGGGGGCTTAGGAATAAAATCTTTGAAATTAATGAATAAAGCCCTGATTGCTAAACATATTTGGAATTTGGTGTCTGGCAAAAACTCTATATGGGTCAAATGGGTTAAGGTGCATTTGGTGGCTGACAGAAATTTCTGGAGTTTGCAACCAAAGGATGGGCTGAGTTGGTCTTGGAGGAATATCCTACATTGCAGGAAAATTATTAAACCTCATATTCTTTTTGAAGTGGGATCTGGGAAGGGGTTGAATGCTTGGCATGACAGGTGGCATGAATTAGGGCCACTGGATTTGTATATATCTAATAGGGAGATAATGAGAGCTGGTTTTAATGATAAATCTACTGTTTTTGATATTGTTAAAAATGGAAGTTGGGATTTTCCTGAGGAATGGTTTTCTATGTTTCCTGTGCTTAACTGGATTCAATGTCCCTCACTTCAGAATGATAAGACTGATAAAGTCAGTTGGATCAGGAGTGATGGGGAGTTGGTTAATTTTAGTACTGCCTGCTGCTATAATGATTTGAGAGGTGATTATCCTGTTGTGGGTTGGGCTGCTAGTGTTTGGTTCTCTCATAGGATTCCTAGGCATGCTTTTGTGCTTTGGATGGCTATGTAGTTTAAGCTCCTGACTCAAGATAGGCTTGATCAATGGGCTGGAGGAAGTGACCTTAAATGTACTTTTTGCTATGCAAAACCAGATAGTCACAGTCATTTATTTTTTGAATGTAGATTTTCTGCTCAAGTTTGGGACAAAATGAAGCAAAAGGCCAAGATGAATGATGCCCCTAATTGTTGGAAATCAATGATCAATTACATGAGCTTCTGGCCTAAAAGTAAGTCTATCTGGAATGTTATCAGAAAGCTTACTGTTGCTGCTGTTGTGTACTTCTTATGGCAGGAAAGGAACATGAGGATGTTTCAAAATAAATGCAGAACTGTTGAGGTGGTTGAATACCTAATTACTGAATCCATTAGGCTTAGATTGAAGGGGACTGTGATGAAATTCTCTAATCAGGTCCTTGTGGCTGATGGTATATGGCATTTCCTTCCTCATCATTTATCCAATGAGACATAGTTGTGAATGGGGCTGGCAGCTTTGTGGCTGTATGGTCTTTTCTTGGGTAGCTGTTGCTAATGAAAGGTATTTATGGTTACTTGGGTTGTTCCTGATGGTATGGGGGGGAAAGGGGTCTTTAATGGGATTTCCTGATGTTGTGTTGCACTATAATACGAGGGTAGTCATCTGGAGCAGTAATGCTCTCCCAGCACTCAAATTTTCTGTTCTTCTTTATTTTATTATTTTTTGGGTCATTTTTCTGATGGATGGGAGGCCCTTTGATCCTCCTGTTTCCATCTCTGCGTTAAAGGTTAGGGACTGGTGCTTAGAATGGCTGATGAATAGCATTAACCTTGGAAGCAGTTACACTAAGAGTATCATTTGGGTCAGGTTTCATTTACATGTCAGTTTTTTGTTATTTAGCACATACCCATGGTACTCAAGCCGGCAAGTCTGTTCTTTGGCCTTTGCTTTTGTTGCTTTTCATAAATTGAGTCTGACCAGTTGGTCTTGGGGTGGGGGGAATTCTTGGGATGGAAGGCGGTGGAGAGGTTGGGTTCCAAGCACTGTGGTGAGATTTGGGGAGGGTTTTGGGGGGCTGAATGGTACATCTTGCACACAATGCACTTTCTTTGGCTTCATTAGAGGGGGGAGTGTGAGTGGTATGGTGGCATTCTAAAGGGAGGTGTGGGGGAGGAGTGTGTTCTTAATAGTATTAGGAGCTGGGGTGGGGGATATGCAGGGTCCTTTTGTATGATGTTGGGTTGCACTATAAAGCTAGGGTAGTCAGCTGGTGTATTTTTGCACCTTCCTCTATACTCTCATTTTTACTTGGTTTGTTTTTGCTTGATGTCTTGTGGCACCTGCATTTATATATCAATTCTGCTGGTCATTTGGGTCAAACTTGGCTGGTGATCAGATCTGCTTTTATTGATTGGTGGATAGGTTCTGGATGGCATGTGACATGCATCAGCCCTGGAGTGATAAGGTTGGCTGGTACCAAGTGGTTTAGGACATTATTTTCCACCCCATATTTTTATATTTTTAGTACTTACCATTGGTACCTAAACCCAATTGTTTTTCTTGTGTCTGCCTTTTACATTTTTTTATCTTTTGAGTCTTGCCTCCATTTGGAGGTGGGGTGGGGGGCATGGGGTTTCTATTCTGATGGAGGGTTGGTGGTTGGAAGAGGCCTTTTTGCTTGATGATTGTTGCCATTGTCATATGGATTGGTATGCTGATTGGATTAGAGTTTTCAGGGCTGGTATTGATGGCAGTTTTGTTGGTAGCAGTTGTAGTAAAGTCAAATGCAGCTTGGTGTATTTTGGGTTATTTACTTGGGTCAGTAATTATGAGATCACCAAAAGGAATGTAAAGTGGAATGGCTCCTTAAGTATAGGGTGCATGAGTTTGGATGATATTACTTTGTATATAGGTTGGATAACTTGTTGTGGCTGCTGTGCTCATTTCTATATGCAAATTCTGGGCTCATGTTTGTATGAAGGTTATTTGGTTGATAGCCTTTGTTTAGTTAAGAAGTGCTGCTGGTATGTTGCTGATTTATTATTGGTTGTTGCTCCATGCAATTCTTGGATGATGATGGTTATTAACCACCTGTTGATGGTTGAGCAAATGTGTTGTGGAATAAAAAGGAGGTGCAGATTGGCCTGCCTACTTCAGCTAATCTGTGCTGGGTTTTGTAGTCAGATGGATATGATACTCGAGCTTAATATCATCATATTTGAGATAGTGATCTTATTTGGCTGGGCTGCTTATTTTGTATTGAAGATTGCTCTGGGTTACGGATGAATGATTGGGAATGCCACTTTGCTAACAATGACAGGAGGTAACAATATGGGTGGTACTACTCTTTGGAGGATGTCTAAAATTTTTGGTAATCTTCGATCTTTTTTTGGTATGGGCCGTGTTATGGTTCCAAGTTGTATTACTTATAGATGTAGTCTTTGTTGTTTTTGGGCTAGGCTTATTAGCCTATGCCCTTGGCCGGATTAATGTTTGGTTGGTTTCGGGTTTTTTGTCTTCCCGTGGGTATGTCGCGGGTTAGGCTTTAAACTCTCATTTTTGTTCTCTCTTTCCGTTTCTTAATATATTTTTGCCGGGTCTTTGTGCCCTTTCCCCAAAAAAAACTTGGCTTGATAAATTCTTTATTTGGTGACTCATGAAGCTGAATGTGTAACTACTATGGTTTGTTAGGTGTGAGTCGGTGCGGTGCTCGAGCCATAGACGCTTCCCTAGGTGCGAGGTCAATTCGATATTCGACCTGCCAATGAGATGGAAGACCGAGTAGGTCTTCGGTAGATACTTCTTGAAAGTTACGAACGATATAGAGAAAATCCTCGATCTTCCTTTCTTACTTGAGCATCTCACCCATATGAGCTATAATGACTATGTGATCTCTTCGTAGACACCCTTGTGTCATTAGATATGATTTGCTAGCTAAGATAGACCCATTTCTTCTATCCTTGAATTGACAGAAAGTCACTAGGTGAGGACTGCAAATGAATTTCTCCTGATAAGGAAATCTTGGCTCGATGCTTGGATGACCAATCCATTTCTACAACTTTGTTAAATCTACTCAGAGTGCTCGGCATATGGGCCTATTAGTTCCAACTTACATCTCCTGATGACATTGCTCGTTTCCACCAATTCTACCATTTGCAAGTTCCAGTTCCTGTCTAGCCCTTGATGGGGTTTGAACATATTTCATCCTATGTAAAACATTAGTGACGACTGAATCATTCCTGGTGTTGCCTAAACCAAGCATGAACGCACAACCATTGTTTTCATGGGCAATTTCTTCTATAGAGTTCCTCTTTGCTATATACCTGCAGTGACGCCTTCAGTAGTCTTGACTTGGCTGTTCTGACCTTTAAGCCCTGTAATCTCTGGCCATGCAGCCCATCCTATCACATTACTAGCGATAATGCTTGCCACATGCGCTGGTGTGTTGGAAGTTACACTCATTACACCTTAGGGTACATTCCAGTGCACCCGCCTCAGCCTTAACTGTTTTTTTTTTCTGATAGCTCCACTTGCAGAAGAAGTTACTTGTTGAGTTACTAAGCTCGAGTCTTTGTTGTTGTTGGTTGGCATGAAAGACTCGATTCAAGAATTGTTGCCACTTTTTTTGTCATCCCACTTTCTCTTGTATCCTGGAGTACTCATGATAGGCTTCCTCAAGAAGGGTACTTTGAGCTACAGCCCAGTCAATAAGTCCATAGGCTAAATGAGCTGCTTGTTGGAAGGTTGTGGGATTTGCAAGAGTTACCATGCTCCGAGTTTGATGGCCAATCCGGCCATGTGAAGTTCTATTAGCTTACAAGCCGGTTTCTTTGTGTGAGGACGCAAAAGAGTCCATTCATTGGATAGAGCTATATAAGTTCCGTTTTCAGAATTTTCCATCCTATGATTCCGTAGCTTGCCCTCTCATTTCTGGACAACATTTATGAAAATGTTCTCCTCTCTCTGTGATGCAGTGAATTTCCTTCGAAGGTAGTATGCTAATCGCGTTCAGAATTAATGTTTATACCTAGGTATTCCACTAGGTGAGTGTGGGTCCCTTGAATGGACCTGTCACTTGTTTGACTTTATTGCCTAAGGGAAATCACACATCCTAATTGTCGATTTTTGTCTTCTTGATATTTCTGAGTGAACTAAACACTCATTCTATCTCACTGAATGCATGAGGCTTACAACCCTACGGTTTTCTGTAAGTCCAAGCTTCTTATCTTCCTTGCCCCTACCCTTGGGCATGAACTGCTAATGTTGTTGTTTAGTGTTGATCATTTAGTGTTTTCTGTTAGATGGTAGTAATGTTAGCGTTAGTGCTACCATGACCTCTTCCTCGCTCATCTTCACCCTCCTCGGAGTGAAGTGTTTCAGTTATTGAACGAACGAAAAACCACGACTTGCGCCTTGGCTATCTTGTAAGTGTCCCTGTTGTTATGTTCCTGGCTTTTGCTACGGTCGCTCGTGCTTCAGCGTCCTAAATTTTAGTTTTATGTGCGAACAGATACTTCTCCAGCTCTATGTGAGAATCGGTGTGGTTCATGTCAACTGCCTCGATGTCGCGGCTTAATTTTCTCGTAAGGACTCAAAGATCATTCTCCATCGCTAGTAAGCTTGTGATCTTTCATGTTGCATTATGCATGTCCTGCAACACGCGGTCCACCCAACCCGAACGTGTTATGAGAATCCGTTACTGAGTTTGCTCCTCATGAGCGTTAGTGTAGCTTCATTCGACGTTCCTTTAATTCAGACTTCTGATGGACTGGCAAGTCTCCCGGCCGCTCGGTATGTTGTAAGGGATGCCAACATGTTTGTAATGTAATATGTATAGGTATATGTATATGTAATGAAATGCTAGGTTAACAAGAACATGTGCGTGCATATGTGTATGACTAATGCAACTCTAAGGCTATAGTTGGCCTACATGCAAGACCTAGTTCACTATAACCAATGGCTCTGATACCAATCTGTCACACCGTCAAAAATCCACCTGCGGATTATAACCGCGAGGCGTGTGACAAACCAGGATCCGAGTCATTAGTCATACCAAACCATGCAAAAACAGTTTTTAGAGAAATACGGAAGCGTAAATAAAAGTAATAACGATGTTGCGCAAAACACGCGCTAAACCCAAATAAAAATAAACCAACGGGGTTTTAAAATGTGTTGTAGACCCAATGCAAAGCATGCATCCTAATTGTGCTCCAGACCTAGATACCTGTGAAGACATGCTATGTGGGTCAGCGCAAAGGCTGGTGAGTTCATAAATATCAATACAAGAGAGAATAACCGTTTGCTGTAAAGATGTTTACACCATAAATGTTTGTAAGATGTTTGTACCATGGTAATCATAATCGTATTTGTAGCTAGCTAGGCCAATGATGCTATCACTATGTGGTTCGCAACCGAAGCGTGACTGTTTGTGTTTGTAATGCCTTCCATCGTCGCCTAACACGGACGATGATGATACTGTCTAGGCTAATATTACACCCGTTCGACATCCAGTCGAGTTAGAGCGACTAACGCGGGTGGGGTTTGTCAAACCCGGTAGTACTACCAAAGATTACCTCGCTTTCTCATAAACTAACGGTTCGAAATGTAAGGACTTGTAATTCGTGTTATATGTTCGCACATACGTGATCAACTATACAATTATATTACCAGAAATGTTTGTAGCATGCTTTTCTCTCTCAAGGAGATACTTAGAGAAAAATGTTCGAGAACTCACCTTTGGGAGCTCGGCAAGAAAGTATAAAATGAAACGCAACCATGTGACTTCCTACGAATCACCTAAATGAGAGTGCGTGTGAGATACCAGTGTATGAACACTAAGACTGACTCAATCGATCATGATGACACGTTGGTGACTTAATTACAGTTGTGTTCGTTTGTTTAATTAAACTTTCCAATTCTGGCAAGTTTCTAATTTTAGGGAAAGTTCCTTTAATTAGCATGTTTCCAGTTATAGCAGGTAAGCACATGTTAACCGTTTCTAGCATGCATTCTAGTCATTTCCAAGCGATAACAAGAAGCGCGTAAGGTTTCCACATTTAGACATGTTTGGTAACAAAGTTTCCTAAAATAATCATGCGAACCAAGTACACACGTTAACACTTTTAATCACACAAATCATGTTCCATGCAAAGATTTCACATTTAAACGTGTTAAATCACGCACGTAACCTTTAATGATCTAGCTTAACTAACAAGATTCCTGAGATCACACACTTACATGATCCATTAGATCATTTAGCATAATAAATACGCAAATACAATATCTAAAAGTGTAGTTATATAGTTTGTGTGTCATCTTTTGCATCAAAGGTAACACTTTTCATGGAAAGATGTAACCTAGCTATCACCAACACCATGTATCACATGCCTTAAGTCACTACATGGGAGGAGTCTAAGGGTCTTAATGAACCAGAAAATAAAAAGAAAATAAACTGTTGGGCGCTGGGGTCGAACACACGACCACCCAGACGCAAATCATGCACCCTAACCACTAGGGCAGTTTCTCCTTTGGTGTTTAAACTTTCAAAATATGTTTAACAACTTCTGTTCCAGCATTTAATTAACAATAACTCATCATCACAGTACCTACAATTGTTATATTACGTATGAATACATGGAGTAGCAAAAATCAGGTTTATGAATACATGAAGCAAACAAAACAAGACAAAAAAAAAGATTATGTTTATGAACGAACACATGGGGCAGCACAAGCAAAAAGAATTCAACTTTTGAACTAGGATTTCGAACCCTTCATGGTTCTCGAATCAACATGCTATCACATTAATCATCATACATACAATAACCCATAGAATCTAACACGCTAGAAGCCCTCCATTAAATCGCAACCTAGAGAACCGAGAGGAAGAAGACGGTTACCTTCGATCCGTGCGTTCGAGCGATTTCGAGTGCGTCCTTGATGCTTGTGATCCTCGCTGCTGGTTTCCCTTTCGTTCACGGCTGTCACCGATCTCGTGAAGAAGCAAAAGTCGAGAGGGGATGGAGGGAGTTATGTTGTAGCCGTGAAGAGTGAGAAGGAAGAGGTGTACGTGGGTTTTGAGAGGTTTGGGGAAAAGAGGTTGAGTTTTGGACGTGATAAATGGGGAGTAAGGAGCAAGACTCCTGTTTGAAATTTAAAGTTAGGATAACCTCCATAGAGTTTCACTTAGGCCCTTAGATCGGTTAATAGTAGTCAACACGTACGGCATGTATCGTTCGAAAAGTTATGAAGCAGAATTCTAATAATACATAACTTCACATGGATTATTACTCACGTAACTCGTTTAGCATGCAAAGTCACAAAACCACATAATATGAGTTGCACCCTTTTATTTTCATTCGATTATGCTTTTGATAATAATTAGTCACCAACAATCAGGACCGACTCAAGTGTGAAAGTTTGTGGACATGATGACTCAACTACACTCCTACTAGATGTATGAATGCATAGACGTCTGATATAAATAATTGTTTGACAGTAACTGGTTGTTCGTGTTCGTGTTTGTCAGAAATTTCCTGAATTTTTTTGGGTGTCACAAAAAAAGTGTTCCCTTGAGGTTTAGGACTCATAAAAGGGACCAAAGGAATTTTTAAACTCAACTTGGATGCATCACGTTTTTGGATAGTTTGCTGTCAAGATTTTGGGTCAACTTCGTAAGTCTATAACTCACTCATTTTTTAACAAAATTGAGGAATTCTTTTTCCAGATTTTACCACAAAGTGTTACATTTCAAGCCCAGGTGGTGGCGGTCCATTTAACTGAGGTTTTGACCTCCATTCTGCCCTTGTAAAATCAGTACACAGCAGCTCTATTTTTCTGAAACTTGTTGATGAAATAAATTATTTGGCCTTGCTAAATTAATGTTGTGTCTAAGATTTTGATGGTGATTGATCATAACATATGTGTGTTATTGTGGTTAAATTATGGGTTAAACTAAATGAGAAAAAGCTATACAAGGACATGTTTTAGAAACCTTATGGGTGATAGTGAATCATAGTGGTATTATGTTCATGGCCAACATGTTTAAACTAGAAACCCTTGTATGAAACTTGTGTGATCCACCATTGTACGTGCTTAACATGAGGTGTATGGTATACATAATATGCACTACGTATGTTGCTTGGATTATTTGGTAAATTTAGGATTGCGTTGTTTGGCGGATAATATGATTTAGGTGCATGCTAGAGTTCATGTAACATGTTCTTGCATGTTTTATTTGATAACATGCCATACATGGAAATGTATTATTTATGGAAACCTTCCTAAAATTGAAGCTTTCCAGATTTGGAAAGTGTAACCATATAAACAAACTCAATTGTTAACGAGTCACCAACGTGTCGTCAGGTCCATTGAGTCAGTCAAAGTGTTCTTACACTGTTGTCTCACACAGTTACATACATATAGGTGATTTGTAGGATAATCGTCTGCATCCCATCAAACTCTTGCTGAGCACCCTAAGGTGAGTTCACTGCCCCCATTTTTTTAATATCTCCTTTGGGGTAGAAATCATTCTTACAAACATACATACAAACATGCTTACAGACATACATACAAACATGATTACAAACATTGAGATCTGGTAATTCAGTTATACTCTCTTTCCACTGACGTGCTTACATGACACACTTAAAAGTCCTTAAACATATCGAACCATTAATATATGGATTATAGCGAAGAGGTATTGAGTAGTACTATTGGGTCTAACAAACCCAGCCCGAGTTAGTCGCTCTAGCTTGACTGGAGGTCAAAGGGGTGTAATATTTTTCCTAATCAGCGCCCTTGTTCGTGCTAGACAAGGCGGAAAGGCAACAAACACAAACAGTCACGCTTCGGTTGCGAATGCATAGTGGTATTGAAACACAGCCTAGCTAGCTAACGATATAACTGTGATTACATTTCTAGAAACTCTTGAACTTGAATTTGGTTTAAACCTTTGAACTCACCAACCTTTGTGTTAACACACTTTAGCATGTTTTCTCAAGTATCTAGATACGGAGCACGATTAGGACGCATGCATCTCATACGAGTCTGAAATTTGGTTTAAAACATTTTGGGTTATTTATTTCCTATTAAAGTTTTGGGCGTGTGTTATGCGCAACTTATTTACTTATCTTCATTTAGGCTTCCGCATGTGTTAAGCACTGTTTTCTTGCATGGTTTAGTATGGCTAATGACTCAGGTCCTGGTGTGTCACACGCCTCGCGGTTATACTCCACAGGTGAATTTTGAGGGTGTGACAGATTGGTATTAGAGCCATTGGTTATAGTGAACTAGGTCTTGCATGTAGGCCAACTATAGCCTTAGAGTTGGATTAGTCATACACGATAACACACACTTATTTGATTCTGTACAAGCATTACATTCATTATATATGTATATCATCAACATCATCTGAATTGAAGAAGCGTCGTGCGAATCCGATTAACGACACTAACACCTATGAGGGACCTACGTATAATTACCGTCCTGAAGAAGACAATGGAGACTGGGAGTGGTACATTGACTTGGTGGAAAGTTGGATTCATCAAGAGGATGTACTCCCTGATCAACATACATTCCAACTTTTACTCGCACATTACCAATCCTACCTTATCACATAGATCAAGCACTCGTAGCCGTCGTGGCTCGCGTGCACTGTGAACTACGAGATATACGAAGAACTTCGAGCACTACTACTGGTATCCTCAAGCGCGAGAAGGACACTAAGAATCGTATAGACAAAATTCATTATGAATTGGATGTACTTGATAAGCACAATACTGATTGGCAACTTATGCTGAGGAAAAGACTCACGCACTAAATCTCAGAGTAATGGAAGCTGAGAACTGGGCTGCCATAGCTGAGGCTAGAGCTAAGATGGCAAGGCTAGGGTAGTGGCAGCAGAGGAAATGATCGCTAACGCACTGCAGGTTTAAAACAACGTGCCCGAGGAGGAGGGTTCTGTTGTCTCTACAGCTCGCAACAAAATTTAATTTATCTTGAACCTAGATGGAAAGGATGTTCCTATCCAATTAAATACTTTTGAATTTTAATGTCTGACTTAAAATATTTTTGTGACTGGTTTACAAATTTATCTGAATTGGAATTATTATTTAGAATATGGTGTTGTGTTCGAACATGTGTAGAATTCTTAATATATATCTAGATGGTATATTATACAAATTCTTAATGTCATTTTGGATACTTATGTTCAAAAGAACGATGCCTGGACGTACTGAACGAAGCGGAGGTCGAGGGAACATCACACTACCAGCTGCTGAACTCACGACATTGATCAACGGCAGAATAACTGCAAGCCTAGAAGTCCATGCCCAAACTCAGAACCAAGGAGGAATTAGAGTGAGCGCGTACAAGGCGTTCATGGACTGCAAACCCCATACTTACACAGGCGAAACTGGAGCCATCGGACTTCTCAGATGGATTGAAGAGACTGAGAGCATATTCACATAGTTCAACTGCCTTCCTGCCAACTAAGTGAAGTTCGCTTCAAGATATTTGGAAGGACCAGCCCTCGTATGGTGGCTTTCGTAGGTCTAGATGTTGGGACTTGCGGATGCGAGTGCCTTATCATGGGATAAATTCAAGAATTTGATTAAGGAGGAATACTACTCTCAAGAAGAGATCTTGAAAATGGAGGGCGAATTTTGGAAATTGGAAATGGAAAGTTACAAGGTAGAAGCATACACTACACGGTTTCAGGAATTGGCCACCTTATGCTAGAAATTGGTGGAACCTATATATAACAGGGTCGAGATGTATATTGCGGGTTTAGTCCCACATATCCGCGAAGGGGTAACGATCCCAAACCCCACAACCAATCAACAGGTCGTCCGTATAGCACACAAACTCAAAGATCAAGAAGTAAACCAGGGTATCCTACCTAGACGGGGTGTAGTGACTACTACGTTGGACAACAAAAGAAAATGGGCTAGTAACGACAACAGGGCGTCATTTTCAAATCAACCGTCGCATAAACGAGGAAGGTTTGACAACGACAAGACCATCAATCAGAACATCTCTAGTAAATAGGATCAGATTGCTTATGCTGGCAAATACCCACAGTGCAATAAATGTGACTATCACCACCGAGGGTAGTGTAACAAGTACCATTGCAAACGGTGCAGCAAGATGGGCCATTTTGTGAAGGCTTTATGGGGTGAGGTGCAAGGAAGGCAACAACAACAACATGGTTGTTACGAGTGCGGAAAAACAGGACATTTCAAGAAACATTATCCACGGACGAAGCAAAGCAAAGGGAAGTGGCACAAGCAAGTTTGTTACTCGATCACTAGTAAGTTTCCCTCCGAACAACCTTCATACTAACATACCGGTTTGACACTTGTACTAGTAATCGTTTATATCGAAAATCTTGGTAAACTATTTAGGACAGAACCTGTTGAACTAGGAGCCATATGCTCCATAGAACAAGTACGCTTACCCCGAACCAATGACTGGTTCAACCAACACGAGGAGTCGAACTCCTATTTAAGGATTAAAATTAAGACTAGATCATTTTCAGCCAAGGATAACGGAGACGGATATCTCTAAAATGGTGTTCCACATGGGGATTGGACACCTTGAATTTTGGGACATGCCTTTGAAATGACCAATACATCTGCTTACCCATGGACCCTTTATGTACAGTGTGTAAACTGTACCATGAAAAACTTGTCACCGCCTGCATAAATGATATATGAACCTACACTAGAGACAAGGAAGAACAATAGGATGCAGTTGCCATTGATCCTATAACGATTAAGACATGAGAAGCTATATACTAAGTTCTCAAAACACGACTTCTAGATTCGGAAGGCCAAATTCCTAGTGTACGTGGTTAAGAAGAATGGATCATGTGTCGACCTAGAAAGGGTTGGGGCTATCAAGGACTAGGAGGCACCCAGGACTCTAACAAGGGCACCGAAGTTTCTAGGATTAGCTGGATACCGCAGATGATTCACCGAGGTGTATATTGGTTACGCTTCACATTAGTTAAAGATCCACGACTGGAACTACACTACCTATGATATAGAACCTTGATGTAATGACACTTACATTTGAAAGGTTAGGAACACAACCTAAATGGCACCAGGTGCACTACCTTCATAGATTACAGTAGTGTAGAAGAGTCTACACAAACAAGTATTCACAGGCACAACGGAATGGGGCGGAGCACTATGTCCTCACTGTCATTATGAGCCCTTATCATATCTTATCATATCTCTAAACTCGCCTACTTACCAACCGGAGGGAAGGCGGTTCTGGTAGGCGACTAGTACGCTTCTGGAATAGCAAAGGTGTGGTGGGCTAGCTGTGGTACACCCTATATATAAACACTAATGATGCTTTGGAAGTGGGACTAGGAGTCAGGCAAAGAAGTAGCCCTAGATATCATAGAAGCAAGTCTAGCACCGTAGCTGTTTCTCTAAGTAGATAGGAAACCCCTTAACTTAATCAAGCCCGAACATTCCAACTCACTATATACACGGGACCACTAGAGCAAACTCACGACGCTCAACTCGAGGCACTATAAGAAACTAATGTAGTGATGGGATTCTTACAAGCAAACGACAATTTCTCTGAGGGAGAACTGGATGACATTTGTCAATATATGAGGGTTCTGGTACTAGAATCTCATAAAGCGAGTAACGCATGAAGCTCATAGTTGGTACGGATAAACGGTACAAACATTGGAAAGTACTCTACTAATGACTGAAGTGAAGGCCGAAATTAGAACTTGTGTGGGCAAGTGTCTGATCCAACCCAAGGTTAAGATCCTACATCAGCAGTTATCCAAACTATTATAATCGGAAACATCCTTAGGTAAAGTGGAGACAAGCATCTATAGACACTAGCACCAAACTAGATCCTCTCACGGCAGTTATCCAAACTATTACAATCAGAAACATCCTTAGGTAAAGTGGAGACATGCCTAGGCGAGCGTGATATGATCTCGGTGATCGTTGGTCATAGGACCAAACCCACGCACTTTCTAACGATCAAAAGGACTAGAAGAATGGAAAAGTTATTTCAGCCCTACATGTAAAAGATCCTCTCACGGCATGAGGTGCCACTTCCACCATAAAGGTCGCGGTATTCAACTTACATCTCATTCCTGAAAGTATTATAGAAGGCATTAGGAACATGCCTAGACACGAGCGCTACGTATTATTCTCAAACCTATGAGCGGACTGAACAAACCCACGCATATCATTAGAAAACATGCCTAGGGCATGGTCGATGGATTTCAGCAACAACTGAGAAATGCTTCTAATACTTGGCAGAGTTCGTTATAACAACAATTAGCACACTAGCATTTAGAATGCACCATACGATGGAATCCTACGGACAAAAGTGTAGGTCACCCCTGTAGGGCTATGGTTGGTGATACTCAGCTAACGGATCCTAAGCGATACATGAGGTACTAGGAAGGATAATGCAAATTCGAGACTGTATGGCAGCTTCTTGCAAACGTCAGAGGAGTTATAACGAAAAACATCCTATTACATGTCTCTCTCTATTAAGGGTCGTCCGTTTTTCGAAAGACATAGCAAGCCAGTCTTAACGCATGAGGAGTTATCCGATATCGCAAACAGAAAATACTACAATAGCATGAGAGTAGAACCTACCAGGAGGTTGCAAATGTACACGTAACATACGCCATGTCTTTCCTGCATCTAACCAGAAGAGTGGTTATCACACGAAACACTCACCATTTCACTTGAGGAGTTGAAACTCGATGAACAATCATAACTCACTGGAAACCAGGGAAAACAATGAGCCGAATTGGGAAACATCGCAAATATATAAATGTATCAAACTTCAAGGTTCATTGGAAACTTGAGGCAAATATCGGATATCACAATGAAACAAGGGGATTATGTGAAAATTGAAAGCTTTCTTTTCTTTGTGGCTAACAAACGAGCAACGATCTTAATTTTCGGAACGAATATTCCTTTAACAAGGGGATGATGTGACACCCTGCAAAATTCAGGTAACTTTTTTGGGCGAACACGAACACGAACAGTTGTTTACTTTGAGCATTCATGTATTCATACATCTACTAGGATCGTTAGATGTGTCGATTCCAGAAACATTCACACACAGTTCGAGTCAATCCTGAACGTTGGTGGCCAATGAATAAAACACTAAATTGAACAAAAAAAAATGTGCGAACTATATTACGTGGACTTCTGTGATTTATGTCCTCGTGGATTTTATGTAGTATTTAAGATTATTATATTAATTTCATGCATTTAGTAACGATTGACTTTTAGCTCGAGCTCTACGTAAAACGTCCTGTTAGAATGACCATGCATATATATATATATATATATATATATATATATATATATATATATATATATATATAGGGTTAGGTTCAAATGAGAACTTTTTCTTTTGAGAACTTTTGAGAACTAAATCTCAACCACACATTTCAGGGGGAACCACTACAATTCATGGGAGGGGGGATACATGTAAATAAACTTGTGGCTCAAATTAGTTCTTTTTAGTTCTCAAACCCAATTGGTTCTCAAATGATCCTCTCCCTATATATATATATATATATATGGGGTTAGGTTCAAATGAGAACCAATTGGTTTTGAGAACTTTTAAAAACTATTCTGGGCCACTAATTTTTAGGGGGAACCACTCAAATTCATGGGGGGGGGGGGGGATTTCCTCATATATAACTAGTGGCTCAGAATGGTTCTCAAAAGTTCTCTAAACCAATTAGTTCTCAAATGATCCTCTCCCTATATATATATATATATATATATATATATATATAGGGTTAGGTTCAAATGAGAACTTTTTCTTTTGAGAACTTTTGAGAACTAAATCTCAACCACAAATTTCAGGAGGGGACCACTACAATTCATGGGAGGGGGAATACATGTAAATAAACTTGTGGCTCAAATTAGTTCTTTTTAGTTCTTGAATCGAACTGGTTCTCAAATGATCCTCTCCCTATATATATATATATATATGTGTATATATATATATAGGGAGAGGATCATTTGAGAACCAAATGGTTTTGATAACTTTTGAGAACCATTCTGAGCCACTAGTTATATATAAGGAAATCCCCCCCCCCCCCCATGAATTTGAGTGGCTCCCCCTTGAAAATTAGTGGCCCAGAATGGTGTTTAAAAGTTCTTAAAACCAATTGGTTCTCATTTGAACCTAACCCTTATATATATATATATATATATATATATATATATATATATATATATATATATCGATTTGGGAGTGGAGGGACAAAACCGTTGTGTTACGAAGTGAGAGGACCTTGATGCAACATAATTGAAACTTGAGGATAACCATAACTCCTCAAAAATCTCCCCCTCTCACCCAAAAATCATGTACATAGCTGGCCTCCCCCCTATTCACGTCAGATATCTCTCCCTCTTCCTCCCTGATCATCGCAACTTCTTCCTCTCTCCCTCTGTTTCGATCACAACCCATATGCACTCAAGTTTTGCTTAATTTCGAGAGTCACAAGGCTGCTAGCCTACCTGGGAACATCAAATAACCGCTAGTAGCAATTGAGAGCAGCGAATCGGTCTAATGTAACCTTATTTTCTTCACCTCTCGGTTTCTCTACTTGCGAAAACCCTAAAGAGTTTTACCCATGTTTCGGCTGTTGTTCTTGTTTAAAAAGGTGCTAATAGATGTTGATATTATGTCCTACATGAACTGATTTCATGAGCCAAGTATTAGTATATGAACTTGGGAATCACAAATGGTGCGAAACCTAGATTTCTTTCCTGTACTCATGATGTATGATTTGTATGCTATATGTGTTAATTTACTCTTAGGATAATTCATAATTTTAGTTACGTTTAAAAAAATTATTAAATGATGACCAACATGCAGTAATATGGTATGATGGTTGTTAGGAGACTACAAGGATTAAACCCATGCACTATGATGGGTCATATCTACGACTAGATGCATAGTATGAATTATGGTTGGTTTAAAAGGTGTTTGGGATGCCTAAAAATAGGATTTTTAACCTGTTTTACTACTGATCTGAGTATAAAAAAAGTGTTCCCTTGAGGTTTAGAACTCATAAAAGGGACCAAAGGAATTTTTAAACTCAACTTGGATGCATCACGTTTTTGGACAGCTTGCTGTCAAGATTTTGGGTCAACTTCGTAAGTCCATAATTCACTCAATTTTTAACAAAATTGAATGATTCTTTTCCCGGATTTTACCACAAAGTGATACATTTCAAGCCTAGGTGGTGGCGCTCCATTTAACTGAGGTTTCGACCTCCATTCTGCCCTTGCAAAATCAGTACGCAACAACTCTATTTTTCTGAAACTTGTTGATGAAATAAATTAGTTGGCCTTGCTAAATTAATGTTGTGTCTAAGATTTTTATGGTGATTGATCATAATACATGTGTGTTATTGTGGTTAAATTATGGGAGTCCAACTAAATGAGAAAAGCTATACAAGGACATGTTTTAGAAACCCTATGGGTGATAGTGAATCATAGTGGTATTATGTTCATGGCCAACATGTTTAAACTAGAAACCCTTGTATGAAACTTGTGTGATCCACCATTTGTACGTGCTTAACATGAGGTGTATGGTATACATATGTTGCTTGGATTATTTGGTAAATTTAGGATTGCGTTGTTTTGCGGATAATATGATTTAGGTGCATGCTAGAGTTCATGTAACATGTTCTTGCATATTTTATTTGATAACTTGCCATACATGGAAATGTATTATTTATGGAAACCTTCCTAAAATTGAAGTTTCCAGATTTTGGAAAGTGTAACCATATAAACAAACTCAATTGTTAACGAGTCACCAACGTGTCGTCAGGTCCATTGAGTCAGTCTAAGTGTTCTTACACTGTCGTCTCACACAGTTACATACATATAGGTGATTTGTAGGATAATCGTCTACATCACATCAAACTCTTGCCGAGCACCCTAAGGTGAGTTCACTGCCCTGTTTTTTTTTTAAATCTCATTTGGGGGAGAAATCATGCTTACAAACATACATACAAACATGCTTACAGACATACATACAAACATGCTTACAAACATTGAGATCTGGTAATTCAGTTATACTCTCTTTCCACTGATGTGCTTACATGACACACTTAAAAGTCCTTAACATATTGAACCGTTAATATATGGATTATAGCGAGGAGGTATTGAGTAGTACTAGGTATGACAAACCCCACACGAGTTAGTCGCTTTAGCTTGACTGGAGGTCAAACAGGTGTAATATTTGTCCTAATCAGCGCCCTTGTTTGTGTTAGACAAGGTGGAAAGGCAACAAACACAAACAGTCACGCTTTGGTTGCGAACGCATAGTGGTATTGAAACACAGCCTAGCTAGCTAACGATATAACTGTGATTACATTTCTGCAAACTCTTGAACTTGCATTTGGTTTAAACCTTTGAACTCACCAACCTTTGTGTTGACACACTTTAGCATGTTTTCTCAGGTATCTCGATACGGAGCACGATTAGGACGCATGCATCTCATACGAGTCTGAAATTTGGTTTAAAACATTTGGGTTATTTATTTCCTATTAAAATTTTGGGTGTGTGTTATGCGTAACGTATTTACTTATCTTCATTTACACTTCTGCATGTGTTAAACAATGTTTTCTTGCATGGTTTAGTATGGCTAATGACTCATGTCCTAGTGTGTCACACGCCTTGCGGTTATACTCCAAAGGTGGATTTTGAGGGTGTGACAGATTGGTTGTTAGTTCATTATGTTTTTGTTCTTGTCAAATACGGTTTGGACTAGAGGGGCAGATGGCTTTGGCCTACGTAATAGTAATCAACGATTTGAACATCTAATCGTAAGTGTTTATTAACTTTATTGTTTCATCATTTTTTATTGCTTCTCATACTTGATTCAATCAATCATTTGGATTCCGCACTCATGATTGATCAATGATATCATGTTTCGACTACATTAAAAAAATGATGAGGCTTGTGTATTGAATTTGGTTGGGCTTTGTTTATCCATGCTTAGTGATTGGGTGTCAGTTAATTATGTGTTTGTTATTGTCAAATACGATTTGGACTAGAGGGAAAGGGCTTTAGCCAAAGTAATAATAATCAACGATTTGATCATCTAATCGTAGGTGTTTATTAACTTTGTTAATTATCGTTTATTATTGCTTCTCATACTTGATTCAATCAGTCATTTGGATTCCGCACTCATGATTGATCATTGATATCGTGTTTCGACTATATTAGAAAAATAATGAGGCTTTTGTATTAAATTTTGTTGGGCTTCGGTTATCAATGTTTAGTGATTGGGTGTAAGTTAATTATGTGTTTGTTATTGTAAAATACGATTTGGACTAGAGGGGCAAAGGGCTTTGGCCTAGGTAATAGTAATCAACGATTTGATCGTCTAATCGTAAGTGTTTATTAACTTTGTTGATTAATCATTTATTATTGCGTCTCATACTTGATTCAATCAATCATTTCCGCACTCATGATTGATCATTGATATCGTGTATTGACTATATTAGAAAAATGATGAGGCTAGTGTATTAAATTCGGTTGGGCTTGGTTATCCATGTTTAGTGATTGGGTGTTTGTTAATTATGTGTTTGTTATTTTAAAATACGATTTGGAGTAGAGGGGCAAAGGGCATTGGCCCATGTAATAAATGTGTGTGTTTGTATTTAGACAAACTCACATCCTACTAACTAAGGTTCGCCAAAATAGACACAAGAGAGAGAGGGAATTTGTGACTTGAGAGAGACGAGAGAAAGATTACAGTGGCTTAACCGAAACCTGAGTGCTAGATAGAAATCGAGTTGTAATAATAATCAACGATTTGATCATCGAATCTTAAGTGTTTATTAACTTTGTTAATTCATCGTTTATTATTGCTTCTCATACTTGATTCAATCAATCATTTGGATTCCACACTCATGATAGAACATTGATATCGTGTTTCGAATATATTAGAAAAATGATGAGGCTTGTGTATTAAATTCGGTTGGGCTTCGGTTATCCATGTTTAGTGATTGGTTGTTAGTTAATTATGTTTTTGTTCTTGTCAAATACGGTTTGGACTAGAGGGGCAAAGGGATTTAGCCTAGGTAATAGTAATCAACGATTTGATCATCTTATCGTAAGTGTTGATTAATTTTGTTGATTCATCATTCATTATCGCTTCTCATACTTGATTCAATCAATCATTTGGATTCCGCACTCATGATTGATCAATGATATCGTGTTTCGACTACATTAGAAAAATGATGAGACTTGTGTATTGAATTCGGTTGGGCTTCGGTTATCCATGTTTAGTGATTGGGTGTCAGTTAATTATGTGTTATTTATTGTAATGTACGATATGGACTACAGGGAAGGGCTTTGGCCCATGTAATAGTAATCAACGATTCATCATCTAATCGTAAGTATTTATTGACTTTGTTTATTATCGTTTATTATTACTTCTCATACTTGATTCAATCAATCATTTGGATTCCGCACTCATGATTGATCATTGATATCGTGTTTCGACTATATTAGAAAAATGATGAGGCTTGTGTATTTTTAAATTCTGATGGGCTTCGGTTATCCATGTTTAGTGAATAAGTGTTTGTTAATTATGTGTTTGTTATTGTAAAATACGATTCGGACTAGAGGGGCAAAGGACTTTGGCCAATGTAATAAATGTGTGAGTTTGTATTTAGAGAAACTCACATCCTACTAACTAAGGTTCGGCAAAATAGACAGAAGAGAGAGAGGGAATTTTGACTTGAGAGAGACGAGAGAGAGATTTCGGTGGCTTAACCGAAACCTGTGTGTTAGAAAAGAATCGAGTTGTAATAGTAATCAATGATTTGATCATATAATCGTAAGTGTTTATTAACTTTGTTGATTCATCATTTATTATTGCTTCTCATACTTGATTCAATCAATCATTTGGATTCCACATTCATAATTGATCATTAATATCGTGTTTCGACAATATTAGAAAAATGATGAGGCTTAATATAGGAACCACCTAGCACAACATACTAGGACCCAGCCACACAAAGGACTACATCATGCCATCATAAGCACTAACACATCCCCGCAAACTCCACCCATCTAAGATACGCAACACCTTAGGGTTCTTCTTCCACGTTAATCCAAGCAATCTGCTATGAACATTATCAATAATAAGTCGACCAAAGCATCAGGGGGGCGAGCATGATTTTTGAAAATCCTATTGTTTCGTTCTTGCCAAATAAAATACGCAGCAGCATGAACCAGCAACTTATCACAAACATTAGTGAGCACACCCGAGGAGGTAGACGAGAGAGAATTGGCGATATCAGCCCAAGCTCCAGAACCATCCTTCAACGAAGTGTAATCACGAACCTGCTTCCATACTTGAGAGGAAAATTGACACTCGAAAAAAAGGTGGGAGTGAGAATCAATATTTTTGTAGCACATAAGGCAACACATCATGTTCATGTTCTTGCGTCTCGCAATATTCCAACTCACAATTTTATCCTGAGTCAACAACCTTTCCCTCATGATCAGCCAAACAAGGAACGCGTGCCGGGGAATACACTGGGCAAACCAGACAAACCGACACCAAGGCACCTCTATGTCCCTAGTACGAACAGAATTCTAGACCAAGGCAGAAGAGAAATCAAATGGATTTATCCATTTTTAGTGATTGGGTGTTAGTTAATTATGTGCTTGTTCTTGTAAAATACGGTTTATGGTAGAGGAACAAAGGGCTGTGGCCCATGTAATAAATGTGTGAGTTTGTATTTAAACAAACTCACATCCTACTAGCTAAGGTTCGCCGAAATAGACACAAGGGAGAGAGAGAGAGAGAGAGAGAGAGAGAGAGAGAGAGAGAGGGAATTCGTGACTTGAGAGAGACTAGAAAAAGATTTCGGTGGCTAACCGAAACCTGTATGCTAGATAGAAATCAAGTTATAATAGAAATTAACGATTTGATCATCTAATCGTAAGTGTTTATTAACTTTGTTGATTCATTGTTTATTATTGATTCTCATACTTGATTCAATCAATCATTTGGATTTCGCACTCATGATAGATCAATGATATCGTGTTTCGACTACATTAGAAAAATGATGAGGCTTGTGTATTAAATTCGGTTGGGCTTCGGTTATAAATGTATAGTGATTGGGTGTTAGTTAATTATGTGTTTGTTATTGTAAAATACAATTTGGACTAGAGGGAGAGGGCTTTGGCCCATGTAATAGTAATCAACGATTTAATCGTCTAATCGTAAGTGTTTATTAACTTTCTTGATTAATAGTTTATTATTGCTTCTCATACTTGATTCAATCAATCATTTGGATTCCCCACTCATGATTGATCATTAATATCGTGTTTTGACTATATTAGGAAAATGATGAGGCTTGTGTATTAAATTCGGTTGGGCTTTTTTTTTATCCATGTTTAGTGATTGGGTGTTTGTTAATTATGTGTTTGTTATTGTAAAATACGATTTGGACTAGAGGGGCAAGGGCTTTGGCCCATGTAATAAATGTGTGAGTTTGTATTTAGACAAACTCACATCCTACTAACTAAGGTTCGCCAAAATAGACACAAGAGAGAGAGGGAATTCGTGACTTGGGAGAGACAATAGAAAGATTACGGTGGCTTAACCGAAACCTGTGTGCTAGACAGAAATCGAGTTGTAATAATAATCAACGATCTGATCATCTAATCGTAAGTGTTTATTAACTTTGTTGATTCATCGTTTATTATTGCTTCTCATAGTTGATTTAATCAATCATTTGGATTCCACAATCATGATTAATCATTGATATCGTGTTTCGACTATAGGCTTGTGTATTAAATTCAGTTGGGCTTCCGGTATCCATGTTTAGTGATTGGTTGTTAGTTAATTATGTTTTTGTTCTTGTCAAATACAGTTTGGACTAGAGGGGCGAAGGGCTTTGGCTTAGGTAATAGTAATCAACGATTTGATCATCTAATCGTAAATGTTTATTAACTTTGTTGACTCATCGTTTTTATTGCTTCTCATAGTTGATTCAATCAATCATTTGGATTCCGCACTCATGATTGATCAATGATATCGTGTTTCGACTACATTAGAAAAATGATGAGGCTTGTGTATTAAATTCGGTTGGGCTTCGGTTATCCATGTTTAGTGATTGGGTGTTTGTTAATTATGTGTTTGTTATTGTAAAATACGATTTGGACTAAAGGGGCAAAGGGCTTTGGCCCATGTAATAAGTGTGTGAGTTTGTATTAAGACAAACTCACATCCTACTAACTAAGGTTCACCAAAATAGACACAAGAGACAGAGGGAATTCGTGACTTGAGAGAGACGCTGAGAGAGACGAGAGAAAGATTACGGTGGCTTAATTGAAAACTGTTTGCTAGACAGAAATCGAGTTGTAATATTAATCAACGATGTGATCATCTATTCTTAAGTGTTTATTAACTTTGTTGATTCATCGTTTATTATTGCTTCTCATACTTGATTCAATCAATCATTTGGATTTCACACACATGATTGATCATTGATATCGTGCTTCGACTAAATTAGAAAAATGATGAGGCTTATGTATTAAATTCGAATGGGCTTCGGTTATCCATGTTTAGTGATTGGTTGTTAGTTAATTATATTTTTGTTCTTGGCAAATACGGTTTGGACAAGAGGTGCAAAGGGATATGGCCTAGGTAATAGTGGTAACCGGGGGTTCTCTCTCTAGAAGGCGATTTTGGCGATTCTGGCAACCTTCCCCTTCATCATCGGAACCTGCCTTCGGTGACCTTAATCTTGCATTCCGATACCACTTTTTGATCCTACGCTAGTCCACCTACGTCCCTAGTATTCCTGTGTTCATCGTTCTAACCTCTCGGGCAGTGATCTCACCGGTGGGTTGCTAGGGTTTCCCATCCCCCTTGGTGATCGTATCCTCCGAGTGGTGTCTCCGGTGAAACGAGCTTTACTATTGACGGTCAGGTAATTAGGGTTGGGATCGTGTTCCTTTGTATTTTCCGGATTCCTGTGTCGTCTCCTACGGGTGTTTACCGATCTGTTTTTGCGCTGTAAGTTGATCTCAAGTTGTATCTGTTAGATCCTTGAATTGATTTGAGCGTGAAACGAATTTGGTAGCGCCTCTGTTGAGCGATTTAGGGTTTCGACGGGTTGAGTGATTTACACGTTTCCCTCATGAGTACCAAGCCTCCCGATAAGGGTTCTTCTGCTCCGGCTAGTCGACAACCTATTCGTGGCATTCTTAAGAATAATAATCCTCAAAAGAATGTGAATACCAAGGCAAGTGATGTTCCGGTGGGTGTAAATGTGCATGCCAATCCGAGTCAAACTAGGGTTTCGGATATTCCTTTGCATGCAACTCAAGCTAGGGTTCCGGTTATCCCTGTGCATGCAACAACGATGGCGAATGAAAAATTTAGGGTTTCGGAAGCCCCTGTGCAACAACCTGAACACTCTAATGCAATGCCAGATATCTCGAGCTCTCCTGAAGTGTCATCTGCTATTCCGGTAAGGTCTACATATGCGGCGGTGATATCTGATGCTAAAAAGAATGTCGTCAACTTCCGATCTCTGAAATCTGATACGATCTGGGAGGGGGTGGATATTGTTATCCCGAAGGATACGGTTCGTAAAGTTCATAAGAGGCTGTCTTTTACTCTCTATGGCTACTTCTTGGGAGATAGGATTTCATTCCCTGTGGTAGAGTATTTTGTCCAACAAGTATGGAAAAAGTTTGGGTTGGTGAAAGTAATGATGAATGCTAAGGGATATTTTTTTCTTTAAGTTTCTGGATGAAAAGGGTATGTATGCTGCCTTGGAAGGGGGACCGTGGCTTATCAAGAATCGTCCTATGTTTCTTAATATTTGGACACCCACGACACAGTTACGGAAGGACGATATCAAAACTGTGTCGGTTTGGGTCAAGCTTCACAATGTTCCGTTGGCTGCCTTCACGGATGATGGTTTAAGTATGATAGCAACCAAAGTGGGTGTGCCCAAAATGCTTGATTCCCTTACGGCTTCGATGTGTACTAATAGTTGGGGAAGGAGTAGCTATGCTAGAGCTCTTATCGAAATTTCAGCTGACCAAGATTTTGTGGAAATGATACGTGTGATGGTGCCGGATGTTGACGATGATACCTTTATTACGGAATCAATAGAAGTTGAATATGAATGGATCCCTCCTCGTTGTAAACATTGCTGTGTGTATGGTCACAACCATTCCGAGTGCCCCAAGCAGAAAAAGCAGACTGCGACTACTAAGGTTGACGATGATGGGTTCATTGAACCCAAGGGTAAGCAAGTGGCTAGGAAGCAAAATGTTGTTCAGACTAAAGTGAAGCAGAAATTCGAGTACAGGCCGGTCCATGCTAAATCGAAGAATGGCAATCATGACAAATCGGAAAAGAAGGAGGGGATCAACTTGTCTAATAAATATGATGCTCTTGTGTTTCAGGAGGTTACTATGGGTTTTGAACGAACCCATAATGCAGCTCATAAGGCTGAATCATCCTATCGGGGTCGGTCAGATGATGTTATTGATGGTGTTGAGGAGGATGTGGCAGGGCTAAATGAGACGGAAGCTTTCATGGTGTCGGGCATAGGGAGAACAAACCAAGGGGCAAGCACTCCTTCTGATGGAGTTTCCAATGGGTAGCATTGCCTCCTGGAATATAAGGGGTTTGAACCATCCCCTGAAACAAAAAGAGGTTCGCCAAGCAATCAAAGATAATAGTTTGAGTTTGTGTGCTATTTTGGAATCTCATGTTGATGTGAAAAAGCTGTTTTCTGTTTGTAAAGCTACTTTCCGATCTTGGGACTGGACATCGAATGGTAATGTTTGCTCCAAGGGTACTCGTATTATCTTGGGATGGGATGCTAATGTGTTTGACATCATGATCATCTCTCAGACTCATCAAGTAATGCATGCCAAGGTTCTTTGCAAAGCCTCTAAACAGTCCTTCTTCTGCTCGTTCGTTTATGCGGCAAATTACTATATTCACAGAAGACGTCTTTGGGAGGATTTGAGGCTTCATAAAGCTTTCATTCAGGATAGTGCATGGGCTATCCTTGGCGATTTCAACTCTGCATTGAATCTAGAAGACAAACTGGTTGGTACCTCGGGCAAGGATCCGGGGATGAGAGAGTTTGGGGAGTGTGTTACGGATATTGAAGTAATTGACATTAATAGTACCGGGCTTCATTTTACTTGGAACCAAAAACCTAAGAAGGGTATCGGCATTCTCAAGAAGATTGATAGGGTCATGGGAAACTCGGCTCTACTTGATTTGTTTCCCACAGCTTGTGCTATCTTCCAACCTTATCGGATCTCTGATCATTCCCCTTGTGTTTTGCAACTTCATATTAAACACTCCCGTAAACCAAGACCTTTCAAGTTCGCGAATTTCTTAACTAGCAAACCGGGTTTTATGGAGGCTGTTTCGTCGGTTTGGGGTACTAATGTGAAAGGGGTTCATCAATTTTGTATTGTCAAAAAGCTGAAGTTGCTTAAGTCCCCTATGCGCTCTTTATTGTTTAAACAGGGTAACCTTCATGACAAGGTTAGCTCTCTTCGGAGCAAGCTTGATGATGTTCAGCGACAAATTGATAAGGACCCATTTAACTTATCTCTTCGTGACGTTGAGGCCACTTGTTTGTGTGAGCTTAATGAGGCTTCGTTGGATGAGGAGAACTTTGTAAAGCAAAAATCCAAAGTGCTCTGGTTGGCCACTAGTGATCTTAATACGGCGTATTTTCATGCTTCCCTCAAATGTAAAAATCACAGATGCAGAATCGATGTCATTGTTGATAAGGAAGGTAATCGATATGAGGGAGATGAGGTTGCTGATGCCTTCGTTGATCACTATACGCAATTTCTGGGTAGGGAGGGCAAGACGGATTTAAGGGCTGATTTGGAGCTTTTTAACTCCAAGATTTCTCCTCTTGATGCTAACCACATGATTAGAGATGTTTCTAAGGAGGAGGTCAAGCATTCGGTCTTCTCCATGGGCGATAATAAAGCCCCGGGCCCTGACGGTTACTCGGTTGCCTTCTTTAAGAAGGCCTGGCCTATTATTGGTGATGAGTTTTGTGCTGCTGTTCAGGACTTCTTTAAAACTGGGAGATTGCTTCAGGAGATTAACCATACTATTATCGCTTTGATTCCGAAAAATGCTACTCCTGCGGCGGTCACTGATTACCGCCCGATCTCTTGCTGTAATGTGATATATAAATGTATTAGCAAGATTATTGCTGAGCGGATTAAGGCGAGTCTTAGTGACATTGTGGCTGTCAACCAATCGGCCTTTATCCCTGGGCGGAAAATTGCTGATAATATCCTTCTTGTTCAGGAGCTGATGCATAAGTACCATCGTTCTGTTGGGCCTCCACGGTGTGCTTTCAAGATCGATATCCAGAAGGCTTATGATACTGTGGACTGGGGTTTTCTCAAGGATATCCTTAACGGGTTTGGTTTTTATGCGACTATGGTGGATTGGATCATGACTTGTGTTTCTACCCCCTCCTATTCTATTGCTGTGAATGGTAACCTTTACGGTTACTTTAAAGGTAAACGAGGCCTCAGACAGGGTTGTCCTTTATCGCCTTACCTTTTCACTCTTGTTATGGAGGTTCTCACACTTATCCTACATGATGCTGTGCATAATAATTCTTCTTTCAGATTTCATCATAAGTGTGAGAAGCAGCAGATTATTAATTTGTGTTTTGCTGATGACCTGTTCATCTTTGCTAGAGGTGATATTGCTTCCGCTTCATGCATATTCCAGTCCCTTGTTCTTTTTTCGAGAATGTCTGGTCTGGTTCCAAGCCCGCAGAAGAGCACGGTTTACTTTTGTAATGTTTCGGATCATGTCAAAGATGGTATTCTTAATGTTGTTAGTATGGTTGAGGGATCGTTACATGTTCGTTACTTGGGTGTTCCCCTTATTTCCACTAGGCTATGTGCTCGTGATTGTGCCCCTCTTGTGGAGAGTTTAGAAAAACGGATTACTTGTTGGAGGAACAAATTTCTTTCATTTGCTGGCAGACTTCAGCTTATCCGTTCGGTGCTCTCGTCTCTTCATATCTACTGGGCTTCAGTGTTTATATTGCCTAGCAGTATTATGTCTTCTATTGAAAAGAAGATGCGTGATTTTTTATGGTGCCAGGTTGTGTTCAAATGAGGTATGGCTAAAGTGGCTTGGAAGGATGTCTGTCTTCCCAAGGTTGAGGGGGGCTTGGGTATTCGGCGTACTGTAGATGTTAATAAGGCTCTTATGTCTTCTCACATTTGGAGTATCCTTACCAAACGGAAATCTCTTTGGGTTGATTGGGTTTATTCTTATCGCCTTAAGAATAGAACCTTTTGGGACTGTCCGTGTCCTAAGGATTGCTGCTGGAGCTGGAGAAAGCTTTGCTCCCTTAGACATTCTGTTCGACAATTCATTTGGTCTGACATTGGTGATGGGAGGGATACGTCGCTTTGGTTTGACAAGTGGTCCGAATCTGGACCTCTTTGCCAATTTATTTCTCACCGTATTTTTCACAGTGCAGGGTTTACTGCTCATTCTAAAGTGGCTGATTTTTTCAATCTGGATGGTGGTACTTGGCCTTCAGCGTGGAATGATCTCTTTCCGGTTCTCAATGAGGTCTCGCAGACAATTATTAAGAATGGGGTTTCGGATAGGTTGGTGTGGAAAGTGGGTAATAACAAGGATGATTTTGCGTCTTCCCTGGCTTGGGACTCGATTCGGGCTCATGCACCGGTGGTTCCCTGGGCGAAGTTCGTCTGGTTCGCTTAGTGTATTCCCCGCCATGCTTTTCTGGTTTGGTTGATCATGTGTAATCGGCTTCTTACTCAAGATAAAATCTTAGCTTGGGACGCTACTCGCAGGAAAAATATGAATATGATGTGCTGTATGCTCTGTTATAGTAATTATGACTCCCACGAGCACTTGTTTTTTGAATGTCGGTACTCGATGCAGGTTTGGTCTACGGTTAGGAAGAAGACTTGCATTAGTCTTAATGGCCCTGTTTGGTCGGATATTATCAATTGTCTGGTTGGGCCGACGACCTCGTTTATAGAGACTATGGTGGCTAAACTTGTGGTGCATGCTGCGGCCTACTTTATTTGGCAGGAAAGGAACAACCGGATTTTCCAGAATCATGCTAGACCTCCGGATTCTCTTGCTTCTATTATCAGGGATACAGTTCGTAATAGGCTCATGGGCATCAAGATAAAGAAGACGGGAAAGGCTTGTTGCATCCTTCAGGATTAGAATATTAGTGGTGACTCTCTCATTCATGGCAGCGTGACGTAGCTTTTATTTGTATTTGTTTGTTTTGTCCTAGTGTGTGCTAGGTGGTGTTTCTTTCTTTGTTTTCCCGTTTGGTTTTTGGTTTACATTCTTTGGGGCATGTCCCAAGGATGAACTAGCAAGGGCTCTCCTTGTTACTTGTGTTTTTTTGCGGTATATATTTATATACAGAATCACCGGGGTAACCCTTTACCCAAAAAAGGGATTTGGCCTAGGTAATAATAATCAACGATTTGATCATCTAATCGTAAGTGTTGATTAACTTTGTTGATTCATCGTTTATTATTGCTTCTCATACTTGATTCAATCAATCATTTGGATTCCGCACTCATGATTGATCAATGATATCGTGTTTCGACTAAATTAGAAAAATGATATGGCTTGTGTATTAAGTTCGGTTGGGCTTCGGTCATCCATGTTTAGTGATTGGGTGTCAGTTAATTATGTGTTTGTTATTGTAAAATACGATTTGGACTAGAGGGAAGGCCTTTGGCCCATGTAATAGTAATCAGCGATTTGATCGTCTAATCGTAAGTGTTTCTTAACTTTGTTGATTAATCGTTTATTATTGCTTCTCATACTTGATTCAATCAATTATTTGGATTCTGCACTCATGATTGATCAATGATATCTTGTTTTGACTATATTAGAAAAATGATGAGGCTTCTGTATTAAATTCGGTTGGGCTTCGGTTATCCATGTTTAGTGATTGGGTGTTTGTTATTGCAAAATACGATTTGGACTAGAGGGGCAAAGGGCTTTGCCCATGTAATAAGTGTGTGAGTTTGTATTTAGACAAACTCACATCCTACTAACTAAGGTTTCGCCAAAATAGACACATGAGACAGAGGGAATTCGTGACTTAAGAGAGACGAGAGAAAGATTACGGTGGCTTAATTGAAAACTGTTTGCTAGACAGAAATCGAGTTGTAATAATAATCAACGATGTGATCATCTAATCTTAAGTGTTTATTAACTTTGTTGATTCATCGTTTATTATTGCTTCTCATACTTGATTCAATCAATCATTTGGATTCCACACTCATGATTGATCATTGATATCGTGTTTCGACTAAATTAGAAAAATGATGAGGCTTGTGTATTAAATTCGACTGGGCTTCGGTTATCCATGTTTAGTGATTGGTTGTTAGTTAATTATGTTTTTGTTCTTGGCAAATACGGTTTGGACAAGAGGTGCAAAGGGATTTGGCCTAGGTAATAATAATCAACGATTTGATCATCTAATCGTAAGTGTTGATTAACTTTGTTGATTCATCGTTTATTATTGCTTCTCATACTTGATTCAATCAATCATTTGGATTCCGCACTCATGATTTATCAATGATATCATGTTTCGACTACATTAGAAAAATGATGAGGCTTGTGTATTAAGTTCAATTGGGCTTCGATCATCCATGTTTAGTGATTGGGTGTCAGTTAATTATGTGTTTCTTGTAAAATACGATTTGGACTAAAGAGAAGTGCTTTGGCCCATGTAATAGTAATCAACAATTTAATCATCTAATCGTAAGTATTTATTGACTTTGTTGATTATCGTTTATTATTGCTTCTCATACTTGATTCAATCAATCATTTGGATTCCGCACTCATGATTGATCATTGATATCGTGTTTTGACTATATTAGAAAAATGATGAGACTTGTGTATTAAATTCGGATGGGCTTTGGTTATCCATGTTTAGTGGTTTGGTGTTTGTTAATTATGTGTTTGTTATTGTAAAATACGATTTGGACTAGAGGGGCAAAGGGCTTTGGCCCATGTAATAAATGTGTGAGTTTGTATTTAGACAAACTCACATCCTACTAACTAAGGTTCGGCAAAATAGACATAAGAGAGAGAGAGGGAATTCGTGACTTTAAAGAGTTGAGAGAGAGATTTCAGTGTCTTAACCGAAACCTGTGTGCTAGACAGAAATCGAGTTGCAATAGTAATCAATGATTGGATCATCTAATCGTATGTGTTTATCAACTTTGTTGATTCATCGTTTATTATTGCTTCTCATACTTGATTCAATCAATCATTCGGATTCCACACTCATAATTAATCATTGATATCGTGTTTCGACTATATTAGAAAAATAATGAGGCTTGTGTATTCAATTCAGTTGGGCTTCGGTTATCCATGTTTAGTGATTGGTTGTTAGTTAATTATGTTTTTGTTCTTGTCAAATACGGTTTGGACTAGAGGGGGAAATGGCTTTGGCCTAGGTAATAGTAATCAACGATTTGATCATCTAATCGTAAGTGTTTATTAACTTAGTTGATTCAACGTTTTTTATTGCTTTTCATACTTGATTCAATAACTTGGATTTCGCATTCGTGATTGATCATTGATATCATGTTTGGACTATAATCAATAAATGATGAAGCTTGTGTATTAAATGGGTTTGGACTTGGGTTATCCATTTTTAGTGATTGGGTGTTAGTTAATTATGTGTTTGTTCTTGTAAAATACGGGTTGGGGTAGAGGAACAAAGGGCTTTGGCCCATGTAATAAATGTGTGAGTTTGTATTTAAACAAACTCACATCCTACTAGCTAAGGTTCGCCGAAATAAACACAAGGGAGAGAGAGAGAGGGGGGAGAATTCGTGACTTGAGAGAGACTAGAGAAAGATTTCGGTGGCTAACCGAAACCTGTATGCTAGATAGAAATCAAGTTATAATAGAAATTAACAATTTGATCATCTAATCGTAAGTGTTGATTAACTTTGTTGATTCATCGTTTATTATTGCTTCTCATACTTGATTCATTCAATCTTTTGGATTCCGCACTGATGATTGATCAATGATATCGTGTTTCGACTACATTAGAAAAATGATGAGGCTTGTGTATTAAATTCGGTTGGGCTTCAATTATCCGTGTTTAGTGATTGGGTGTCAGTTAGTTATGTTTTTGTTATTGTAAAATAGGATTTGGACTAGAGGGAAAGGGCTTTGGCCCGTGTAATAGTAATCAACGATTTGATCGTCTAATCGTAAGTGTTTATGAACTTTGTTGATTAATCGTTAATTATTGCTTCTCATACTTGATTCAATCAATCATTTGGATTCCGCACTCATGATTAATCAATGATATCGTGTTTCGACTACATTAGAAAAATGATGAGGCTTGTGTATTAAATTCGATTGGGCTTTGATTATCCATGTTTAGTGATTGGGTGCCAGTTAGTTATGTGTTTGTTATTGTAAAATACGATTTGGACTAGGGGCAAAGGGATTTGGCCTAGGAAATAGTAATCAACGATTTGATCATCTAATCGTAAGTGTTGATTCACTTTGTTGATTCATCATTTATTATTGCTTCTCATACTTGATTCTATCAGTCATTAGGATTCCACACTCATGATTAATCAATGATATCGTGTTTCGACTACATTAGAAAAATGATGAGGCTTGTGTATTAACTTCGGTTACGATGTTTAGTGATTGGGTGTCAGTTAGTTATGTGTTTGTTATTGTAAAATACGATTTGGACTAGAGGGAAAGGGCTGTGGCCCATGTAATAGTAATCAACGATTTGATCGTCTAATAGTAAGTGTTTATTAACTTTGTTGATTAATCGTTTATTATTGCATCTCATACTTGATTCAATCAATCATTTGGATTCCGCACTCATGATTGATCAATGATATCGTGTTTCGTCTACATTAGAAAAATAATGAGGCTTGTGTATTAAATTTGGTTGGGCTTCGGTTATCCATATTTAGTGATTAGGTGTTAGTTAGTTATGTGTTTGTTATTGTAAAATACGATTTGGACTAGAGGGAAAGGGCTTTGGCCCATATAATAGTAATCAATGATTTCAACATCTAATCGTAATTATTTATTGACTTTGTTGATTATCGTTTATTATTGCTTCTCATACTTGATTCAATCAATCATTTGGATTCCACACTCATGATTGATCATTGATATCGTGTTTCGACTAAATTAGAAAAATGATGAGGCTTATGTATTAAATTCGACTGGGCTTCGGTTATCCATGTTTAGTGATTGGTTGTTAGTTAATTATGTTTTTGTTCTTGGCAAATACGGTTTGGACAAGAGGTGCAAAGGGATTTGGCCTACGTAATAATAATCAACGATTTGATCATCTAATCGTAAGTGTTGATTAACTTTGTTGATTCATCGTTTATTATTGCTTCTCATACTTGATTCAATCAATCATTTGGATTCCGCACTCATGATTGATCAATGATATCGTGTTTCGAGTAAATTAGAAAAATGATATGGCTTGTGTATTAAGTTCGGTTGGGCTTCGGTCATCCATGTTTAGTGATTGGGTGTCAGTTAATTATGTATTTGTTATTGTAAAATACGATTTGGACTAGAGGGAAGGCCTTTGGCCCATGTAATAGTAATCAACGATTTGATCGTCTAATCGTAATTGTTTATTAACTTTGTTGATTAATCGTTTATTATTGCTTTTCATACTTGATTCAATCAATTATTTGGTTTCTACACTCATGATTGATCAATGATATCATGTTTTGACTATATTAGAAAAATGATGAGGCTTCTGTATTAAATTCGGTTGGGCTTCGGTTATCCATGTTTAGTGATTGGGTGTTTGTTATTGTAAAATACGATTTGGACTAGAGGGGCAAAGGGCTTTGCCCATGTAATAAGTGTGTGAGTTTGTATTTAGACAAACTCACATCCTACTAACTAAGGTTTGCCAAAATAGACACAAGAGACAGAGGGAATTCGTGACTTGAGAGAGACGAGAGAAAGATTACGGTGGCTTAATTGAAAACTGTTTGCTAGACAGAAATCGAGTTGTAATAATAATCAACGATGTGATCATCTAATCTTAAGTGTTTATTAACTTTGTTGATTCATCGTTTATTATTGCTTCTCATACTTGATTCAATCAATCATTTGGATTCCACACACATGATTGATCATTGATATCGTGCTTCGACTAAATTAGAAAAATGATGTGGCTTATGTATAAAATTCGACTGGGCTTCGGTTATCCATGTTTAGTGATTGGTTGTTAGTTAATTATGTTTTTGTTCTTGGCAAATACGGTTTGGACAAGAGGTGCAAAGGGATTTGGCCTAGGTAATAATAATCAACGATTTGATCATCTAATCGTAAGTGTTGATTAACTTTGTTGATTCATCGTTTATTATTGCTTCTCATACTTGATTCAATCAATCATTTGGATTCCGCACTCATGATTTATCAATGATATCATGTTTCGACTACATTAGAAAAATGATGAGGCTTGTGTATTAAGTTCGGTTGGGCTTCGATCATCCATGTTTAGTGATTGGGTGTCAGTTAATTATGTGTTTCTTGTAAAATACGATTTGGACTAAAGAGAAGTGCTTTGGCCCATGTAATAGTAATCAACAATTTAATCATCTAATCGTAAGTATTTATTGACTTTGTTGATTATCGTTTATTATTGCTTCTCATACTTGATTCAATCAATCATTTGGATTCCGCACTCATGATTGATCATTGATATCGTGTTTCGACTATATTAGAAAATGATGAGGCTTGTGTATTAAATTCGGATGGGCTTTGGTTATCCATGTTTAGATGTTGGGTGTTTGTTAATTATGTGTTTGTTATTGTAAAATACGATTTGGACTAGAGGGGTAAAGGGTTTGGCCCATGTAATAAATGTGTGAGTTTGTATTTAGACAAACTCACATCCTACTAACTAAGGTTCGGCAAAATTAGACATAAGAGAGAGAGGGAATTCGTGACTTTAAAGAGATGAGAGAGAGATTTCAGTGGCTTAATCGAAACCTGCGTGCTAGAGAGAAATCGAGTTGCAATAGTAATCAATGATTGGATCATCTAATCGTAAGTGTTTATCAACTTTGTTGATTCATCGTTTATTATTGCTTCTCATACTTGATTCAATCAATCATTTGGATTCCACACTCATAATTAATCATTGATATCGTGTTTCGACTATATTAGAAAAATAATGAGGCTTGTGTATACAATTCAGTTGGGCTTCGGTTATCCATGTTTAGTGATTGGTTGTTAGTTAATTATGTTTTTGTTCTTGTCAAATACTGTTTGGACTAGAGGAGGAAATGGCTTTGGCCTAGGTAATAGTAATCAACGATTTGATCATCTAATCGTAAGTGTTTATTAACTTTGTTGATTCAGCGTTTTTTATTGCTTCTCATACTTGATTCAATAACTTGGATTCCGCATTCGTGATTGATCATTTATATCGTGTTTGGACTATAATCAATAAATGATGAGGCTTGTGTATTAAATGGGTTTGGACTTGGGTTATCCATTTTTAGTGATTGGGTGTTAGTTAATTATGTGTTTGTTCTTGTAAAATACGGTTTGGGGTAGAGGAACAAAGGGCTTGGCCCATGTAAGAAATGTGTGAGTTTGTATTTAAACAAACTCACATCCTACTAGCTAAGGTTCGCCGAAATAAACACAAGGGATAGAGAGAGAGAGAGAGAGAGAGGGGAGAATTCGTGACTTGAGAGAGACTAGAGAAAGATTCGGTGGCTAACCGAAACCTGTATGCTAGATAGAAATCAAGTTATAATAGAAATTAACAATTTGATCATCTAATCGTAAGTGTTGATTAACTTTGTTGATTCATCGTTTATTATTGCTTCTCATACTTGATTCATTCAATCTTTTGGATTCCGCACTCATGATTGATCAATGATATCGTGTTTCGACTACATTAGAAAAATGATGAGGCTTGTGTATTAAATTCGGTTGGGCTTCAATTATCCGTGTTTAGTGATTGGGTGTCAGTTAGTTATGTTTTTGTTATTGTAAAATAGGATTTGGACTAGAGGGAAAGGGCTTTGGCCCATGTAATAGTAATCAACGATTTGATCGTCTAATCGTAAGTGTTTATGAACTTTGTTGATTAATCGTTAATTATTGCTTCTCATACTTGATTCAATCAATCATTTGGATTCCGCACTCATGATTGATCAATGATATCGTGTTTCGACTACATTAGAAAAATGATGAGGCTTGTGTATTCAATTCAGTTGGGCTTCGGTTATCCATGTTTAGTGATTGGTTGTTAGTTAATTATGTTTTTGTTCTTGTCAAATACGGTTTGGACTAGAGGGGGAAATGGCTTTGGCCTAGGTAATAGTAATCAACGATTTGATCATCTAATCGTAAGTGTTTATTAACTTTGTTGATTCAACGTTTTTTATTGCTTCTCATACTTGATTCAATAACTTGGATTCCGCATTCGTGATTGATCATTGATATCGTGTTTGGACTATAATCAATAAATGATGAGGCTTGTGTATTAAATGGGTTTGGACTTGGGTTATCCATTTTTAGTGATTGGGTGTTAGTTAATTATGTGTTTGTTCTTGTAAAATACAGTTTGGGGTAGAGGAACAAAGGGCTTGGCCCATGTAATAAATGTGTGAGTTTGTATTTAAACAAACTCACATCCTACTAGCTAAGGTTCGCCGAAATAAACACAAGGGAGAGAGAGAGGGGGGGGGGAGAATTCGTGACTTGAGAGAGACTAGAGAAAGATTTCGGTGGCTAACCGAAACCTGTATGCTAGATAGAAATCAAGTTATAATAGAAATTAACAATTTGATCATCTAATCGTAAGTGTTGATTAACTTTGTTGATTCATCGTTTATTATTGCTTCTCATACTTGATTCATTCAATCTTTTGGATTCCGCACTCATGATTTATCAATGATATCATGTTTCGACTACATTAGAAAAATGATGAGGCTTGTGTATTAAGTTCGGTTGGGCTTCGGTTATCCGATGTTTAGTGATTGGGTGTCAGTTAGTTATGTGTTTGTTATTGTAAAATACGATTTGGACTACAGGGAAAGGGCTTTGGCCCATGTAATAGTAATCAACGATTTGATCGTCTAATCGTAAGTGTTTATGAACTTTGTTGATTAATCGTTAATTATTGCTTCTCATACTTGATTCAATCAATCATTTGGATTCCGCACTCATGATTAATCAATGATATCGTGTTTCGACTACATTAGAAAAATGATGAGGCTTGTGTATTAAATTCGATTGGGCTTCGATTATCCATGTTTAGTGATTGGGTGCCAGTTAGTTATGTGTTTGTTATTGTAAAATACGATTTGGACTAGGGGCAAAGGGATTTGGCCTAGGAAATAGTAATCAACGATTTGATCATCTAATCGTAAGTGTTGATTCACTTTGTTGATTCATCATTTATTATTGCTTCTCATACTTGATTCTATCAGTCATTAGGATTCCACACTCATGATTAATCAATGATATCGTGTTTCGACTACATTAGAAAAATGATGAGGCTTGTGTATTAACTTTGGTTACGATGTTTAGTGATTGGGTGTCAGTTAGTTATGTGTTTGTTATTGTAAAATTCGATTTGGACTAGAGGGAAAGGGCTGTGGCCCATGTAATAGTAATCAACGATTTGATCGTCTAATAGTAAGTGTTTATTAACTTTGTTGATTAATCGTTTATTATTGCATCTCATACTTGATTCAATCTATCATTTGGATTCCGCACTCATGATTGATCAATGATATCGTGTTTCGTCTACATTAGAAAAATAATGATGCTTGTGTATTAAATTTGGTTGGGCTTCGGTTATCCATATTTAGTGATTAGGTGTTAGTTAGTTATGTGTTTGTTATTGTAAAATACGATTTGGACTAGAGGGAAAGGGCTTTGGCCCATATAATAGTAATCAATGATTTCAACATCTAATCGTAATTATTTATTGACTTTGTTGATTATCGTTTATTATTGCTTCTCATACTTGATTCAATCAATCATTTGGATTCCACACTCATGATTGATCATTGATATCGTGTTTCGACTAAATTAGAAAAATGATGAGGCTTATGTATTAAATTCGACTGGGCTTCGGTTATCCATGTTTATTGATTGGTTGTTAGTTAATTATGTTTTTGTTCTTGGCAAATACGGTTTGGACAAGAGGTGCAAAGGGATTTGGCCTACGTAATAATAATCAACGATTTGATCATCTAATCGTAAGTGTTGATTAACTTTGTTGATTCATCGTTTATTATTGCTTCTCATACTTGATTCAATCAATCATTTGGATTCCGCACTCATGATTGATCAATGATATCGTGTTTCGAGTAAATTAGAAAAATGATATGGCTTGTGTATTAAGTTCGGTTGGGCTTCGGTCATCCATGTTTAGTGATTGGGTGTCAGTTAATTATGTATTTGTTATTGTAAAATACGATTTGGACTAGAGGGAAGGCCTTTGGCCCATGTAATAGTAATCAACGATTTGATCGTCTAATCGTAATTGTTTATTAACTTTGTTGATTAATCGTTTATTATTGCTTCTCATACTTGATTCAATCAATTATTTGGTTTCTACACTCATGATTGATCAATGATATCATGTTTTGACTATATTAGAAAAATGATGAGGCTTCTGTATTAAATTCGGTTGGGCTTCGGTTATCCATGTTTAGTGATTGGGTGTTTGTTATTGTAAAATACGATTTGGACTAGAGGGGCAAAGGGCTTTGCCCATGTAATAAGTGTGTGAGTTTGTATTTAGACAAACTCACATCCTACTAACTAAGGTTTGCCAAAATAGACACAAGAGACAGAGGGAATTCGTGACTTGAGAGAGACGAGAGAAAGATTACGGTGGCTTAATTGAAAACTGTTTGCTAGACAGAAATCGAGTTGTAATAATAATCAACGATGTGATCATCTAATCTTAAGTGTTTATTAACTTTGTTGATTCATCGTTTATTATTGCTTCTCATACTTGATTCAATCAATCATTTGGATTCCACACACATGATTGATCATTGATATCGTGCTTCGACTAAATTAGAAAAATGATGTGGCTTATGTATTAAATTCGACTGGGCTTCGGTTATCCATGTTTAGTGATTGGTTGTTAGTTAATTATGTTTTTGTTCTTGGCAAATACGGTTTGGACAAGAGGTGCAAAGGGATTTGGCCTAGGTAATAATAATCAACGATTTGATCATCTAATCGTAAGTGTTGATTAACTTTGTTGATTCATCGTTTATTATTGCTTCTCATACTTGATTCAATCAATCATTTGGATTCCGCACTCATGATTTATCAATGATATCATGTTTCGACTACATTAGAAAAATGATGAGGCTTGTGTATTAAGTTCGGTTGGGCTTCGATCATCCATGTTTAGTGATTGGGTGTCAGTTAATTATGTGTTTCTTGTAAAATACGATTTGGACTAAAGAGAAGTGCTTTGGCCCATGTAATAGTAATCAACAATTTAATCATCTAATCGTAAGTATTTATTGACTTTGTTGATTATCGTTTATTATTGCTTCTCATACTTGATTCAATCAATCATTTGGATTCCGCACTCATGATTGATCATTGATATCGTGTTTCGACTATATTAGAAAATGATGAGGCTTGTGTATTAAATTCGGATGGGCTTTGGTTATCCATGTTTAGATGTTGGGTGTTTGTTAATTATGTGTTGTTATTGTAAAATACGATTTGGACTAGAGGGGTAAAGGGTTTGGCCCATGTAATAAATGTGTGAGTTTGTATTTAGACAAACTCACATCCTACTAACTAAGGTTCGGAAAATTAGACATAAGAGAGAGAGGGAATTCGTGACTTTAAAGAGATGAGAGAGAGATTTCAGTGGCTTAATCGAAACCTGCGTGCTAGAGAGAAATCGAGTTGCAATAGTAATCAATGATTGGATCATCTAATCGTAAGTGTTTATCAACTTTGTTGATTCATCGTTTATTATTGCTTCTCATACTTGATTCAATCAATCATTTGGATTCCACACTCATAATTAATCATTGATATCGTGTTTCGACTATATTAGAAAAATAATGAGGCTTGTGTATACAATTCAGTTGGGCTTCGGTTATCCATGTTTAGTGATTGGTTGTTAGTTAATTATGTTTTTGTTCTTGTCAAATACTGTTTGGACTAGAGGAGGAAATGGCTTTGGCCTAGGTAATAGTAATCAACGATTTGATCATCTAATCGTAAGTGTTTATTAACTTTGTTGATTCAGCGTTTTTTATTGCTTCTCATACTTGATTCAATAACTTGGATTCCGCATTCGTGATTGATCATTCATATCGTGTTTGGACTATAATCAATAAATGATGAGGCTTGTGTATTAAATGGGTTTGGACTTGGGTTATCCATTTTTAGTGATTGGGTGTTAGTTAATTATGTGTTTGTTCTTGTAAAATACGGTTTGGGGTAGAGGAACAAAGGGCTTGGCCCATGTAAGAAATGTGTGAGTTTGTATTTAAACAAACTCACATCCTACTAGCTAAGGTTCGCCGAAATAAACACAAGGGATAGAGAGAGAGAGAGAGAGAGAGGGGAGAATTCGTGACTTGAGAGAGACTAGAGAAAGATTCGGTGGCTAACCGAAACCTGTATGCTAGATAGAAATCAAGTTATAATAGAAATTAACAATTTGATCATCTAATCGTAAGTGTTGATTAACTTTGTTGATTCATCGTTTATTATTGCTTCTCATACTTGATTCATTCAATCTTTTGGATTCCGCACTCATGATTGATCAATGATATCGTGTTTCGACTACATTAGAAAAATGATGAGGCTTGTGTATTAAATTCGGTTGGGCTTCAATTATCCGTGTTTAGTGATTGGGTGTCAGTTAGTTATGTTTTTGTTATTGTAAAATAGGATTTGGACTAGAGGGAAAGGGCTTTGGCCCATGTAATAGTAATCAACGATTTGATCGTCTAATCGTAAGTGTTTATGAACTTTGTTGATTAATCGTTAATTATTGCTTCTCATACTTGATTCAATCAATCATTTGGATTCCGCACTCATGATTGATCAATGATATCGTGTTTCGACTACATTAGAAAAATGATGAGGCTTGTGTATTCAATTCAGTTGGGCTTCGGTTATCCATGTTTAGTGATTGGTTGTTAGTTAATTATGTTTTTGTTCTTGTCAAATACGGTTTGGACTAGAGGGGGAAATGGCTTTGGCCTAGGTAATAGTAATCAACGATTTGATCATCTAATCGTAAGTGTTTATTAACTTTGTTGATTCAGCGTTTTTTATTGCTTCTCATACTTGATTCAATAACTTGGATTCCGCATTCGTGATTGATCATTGATATCGTGTTTGGACTATAATCAATAAATGATGAGGCTTGTGTATTAAATGGGTTTGGACTTGGGTTATCCATTTTTAGTGATTGGGTGTTAGTTAATTATGTGTTTGTTCTTGTAAAATACAGTTTGGGGTAGAGGAACAAAGGGCTTGGCCCATGTAATAAATGTGTGAGTTTGTATTTAAACAAACTCACATCCTACTAGCTAAGGTTCGCCGAAATAAACACAAGGGAGAGAGAGAGAGGGGGGGGGGGAGAATTCGTGACTTGAGAGAGACTAGAGAAAGATTTCGGTGGCTAACCGAAACCTGTATGCTAGATAGAAATCAAGTTATAATAGAAATTAACAATTTGATCATCTAATCGTAAGTGTTGATTAACTTTGTTGATTCATCGTTTATTATTGCTTCTCATACTTGATTCATTCAATCTTTTGGATTCCGCACTCATGATTTATCAATGATATCATGTTTCGACTACATTAGAAAAATGATGAGGCTTGTGTATTAAGTTCGGTTGGGCTTCGGTTATCCGTGTTTAGTGATTGGGTGTCAGTTAGTTATGTGTTTGTTATTGTAAAATACGATTTGGACTACAGGGAAAGGGCTTTGGCCCATGTAATAGTAATCAACGATTTGATCGTCTAATCGTAAGTGTTTATTAACTTTGTTGATTAATCGTTTATTATTGCTTCTCATACTTGATTCAATCAATCATTTGGATTCCGCACTCATGATTGATCATTGGTATCGTATTTCGACTATATTAGAAAAATGATGAGGCTTGTGTATTATGTCACACCCTCAAAATCCACCTGCGGGGTTTATACCGCGAGGCGTGTGACAAACCAGGATCCGAGTCATTAGTCATACCAAACCATGCAAACACACCAAATCAATTTAAGAAAATGTGGAAGCGTAACATGTAAGTAAAAGTGTTGCGCAAAACACGCGCCCTCCAAACCAAACACAAAAGAAAATAAATCCAACTGTAAAAGTTGAAATGCAAATCAAGATGTTCAAACTTTCATGCAATGTGCGTCCTAGTGTGCTCGTACCTCAAAGACCTGCGAAAGACATGCTATGTGGGTCAGCGCAAGGCTGGTGAGTTCATAAATGTCAATGCAAGAAAAATAAATGTTTGTAAAGATGTTTGTAAACTGTTTGTGCCATGGTAATCATAATAGTAATCATAGCTAGCATGGCCAATAATGTGACATCCAGGAATTTCAAGGTTTACTTCCGTTAAACAATCTCCGTTAGTTACGTTAATAGTGTTAACTTAGTAACTAATGCTTAACTAGGCCGAATACGTCCACGACCTTTGGTTGATCACCGAACCCGTCCATATGTGCTATGTATTTATTTACTTATAGTTATTATGTGCAATGTGATTTAAATACATGATTTAGTATTGTGAATAGCATGACAATCCATGAACTGTACTTATCTTGCTTAAAATGTAAACTGGTCACTTTTGGGTTTCCAGCGAAACTACCGGGCGAAACTATAGTGTCGCCCGGATTAGCCAACCCTCTGACTAACAGAGCCAGTTTCGCTTGGCCAGCGAAACTGACCAGCGAAACTAGCTCCTGTTATATATTAACATAAAACCCTAGAGATCCCATTTTGCACCATTTACTCAAACACACACACACACACTCTCCTGGAACTTCTGGTCAGCCAAGAATCACCACAAGCCGACGTGATCCCAGCCTCGAGACAACATCCATTCGGATCCTAGATCGAATCGTGAGTCTCCTAAAACCATTTTTATGTGTTCTTTATGTGTTTTCTTAAAAAGCATGCTTAAACCTCTATGGAATCACCTGATCTCTTGATATGTTGCTTAGGAATGCTAGATCTATCCTAAAGTCAGTAACTTTACGTTTGAAATCCATCCATAATGAAGATTTATGCTAGATTAGGTCATTTTAGGTTTAAAATGCATTTTTGGTGATTTGATGATAAAAATCCATGTTTAAGGTGTTAAAGCTTACTGATTTATGTTGGTAAATGATTATGCATGCTAGATATTGAATTACATGAAATATGGAAGCTGTTAGATTGATTTTTAGGCTGATTTGTGAGTTTTTCGCGACCAGCGACACTGCGTGTTCTCTGGGCGAAATTATGTAGCGAAATTATGTATATCTTCATCCAGCGACACTATGTAGCGAAACTGTAGTGTCGCCGGGTAAACCAACCAGACCTGTCCGGACGAAACTACTAAGCGAAATTCCCTGAACGAAAGTTCAAACCAGTTTCGGGCGAAACTAGGCTAGCGAAACTGTGCCAACAGCTTCGAGCGAAACTAGTCTAGCGAAACTGCTAGCGAAACTGAGACCAGAATCCAAAACTTGTGCAATTTACTTGAATGTTATGCCATGACTTACATGATTATGCTATAACGATACATGCTTTGATTTCTGATGTATATGAACCCTTGTTTATGATCAACCATCGGTGTCGTGTGTCGGTATGTCGAGTCGTAGTTCCAACGTGCTATGTTATGGGCCATAGTGACGTAAGTTAAAGATTAGACACAAAACTAACACTTAAGACCTAAACGTGTTCATAGGTCTTCGATAAGCAATCAATATTTGGATTATTTAGCAAGCGTAGCAGTGCAACCCAAGGTGAGTGTCACTAACCCGTTTACGGTGAGCCCGTTTGGGACACACTGAATAACCCAATGAAAAACAATGCTGACAACTTTATGAGTGCTATGCACTACTTGATGAAACTGAAAACTTAGAGTGCTATGCACCTACCTGATGAACTTGAAGTGTTTTATGGGAAACACTTGTGGATTACTTAAACAACTAATTCTAAAAACGAAACTGAAAAAAAAATGTTTTCGGGATTCATAAGAACCCCAAAGTAAACCATTTTAATATGGCTAGTGTAGGTTAAAGTCTAAACCACATGATATCACATGATTTCTAAGGATTGCCTTTTAACTGAAAAAGTCCTCAACTTAATTGTACCATTAATTGTAAAGCGAGGGGATGTTGGGTAGATCTACTGGAGTTTGACAAACTCCGCCTCGTGACACTGGAGGTGCACGGAGGTACAATATCAGCCTATCTGACCGTGATCCCGAGAGGACACGGGGGAGGCAAAGCCGCGATGACATATGTCTGCAAAACAAAATAGCTGGAGGCTCTGCCACTACAATTATCGGTCAGCTTTGGTACAAACTTCCTTAGTGCATGGAACAACAGATTAGCTACCCGCGATATCGGTTGAGCACTTTAACTATACAAAACTAGTACATACCAGATAACGTAGGTTACGGACAATACTTTTACTAAACCACAACACTATGATTTTGGTTATCATTAAGCATTGCTTTTCACAATTAAATTGTACATAAGAATATGTTTATACGACTATGATGTATGAGACCGGGCCACTGCATGACAAGCCCACTGTGAACTCACCAACCGTTAGGTTGACACTTGCGTGGTTTAAACTTTTGCAGATCGCTAAGGAGTATCCGGATCGGGTTGGCATGGCACACGAAGACATTTTATTTTTAGTTAAACTTAATTGAGAACTTAAAACACTGATTTTGTAAAGCACGTGGTTAGTGCTAAAGACAATGTTTTCCGCTGCGTACTGTTAAACGGTTTTTATTATTAATGTTTGGACTTTACTCTGATTCGTTTAGTATTTGTAACTAATGGTTGTGGTCCTGGTTTGCTCGCACCCCTTAACGGTATAAACTCCGTTAGTGGTTATTTGGGGGTGTGACAGATTGGTATCAGAGCCAAAAGTTGCAGAGAACTGGAATCAATTTTGAAAACGACTTGGAAACTGCAACTTGAAACCTTAGTTACAAACGAACAAACAAAATTCCCAAAAACCAAAATAATTACGTGCCAACCTGGGATACTCGCTCTGCTGTGTAAGTAAAGGCTTAGTACGTATGTATATATATATATATATATATATAATATATATATATAGACCGTGTCTAGGTAGTCTAACGGAAACCTTAGGGAAAATTTTCACACACGAATACGAAACGCGAACGCTAATACGCACACTATTCCGGGAAAAGCGACAACGAAACGATGCTACACGCTACGTCCTGATTCCTACTACGGTGACTTTCGACGACAGCTACTTACGACTTACGACGTTCTCCAACGACGCCTCAATTTTGCACAAAATTTTTCTGGACTAATAGTGGGATAACGGGAACTGGCTAATATACATATTATGGGATATGTATAGAATATAACTGTGACTGAACACTGGCTACTTTAACTGTCCAGCAAGATGTCTGGAAGAGGACACGGAAGGAGCAACATTAACATGACGCCTGCACAACTACAAGCTATGATTAACGAGCACGTGCAAGCCGCAGTGGCAGCCGTCCAAGCTGCGTACGCCGCTCAGGGTAATTATTATGCCGGTTAAGGCACAAAGTAATTGTAATTTGACCTGCTTAACTTGAAAACCCGAACTATTATTGCATCAGGAAACCACCATCACTGCACGTTTAAGTCCTTCATGGATTGTAAGCCAATGACGTTTTCCGGCGAAGAAGGAGCGGTAGGACTCCTCAGGTGGATCGAGAAGTCTGAGAAGGTCTTCTCTATGTGTAACTGCCCTGCTGAGAGCAAAGTGAAGTATGCTACTGGTACTTTCGAGGGAGCTGCTCTCTCCTGGTGGAATGCCGAAATTCAGATGATTGGGGTAAATGCGGCTAACAACATGGATTGGGAAGCATTCAAAGAACTGATTATGGAGGAGTACTGTCCCCGTGACCAAGTGAAGAAGTTAGAGGGTGAATTCTTGAATCTGAAAATGATTGGGTCTGAAGTTGAACAGTATACTACGCGTTACCATGAGTACGCGGTCTTGTGCCCCACAATGGTTGATGCTGAGTTCAAACGCATTGAGCGTTATCTGGAAGGCCTCGCGCCTCAAATCAAGGGACTAGTGACTGCCAGCAACCCCGCAACCGTGCAACAAGCCATCCGCTTGGCTCACAAGCTTACTGATCAGGAAGTTGAGAAGGGTACACTACCTGCAAAAGCCACAGAGAAGACTGCCTTAAGTGGCAAAAGGAAAGCTGATGATGAAGCTCCTGAAAACTCCATGAACAATCAAAGTGTGGGAAACAGCACCGGGAGGTCTTACAACTCCCAAGGTCAAAGCAAAAGGTCTGGGAATAACAGTGGGAACAACCGCCAGGGCGGTAATGGTCAAAGCAACTACAAGGGTAACCTGCCCATGTGTAACAAGTGTGGGAAGCATCACACTGGTATTTGCAGAAGAAGTTTAAACTGTGACAGGTGTGGCAAGAAAAGCCACGAGGCAAAGGACTGTTGGGCGATTCTTCCCGAGCAACAAAACCGCCTAAGGCAAAACAACAACAATCATGGCAACAACAACCATGGAAACAACCGGGGGAATGGGATCAACAATGGTCAGAACCGTAATAACAACAATGAAGCCCCCAGAGGAAATGGTAATGGGAACTGCTATGAATGCGGTGCTCAAGGCCACATAAAAAGGGACTGCCCGCAGTTAAGAAGACAGGGAAACGGTAACCAAGGAAACAATGGTGGGAATGGTAATGGTGGAGGTAATGGCAACGGGAACGGTGGAAATGGCAGAGGAAGGGCTTTTGTTATGGGTCAAGGTGAAGCTCGCAACGATGCCAACGTGATTAACGGTAAATTCATTCTTAATGGTTTCTTTGCTACTGTATTGTTTGATTCTGGTGCTGAAAGAAGCTTTATTTCCACTAAATTTGCTAAGTTGATTAATGCTAAACCAATTGCCTTAGATGCTAAGTATGTGGTAGAGCTAGCAAATGGTAAACTTCATGATACGACTCAAATAGTTAAGGACTGTAAGTTAGAACTAGCTGGCCATACATTAGGAATCGATCTCATGCCTTTCCCGATTGGTAGTTTTGATGTCATAGTAGGAATGGATTGGTTATCTGAAAACCGCGCTGAAATTTTATGCCAAGAAAAAGTGGTTCGTATTCCACTCAAGGACGGTGAAGTGTTAACAGTTCAAGGCGAGAAGGGTGGAACGGTCACCGATATTATCTCGTTTCTCAAAGCTCAAAAGTGCCTTCGTAAAGGTCACTTCGCGATCCTTGCAAACGTCACCGACACGACACTTCCCGAACGTAGAATCGACGACTACCCGATAGTCCGCGACTTCCAAGATGTATTTCCTGATGATCTGCCTGGTTTGCCTCCATTTCGACAAGTCGAGTTTGGAATCGATTTAGCTGCTGGAGCCGCTCCGATTGCACGCGCACCTTATCGTTTGGCGGTAAGTGAACTCAACGAACTCTCCGAACAACTTCAAGAGTTACTCGACAAAGGATTTATTCGTCCAAGTTCGTCTCCATGGGGAGCACCGGTATTGTTTGTTAAGAAGAAAGATGGGACGTTCCGAATGTGTATTGACTACCGAGAGCTTAACAAGGTTACGATCAAGAATCGGTATCCACTTCCTCGAATCGACGATCTCTTCGACCAACTACAAGGTTCAAGCTACTTTTCAAAGATTGATCTACGGTCTGGATATCACCAACTTCGCGTTCGTGATGAGGATGTCCCCAAGACTGCTTTCAGAACTCGCTATGGTCATTACGAGTTTTTGGTTATGCCGTTTGGGCTAACTAATGCACCTGCCGTATTTATGGATCTGATGAATCGAGTGTGCAAGTCGTACCTCGAAAGTTTGTGATAGTTTTCATTGAAGATATTTTGATCTACTCCAAGACGAAGGAAGAACACGAGGAGCACCTACGACTTATTTTGGAATTACTCCGCAAGGAACAGCTTTATGCTAAGTTTTCAAAGTGCGATTTTTGGATTCGCGAAGTCCAGTTTCTTGGACACATTGTTGATCAGAATGGAATTCATGTCGACCCAGCTAAAGTGGAAGCTATCAAGAATTGGCCTACTCCAAGAGCGCCGACCGAAATCCGACAATTTTTGGGACTAGCTGGATATTACCGAAGATTCATCAAGGGTTTCTCGCAGTTGGCTCAACCCTTAACAGCTTTAACGCACAAAGGAGTGCAATATAGATGGGGTGAAAAAGAAGAACACGCGTTTCAAACTCTTAAGGACATGTTATGTTCAGCTCCGATTCTCGCGTTACCCGATGGAGTTGACGACTTCGTGGTCTACTGTGATGCATCCATCCAAGGACTCGGTTGTGTGTTGATGCAACGAGACAAAGTGATTGCCTACGGGTCCAGGCAACTGAAGGATGCTGAGAAGAATTATACAACGCATGATTTGGAATTGGGAGCCGTTGTTCATGCACTCAAGATTTGGAGACATTATCTCTACGGAACAAAGTGCACAATATTTACCGACCACAAAAGTTTACAACACATCTTTGATCAGAAAGATCTCAACATGCGACAACGACGGTGGGTCGAGTTACTGAATGACTATGACTTAGCAATTAAGTATCATCCAGGAAAAGCCAATGTTGTGGCTGATGCCTTAAGTCGGAAGGAGTATGAAAAGCCTCGATGGGTACGAGCGCTGCAACTTACCATTCACACGGGATTGCCGGATCGGATCCGCGATGCCCAACAAGAAGCTTTAAAAGAGGAAAATTTCGCAGCTGAAGCACTGCGAGGGGTGGATGGTAACTCCGAAATTAAGTCCGACGGACTTAGATATTACAATGACAGAATTTGGGTTCCTTTACTTGGAAATCTTCGTGAGCTCGTGATGGACGAGGCTCACAAGTCAAGGTATTCGGTGCACCCTGGATCGGATAAAATGTACCAAGATTTGAAGAACTTGTATTGGTGGCCGAATATGAAAGCCGACATCGCGCGATATTTGGCTAAATGTTTAACATGCTCAAGGGTTAAGATCGAGTACCAAAAGCCTTCTGGATTATTACAACAACCAAAGATCCCAGAATGGAAATGGGAGGATATCTCCATGGATTTTGTAACGGGATTACCTCATCGATCGAATCGACCGGATGCGATTTGGGTTATCGTTGATCGTTTAACCAAGTGTGCACATTTTATCCCAATGAAGGAAAGCGACAATATGGACAAGTTAACAAAGCTGTACATTGACCGAATTGTGGCACGTCATGGAGTGCCTAAGACCATTATCTCCGACAGAGATCCTCGATTTACTTCCCGATTGTGGCAATCTATGCAAGAAGCACTGGGAACCAGACTGGATATGAGTACAGCTTATCACCCGCAGACCGATGGTCAGACGGAACGAACTATTCAGACTTTAGAAGACATGCTCCGAGCTTGCGTTCTCGACTTCAGTAAAGACTGGGAGGCTCACCTTCCGTTGGTGGAGTTCTCCTACAACAACAGTTATCATTCGAGCATTGGTACAGCACCTTTTGAAGCTCTTTATGGCAGAAAATGCAGATCGCCCGTGTGTTGGGCTGAAACGGGTGAGAAGGGACTCACCGGACCGGAAATCATTCATGATACAACTGAACGGATCATTCAAATCAGGAAGCGGATAGCCGCAGCACGTGACAGACAAAAGAGCTATGCCGACAAACGCCGTAAACCTTTGAAGTTCGAGGTAGGCGACAAGGTATTATTGAAGGTATCTCCCTGGAAAGGAGTGATACGCTTCGGAAAGCGTGGAAAGCTGAATCCTCGCTACATCGGTCCATTTGAAATCATTGGGGAAGTAGGCCCGGTGGCCTACCGATTACGACTCCCTGCCGAACTCGATGGAGTTCACAACGTGTTTCACGTCTCGAACCTAAAGAAATGTCTGGCTGAAGATACCGAAATAATTCCTTTGGAGGAATTGGAAATTGATGAACATCTGAGATTTATTGAGCAACCAGTAGAAATCATGGGACGCGAGGAGAAAGCCCTCAAACGTAGCAAGATTCCGATCGTCAAGGTTCGATGGAACTCAAAGCGTGGACCTGAATACACTTGGGAACGAGAGGATCAGATAAAGAAAAGGGGCTTTTACATATATACCCTTCCTAAGTTATTTTATTACATATATACCCAAACCTAAACCTTAATTACATATATCCCCTTCCTAAACAATATATATTACATATTTACCCAATTCTATTTAAAAATTTTATTAAATGACTAAAATACCCTTAATGAGCATTTACATATTTTTCCTTCTAATATGATTAATTGTTATTGTGAAATAACAATGAGGTGATCCATGATCTTATATTTTTTTTTCATATTAAACTAACCTATCGAACCACATATTAATACTTTATTTAATCTTAAATTTAGAAGAACATCTAAAGTTACTTCCAACGTATTTGACCATTTGACCGGCATGAATCGTACTCAATACTCAAGTTTAAATGGGTCACGTAACTTCTTAGATGGGTTAAAAGCTTAAGAAACAGAAGACACGAAAATTTGTCCAGTAGAGTAGTTTAGTTGACCATGGTAGTTAGCCATTATATTTCTTAGGCTTGGAAAGAAAGAAAGTGGGAACCAAAATCAACAACAACAATGAAGTTAAAAAAAAAGGAGATATGAGTAAATCAACAATAACAATGAAGTTATCAAGAAAATCATGAAGTTGATTTAAAAAAGGAGATTCACCTACAAATAGATGAGGGGTGTAATTTCCTTTCCTTTTTTTTTTAATTTAGAAGGGTAGTTATGTAATTTCCTTAGCAAAACGGGAAATATGTAATTGATGTTTAAGACTGGGTATATATGTAATAAAGCCCCTTAGTAAGGGGATATATGTAAAAACCTCTAAAGAAAAAGTACCCTCACTTGTTCGAGCAAACGTCCACGGAAATTCAAGGTATGATTTAATTTTGGGGACCAAAATTCCTGTAACAGGAGGAGGATGTGGCAACCCTAAAAACTTTTGCTTTCTTTCCCCAGCAACGACAAGTAACCACGACAGCTGAGACTGCGAACGCTACAACACAAGAATAATTTTCGGGACGAAAATTCCATTTACAAGGGGATGATGTGACATCCGGGAATTTCAAGGTTTACTTCCGTTAGACAATCTCCGTTAGTTACGTTAATAGTGTTAACTTAGTAACTAATGCTTAACTAGGCCGAATACGTCCACGACCTTTGGTTGATCACCGAACCCGTCCATATGTGCTATGTATTTATTTACTTATAGTTATTATGTGCAATGTGATTTAAATACATGATTTAGTATTGTGAATAGCATGACAATCCATGAACTGTACTTATCTTGCTTAAAATGTAAACTGGTCACTTTTGGGTTTCCAGCGAAACTACCGGGCGAAACTATAGTGTCGCCCGGATTAGCCAACCCTCTGACTAAAAGAGCCAGTTTCGCTTGGCCAGCAAAACTGACCAGCGAAACTAGCTCCTGTTATATATTAACATAAAACCCTAGAGATCCCATTTTGCACCATTTACTCAAACACACACACACACTCTCCTGGAACTTCTGGTCAGCCAAGAATCACCACAAGCCGACGTGATCCCAGCCTCGAGACAACATCCATTCGGATCCTAGATCGAATCGTGAGTCTCCTAAAACCATTTTTATGTGTTCTTTATGTGTTTTCTTAAAAAGCATGCTTAAACCTCTATGGAATCACCTGATCTCTTGATATGTTGCTTAGGAATGCTAGATCTATCCTAAAGTCAGTAACTTTACGTTTGAAATCCATCCATAATGAAGATTTATGCTAGATTAGGTCATTTTAGGTTTAAAATGCATTTTTGGTGATTTGATGGTAAAAATCCATGTTTAAGGTGTTAAAGCTTACTGATTTATGTTTGGTAAATGATTATGCATGCTAGATATTGAATTACATGAAATATGGAAGCTGTTAGATTGATTTTTAGGCTGATTTGTGAGTTTTTCGTGACCAGCGACACTGCGTGTTCTCTGGGCGAAATTATGTATATCTTCATCCAGCGACACTATGTAGCGAAACTGTAGTGTCGCCGGGTAAACCAACCAGACCTGTCCGGACGAAACTACTGAGCGAAATTCCCTAAACGAAAGTTCAAACCAGTTTCGGGCGAAACTAGGCTAGCGAAACTGTGCCAACAGCTTCGAGCGAAACTAGTCTAGCGAAACTGAGACCAGAATCCAAAATTTGTGCAATTTACTTGAATGTTATGCCATGACTTACATGATTATGCTATAACGATACATGCTTTGATTTCTGATGTATATGAACCCTTGTTTATGATCAACCATCGGTGTCGTGTGTCGGTATGTCGAGTCGTAGTTCCAACGTGCTATGTTATGGGCCATAGTGACGTAAGTTAAAGATTAGACACAAAACTAACACTTAAGACCTAAACGTGTTCATAGGTCTTCGATAAGCAATCAATATTTGGATTATTTAGCAAGCGTAGCAGTGCAACCCAAGGTGAGTGTCACGTTATTCATATATAGCATGTTTCTCATAAATAGCAAGCAACAAGTAAGCACACGTTATTCATTTCTAGCATGCATCCTAAATTGATTGTAAAGCGATTGGCAGAAAGCACGCACGGTTTCACAGTTTAGACATACACAACACAAGGTTTCCTAAAACAATCATGTTCACCAAATACACACGTCAACAATTTCTTAAATTTACCAACCATATTCTCAGCGAGGTTCCGCCTAAATGTATTGGATACTCACGTAATATTTAATGATCTAATATAAATAACGAGATTTCTAATATCCCACAATTACGTGATCTATTTAACATGCAAGGTATGTTGTGGTGCCATTAAATTATTAAGCGAAACAAATATACAAGTTATAGAAACAAAATCTAAAAGTGTAGCTATATATTTTGTGTGTCATGCTTTACATCAAAGGTAACACTTTTCATGGAAACATAATGTAACACATACATTATTAGAACACTACATGTGATGTGAGGGAGGGCCTTATGAACAGAATTAAAAAGATAAGAAAGTGCTGGGCGTTGGGCTTGAACCCATGACCCTCCTGTTTCCACGCATGCATCTTAACCACCAGGGCACTTCCTGATTTTGTTATTCTAATCCAGTACCTAATTTATTTAACCTATAAACTGGTGTCATCATCCTATACATGAAACAGGTTTCAAAAGTGGAATAAAAGTTGTAGTGCACTGGGTTTTAACCCGCGACCTGCCAGTCGCCAACCCAGAGCCTTAACCACTAGACCAGTTTGCGATTTATTGTTCTCATCCAGTCCCTTAAAATTTAAACCCTCGCAGAACAGATATCATCTTCCCCATATAAAACCTAACCGGTCGGCCCCACCAACAAACTCATATATATATATATGCATCGAGGAGTTGCAGGTTTCAAAGGGTCTAAAACTTTGCAATCTACTAAATCACGTAGCACAGAAAAAAATTTCAACACATCACAGTTACTTTAAACGAAGACATCAAGAATGCTTACGATCTTAGGTTACGGTTTGGGACCCTTATCGAACATTATGCAACAGGTTTCGGGAGTTCAGAATATGAACCATATGACCACAAACCATGACTTACATGTCTCTAAAGGGTACGTGAACAACATCTCGGAACCGAAGAAAAATAAAGAACGACTCGGTGACAAGAAGGTTTACCTACGATTGATGTTAGGGACTCCTCGAGAGTGCTAGCTCGGGTCACAACGGAGAAGTGGTCTCCTGATCTTCCAACTACGGCAGTACCATGGCTGTACAGCCTTGATGTTCGATGTAAAGAGGGAGGGGCGAGGGAGAGAAGGCTAATCGTAAAAGTGGGAGAAAGAGCAGAGAGTTGTGGTCGAGATGTGTGGGTTGGAGTTTAATTAAAAGGAGTTGGGAATGGATATCGGCTGCCATACGGATTTCTTTGAAGATATATGTCAAATTCAAATTTTGAATTTGGATATTACACCAAATGCCCTCAAGTCTCAAAAGTTTTCGACTACGGTCCCTCCACACTACGAACCGCGATCCTTACATGCGCGGACGATTTGTTCTAATCTTGACACCTACATAATTGCTCGGTTCATGTAATTTCATCGACACTTATTTCCACATGAAGTTAAAATCACGTAACATCAAATAGCATACAAGTACACATAATATTATTGGGTTATAAACTATGCATGTTGTGTTCGTTCGCTAGTATATTAATAACTTAGTCACCAACGATTAGTGCCGACTCAACTCGTGTGTGATTGTTCGTGGACTCGATGACCCATCTAAAATACCTATTAGATATATGAATGCATGGGTGTTTGATATAAATAATTGTTCGTGTTCGTCTATAGAATCACCTGAATTTGCCGGGTGTCACATCATCCCCTTGTTGAAGGAATTTTCGTCCCGAAAATCAAGATCGTTGCTTGTTCGCTAGACACAAAGAAAAATAAAATTTTCAGTTGTCACATCATCCCTTTGTTGAAGAAAATTTCAACCCGAAATTTAGTTTGTACCTCTGCTCGTCGTTGCTAGTTTGTCGAAGAGTTGTGGGTATTTCCTTCGCATTTGATCTTCACGTTCCCACGTGAACTCTGGTCCACGTTTCGAGTTCCAACGAACTCGAACTATCGGGATCGTACTGCGTTTGAGTGTCTTGACCTCGCGATCCATGATTTCGACCGGTTCCTCGATAAAGCGCAATTGTTCATTGACCTGAATCTCGTCTAGTGGTACTACTAGACTTTCATCTGAAAGACACTTCTTCAGGTTTGACACATGGAAGACATTGTGCACACCACCCAATTTCTCTGGTAAGTTTAGTTCGTACGCTACCGGGCAAACTTCGCTGACAATTTCAAAAGGTCCAATGTAGCGTGGGTCCAGCTTACCACGTTTGCCAAAGCGTATGACACCTTTCCAAGGTGACACTTTTAAAAGAACTCTGTCACCAACTTCAAACTTAAGTGGTTTTCGTCTTTTGTCTGCGTAACTCTTTTGACGGTCCCTAGCCGCCTTCATCCGGTTTTTGATCTGAACGATCCTTTCTGATGTCTCGAGTATCAGTTCTGGACCGGTGAGTTAGCTATCCCCAACTTCCGTCCAGCAGATAGGTGATCGACACTTCCTCCCGTACAGTGCCTCAAATGGTGCTGCTTGAATGCTCGTGTGGTAGCTGTTGTTGTAAGAGAACTCCACCAGCGGTAAGTGAGTCTCCCAACTGCTCCCGAAGTCTATAACACATGCTCTCAGCATGTCCTCAAGTGTTTGAATAGTTCGCTCGCTTTGGCCATCTGTTTGTGGGTGGTATGCCGAGCTCATATCAAGTCGCGAACCCAACCTTTTATGCAGTGATCTCCAAAGGTGGGAGGTAAATCGAGCATCCCGATCCGAGATAATGGAGATTGGCACCCCGTGCCTAGAAACTATTTCCTTTATATAAATTTTAGCGAGCTTCTCAGTCTTGTATTCTTCCTTGATAGCCAGAAAATGCGCGGATTTGGTTAGTCGATCAACGATCACCCATATAGTGTCACAACCACTAGGGGTCTTTGGTAACTTTGTAATAAAGTCCATTGATATATGTTCCCACTTCCACTCGGGAATTTCTGGTTGTTTAAGTAACCCCGATGGTTTCTGATATTCTGCCTTAACCTTGGAACACGTCAAGCACTTGTTCACATATGTAGCAATGTCTGCTTTCATGTTTGGCCACCAGTAAGCTACCTTTAGATCATGGTACATCTTATCTGAACCAGGATGGATTGAGTACCGAGATTTATGAGATTCGTCCATTACTAGCTTACGCAGATTTCCAAAGGAGGGGACCCATAACCGGTCTTGGAAATACCTTGCCCCATTAGCTTTAGTTTCTAACTGTTTGTCCATCCCATGAAGCGATTCAGCCGCTCTGTTTTCATCCTTTAATGCCTCGATCTGAGCGTTGCGGACCTGCTCAGGTAGCCCTGCGTGTATTGTGAGTTGCAATGCACGAACCCGTTTCGGTTTGGCATTTTCTTTTCTGCTGAGGGCATCGGCTACCACGTTAGCCTTCCCCGGATGGTACTTTATTGCACATTCATAATCGTTTAGCAGCTCGACCCACCGATGCTGCCTCATGTTGAGTTCTTTCTGGTCAAAAATGTGCTGCAAGCTCTTGTGGTCCGTATAAATTGTGCACTTTGTACCATATAAATAGTGTCTCAAAATCTTTAGTGCGAAGACCACAGCTCCTAACTCTAGATCGTGAGTGGTGTAGTTTTTCTCGTGAACTTTCAGCTGCCGAGAGGCGTAAGCAATAACTTTCTCGCTTTGCATCAATACACAACCGAGACCCTGGATGGACGCGTCACAGTACACCACGAAGTCTTCTGTCCCCTCTGGCAGGGATAAGATAGGCGCACTGCATAACTTTTGCTTAAGCAATTGAAATGCCTGTTAATGCTTGTCATTCCACTTAAAACGACGCCTTTCTGTGTTAATGCTGTAAGGGGCTGAGCAATCTTCGAAAAGCCCTCTATGAAGCGCCTGTAATAACCCACTAAACCCAAGAATTTTCGAATCTCAGTAGGAGTCCTGGGTGCTTCCCAGTTTTTGATCGCCTCGATTTTTGCTGGATCAACATGGATTCCATTTTCGTTAACCACATGGCCAAGGAATTGCACCTCTTGAATCCAAAAATCACACTTGGAGAACTTTGCGTATAATTCCTCCTGTCGTAGCAGTTGCAAAACCAACCGTAAGTGTTCCTCATGCTCTTCCTTGCTCTTCGAGTAAATGAGAATGTCATCAATAAAAACGATGACAAACTTGTCCAGGTACGGCTTACACACCCGATTCATGAGATCCATAAATACGGCGGGGGCGTTAGTTAGCCCAAATGGCATAACCAGAAATTCAAAGTGACCGTATCTTGTGCGAAATGCCGTCTTAGAAATGTCTTCCTCCTTTACACGTAGCTGATGGTAGCCGGACCTTAAGTCGATCTTTGAGTAATAGCTCGATCCTTGGAGTTGGTCGAACAGGTCATCTATGCGAGGCAAAGGGTAGCGGTTTTTTATAGTGACCTTGTTTAGTTCTCGATAATCAATACACGTGCGGAAAGTCCCATCTTTCTTCTTCACAAAAAGGACAGGGGCTCCCCATGGAGACGTGCTAGGTCGAATGAAGCCTTTATCTAAAAGCTCCTGCAATTGTGTAGATAATTCTTTCAGCTCAGATGGGGCCAATCTGTAGGGAGCACGAGCAATTGGCGCCGCACCGGTGGCAAGTGAGATTTCAAATTCGACTTGACGATGGGGTGGAAGACCAGGAAAGTCCTCCGGAAATACATCAGGGAAATCACGTACTACAGGAATGTCCTCTACCTTCCTCTCTTCCCGAGCATTGTCAGTTACTAGTGCCAAGAATGCCGTGCAGTTTTTCTTTCTCAGACATTTCTGCGCCTTCATAAAGGAAATAATTCCTTTGACAGTACCGCTTCTTTCGCCTTGAACAGAAATGGCTTCCCTGTTGGGGAGTGGAATATGAACGACTTTGTTGTTGCAGACGATCTCAGCATTATGGTCAGACAACCAATCCATGCCGATGACGACATCGAAACTTCCGAGTGATGTGAGCATAAGGTCGATATGAAAACTATGGCCAGATAGTTCTATCCTACATTGCTTGTAAATGTGTGTTACCCTCACTATTTTTCCATCAGCCAATTCTATGGAATAAGCAGTTTCTAATTCTACTGGTTCGATCCCTAGCAGTTTACTAAAGTCCTTTGATATGAAACTTTTATCGGCACCCGAATCAAAAAGAACATTAGCAAAGCGGTTATTTAGAGGGAACTTACCAGTCACCACATTGTTGTCGTTCTTAGCATCTCCCTTGCCAATAGTGAATGCTCTGCCCCTAGCACCACCACCGCCACCATTGTTGTTATTCTGCTTCAATTGTGGGCGGTCTCGTTTGATGTGGCCTTCTTTTCCACAGTGATAGCACCCCTTTTGCTGATGGTTTGTCTGAATCTCTCCACGACAATCTTTGGCCGGCATGGCCTATTTTCCCGCACCGTCGGCATTGAAACTTCTCGCACTGACCATAGTGATGGTACCCACACTTGTTACACTTGGGATACTCCCCATTATACTTTCCTTGATTGCTTGGACCACCTTGATTGTTACCTCGATTGTTATGATCATGCCTTCCCTGCTTGTACGGTTGTTGCTGAGACGATGAAGACTTTAAGTCACCGTTCTCCCATTTCCTTTTGTTTTCTGATGCATTAGCAGAGGCACCTCTTTTTGGCAGAATTCCTTGATTCACAGCTGTTTCGGTCAGCTTATGGGCCATACGGATGACCTGTTGTATAGTAGTAGAGTTACTTGAGACGGCCATTCCCTGGATTTGTGGGGCTAACCCACTAAGATAAATCTCGATCCACTTGTATGCTGGTTGTACCAAGTTCCGGCACAAGTTTGCTAGTTCATTATGGCGCCGAGTGTAGGCTTCAATTTCTGACCCCTGCATCTTCAAATCCTGGAGTTCTCGTTCAAGCTTCTAAAGTTCATCTCTCGGGCAATATTCCTCAGTTAATGCTGCTTTGAAATCATCCCAAGTCATGGCGTTAGCTTCAGCCATTCCTAACATCTGTACCTGTAGGTTCCACCATGTGAGAGCCGGGCCCTCCAATGTACTAGCAGCGAACTTCACCTTGTTTGCTTGAAGGCAGTTGCATACAGCAAACACAGACTCGGTCTTTTCAATCCAACGCAACATCCCCACTGCGCCGGTCTCTCCTGTAAATGTGGGTGGTTTCCCATCCATAAATTGCTTATGGGCGCTGGTGCCTGCACCTGCAATTCATAGAGATAGACGTACCGGTTACGTCATGTCCTCGATGAGTTGGCATGTTAATAGAGGGGTAAAATCTTACCTCGGTTTTGCGCCGGGTGCTGTTGTTGGTAGGTTGCCAGTGCTGCATTGACCCTGTTGTTCACCAGTGTGTTGATTTGAGCTGTAGTCAGGTTAGCAGGGTTTCCGCTTCTACGTCCCGACATTATCCTTTCAATCACAAATATCCAAGATGAGACAAAGAATTTAAGGCAACATATCACCCAGATACATAAACACAGCACAACGAATTTAACAGCGTTTGAACACAACATAATAAATTAAATGGTAATTTCAATTCAAATAAATTTGTAACTAGTTCACAAAAGTATCCAAAAATTCAGAAATTAATATTCAAAGTACTAGTTGATGGGAACAACCCAAACCCATCTAGGTTCACGTCTAATTTCCACTATGAACAGAGGAGATAGCTGAGTGCTCTTCCTCCTCCTCGGGTGCTATTTCCTCGATTGGCTCTTCTTCTTCAGGGTCTTCTACCGGATCAGCCAGTGCCTCCAGGTGCTGAATTCGGTTTAGATGTTCTTGTGCTCCTTCTTGTAGTGCTTGAACTTCTTCTACTAGGTTGTCATGGACCGCATCTGTCTTGCCCAACTCATCAACTAGCTCCCCTATGCGTTGTTGTTGATCCCTTAGTTGTTGTTGTTGTGCTGTCAGGTGAGCCTGTTGGTTAGCCAATTGAGTACGGAGAAGCTGATTATCTCTTCTCAGTTATGCAATGGCCCCGTTAGATTCTCTAAATTGTAGAAATTCTTTACCCGCCATTGAGACGAATGCCGCAAATACTCGTTTAAAACTAACAGGCAATGAGGGTAGGGTGCCTGTCGAACTCGATGCACCTTCCTCGTCTGGGAGTGGAGGTACTCCCTCACGACGTACCAGGCCTTCCATCGCCCCTGGGTACCAGTCCCAATCTTCCACTGTGCCATAGTCCAAGCCTTCTCCTTTTTAGTGTTGGTGACGGGGGTGAGGCGGGTTCGGTCACAACCACCGGTTCTTTCCCTGGAGCATGCCGAGGACCAACTGATGGCGAGGATGATGATGATGATGATGATGATGATGATGATGATGATGATGATGATGATGATGATGATGATGATGATGATGATGATGATGATGATGATGATGATGATGATGATGATGATGATGATGATGATGATGGTGACAACCAGCCATTTTGTTTCTGTTCCGCCTTGTCTGTATCATATATATATATACATATATATATTTAAAATGCTTGTAATAAATGAAATGTCGGTATGTAACTAAATTAAATGTGTGCTCTCGTGTATGACTAATGCAACTCTAAGGCTATAGTTGGCCTAAATGCAAGACCGGGTTCACTATAACCAATGGCTCTGATACCAATCTGTCACACCCTCAAAATCCACCTGCAGGGTTTATACCGCGAGGCGTGTGACAAACCAGGATCCGAGTCATTAGTCATACCAAACCATGCAAACACACCAAATCAATTTAAGAAAATGCGGAAGCATAACATGTAAGTAAAAGTGTTGCGCAAAACACGCGCCCTCCAAACCAAACACAAAAGAAAATAAATCCAACTGTAAAAGTTGAAATGCAAATCAAGATGTTCAAACTTTCATGCAATGTGCGTCCTTGTCACACCCCCAAATTTACCACTAACGGAGTTTTTACCGTTAAGGGGTGCGAGCAAACCAAGACCACAACCATTAGTTACAAATACTAAACGAATCAGAGTAAAGTCCAAACATTCATCATAAAACAGTTTAAGAGTTTGCAGCGGAAAGAAAAACATGAGTATCTTAGCACTAACCACGTGCTTAAATTACAAAACATAAATGGTTTTTCAAATTCCCAAATTTAAGTTCAAAATGAAATAAGTATCTTCGGGTGCCATGCCAACCTCCGGTGGATACTCCTCAGCGATCTGCAAAAGTGAAAACCACACAAGTGTCAACCTAACGGTTGGTGAGTTCACAGTGGGCATGTCATGCAGCGGCCCGGTCTCATAAGCGTAGGTATCAACATATAAATAAGTAATAGTTTTGCAAAACAATTGCCAAGTGTTGAATTATCGAATATGCACTAGTTAAGTAAAGATTAAAGCGGTCAACCGATATCGCGGGTAGCTAATCCGGTTTCCATGCACTAAGGAAGTTCGTACCAAAGCTGACGTAACAGAGTTCGGCATTTGCCGATGTTTGTGCCTCCAGTTGTGTTCCTCATGGGACCCACAACTAAAATAGGCTGATATTGAACTCCGTTCGGCCTCCAACCGGTTGGCTACACATTTGTGTACCGCGGAGCAGGGTTTGTCAAACCCTCAGTAGATCTACCCAACATCCCCTCGCTTTGCAAATTAATGGTACTAAATTGTTGAGGACTTCTAAGTTTTAAGGCATCCTTAGAAATCATGTGATATCATTTGGTTTAGACTTTAACCTACACTAGTCATATTAACAACCGTTTATTCTGGATTTCATTTGAAGTCCTAAAAAGAGTTTAAGTGTCAAAATGGTTGTTCCGGATTTCATTTGAAATCCCAATTTAGTTTAAGTATTAAATAGTTGGTTGCGGATTTCATTTGAAACCCCAAGATGGACAATTGCAAGCGTTTCCCATAAAACACTCCAGCTTCCATAACAGATATCCCATTTGGCAGTACCTCAAAATATCAGCGTTGTTTTCTGTTAAGTAAATTCGTTGTGACCCAAACGGGCTCACAATTAAAGGGTTAGTGAAACTCACCTTAGGTTGCACAGCTTACACTTCAAATAATCCAATTATGATTGCTAACGAAGACCTAATAATCACATTAAGGTCTTAGGTGTTAGGTTGTGTCTAAACTTTAACTACGTCACTATAGCCCATAACATAGCACGTTGGAACTACGACTCGACATACCGACCCACGACACCGATGGTTGATCATAAACGAGGGTTCACATTACTCAGAAATCAAAGCACGTTTCATTATTGCATAATCATGTAAGTCGTGGCATAACATTCAAATAAGTTGCACAAGTTTGGGTTTAGGTCTGGCACAGTTTCGCTACACAGTTCCGCTACACAGTTTCGCTATGTGCACGGGCAGCACTTTCGCTAGGGAATACCTGATAGCACAGTTTCGCTAGCTAGTTTCGCTCGAAACTGATGACACAGTTTCGCTAGCATAGGTTCGCTCGAAACTGGTTTGAACTTTCGTTTATATAAGGCACAGTTTCGCTAGATAGTTTCGCTCCATACTTCATATAATTCAGTGTCTAGCATGCATAAACATTTACCAACATTAAACAAGCAAATTTAACACCTTAAACATGGATTTTCACCATCAAATCTCCAAGAACACTTTTAAGCATAAAATGACCTAACTAGCATGAATCTTCATTATGGCATGATTTTACACGTAAAGTTTCAGTCTTTATGCTAGATCTAACATTCCTAAGCATCATATCAGAAGATCAAATGATTCCATGAAGATCTAAGCATGCTTTTTAAGAAAACACATAGAAATGCATAAAAAGTTCATGGGACTCACGGTTTGGTTTCCAAGCTCGATGGATGATGGTTCAAGGCCGAGATCTTGGTGACTCTCAGCTGTCCACGGCTGACCATAAATGGTTCAAGAGAGAATGGGAGTGTGTGTGTGTTTTTGTGTGATGTATGTAAATGGGAATAATTAGGTTTTATTTTTCTTAAATACTAAGGCCTTGGTGGGCTTATACTAAGGCCTTGGTGGGCTTATCATTGGGATTTGGGCCCCAATGATCAGCAAATGATTAGCCCAAGATTAACATGTATGCATACACTCTAATTACTCGATTAATCATTTAACTAGGCAATTTAAACAATTTATCACATAATCAAGAATTTACAATTTGTCATGCTATTAATAATACTAAATCATGCGTTTAAATCATATTACACATAATGACAATAAATAAATAAACACATAACACATATGGACGGGTTCGGTGATCAACCAAAGGTCGTGGACGTATTCGACCTAGTTAAGTATTAGTTACTAAGTTAACACTTATAACGTAACTAACGGAGATTGTCTAACGGAAGTTAACCTTGGAATTCTCGGATGTCACATCATCCCCTTGTAAATGGAATTTTCGTCACGAAAATTATTCTTGCGTTGTAGCGTTCGCAGCCTCGGCTGTCATTGTTGATGTCGTTGCTGGGGAAAGAAAGCAAAAGTTTTAGGGTCGCCACATCCTCCTCCTGTTAAAGGAATTTTGGTCCCCAAAATTAAATCATACCTTGAGTTTCCGTGGACGTTTGCTCGAACAAGTGAGGGTACTTTTTTTCATTTGATCCTCCCATTCCCAAGTATATTCAGGTCCACCATTTGAGTTCCAACGAACCTTGACGATCGGAATCTTGCTACGTTTGAGGGCTTTCTCCTCGCGTCCCATGATTTCTACTGGTTGCTCAATAAATCTCAGATGTTCGTCAATTTCCAACTCCTCCAAAGGAATTATTTCAGTGTCTTTAGCTAGACATTTCTTCAGGTTCGAGACGTGAAATACGTTGTGAACTCCATCGAGTTTTGCAGGGAGTTGTAATCGGTAGGCCACCGGGCCTACTTCCCCAATGATTTCAAATGGACCGATATAGCGAGGATTCAGCTTTCCACGCTTTCCGAAGCGTATTACTCCTTTCTAGGGAGATACCTTCAATAGTACCTTGCCGCCTACCTCGAACTTCAAAGGTTTACGGCGCTTGTCGGCATAGCTCTTTTGCCTGTCATGTGCTGCGGCTATCCGATTTCTGATTTGAATAATTCGTTCAGTTGCATCATGAATGATTTCCGGTCCGGTGAGTCCTTTCTCACCCGTTTCGGCCCAACACACGGGCGATCTACATTTTCTGCCATAAAGAGCTTCAAAAGGTGCTGTACCGATGCTCGTATGATAACTGTTGTTGTAGGAGAACTCCACCAACGGAAGGTGAGCCTCCCAGTCTTTACCGAAGTCGAGAACGCAAGCTCGAAGCATGTCTTCCAAAGTCTGAATAGTTCGTTCCGTTTGACCATCGGTCTGCGGGTGATAAGCTGTACTCATATCCAGTCTGGTTCCCAGTGCGTCTTGCATAGATTGCCATAGTCGGGAAGTAAATCGAGGATCCCGGTCGAAGATAATGGTCTTAGGCACTCCATGAAGTGCCACAATTCGGTCAATGTACAGCTTCGTTAACTTATCCATATTGTCATTTTCCCTAATTGGAATAAAGTGTGCAGATTTGGTTAGTCGATCAATGATAACCCAAATCGCATCCGGTCGATTCGATCGATGAGGTAGTCCCGTCACGAAATCCATGGAGATATCCTCCCATTTCCATTTCGGGATCTTTGGTTGCTGCAATAATCCAGAAGGCTTTTGGTACTCGATCTTAACTCTTGAGCATGTTAAACATTTAGCCACGTATCGCGCAATGTCGGCTTTCATATTCGGCCACCAATAGAAGTTCTTCAAATCTTGGTACATTTTGTCCGATCCAGGGTGCACCGAATACCTTGACTTGTGAGCCTCGTCCATCACGAGCTCACGGAGATTCCCAAGTAAAGGGATCCAAATTCTGTCATTGTAATATCTGAGTCCGTCGGACTTAACTTCAGAGTTACCATCCACCCCTCGCAGTGCTTCAGTTGCGAAGTTTTCTTCTTTTAAAGCTTCTCGTTGGGCATCGCGGATTCGATCCGGCAGTCCCGTGTGAATGGTAAGTTGCAGCGCTCGTACTCGTCGAGGCTTTTCGTACTCTTTTCGGCTTAAGGCATCAGCCACAACATTGGCTTTTCCCGGGTGATACTTAATCGCTAAGTCATAATCATTTAATAGCTCGACCCACCTTCGTTGTCGCATATTGAGGTCCTTTTGTTCAAAGATGTGTTGTAAGCTTTTGTGGTCGGTAAAGATCGTGCACTTTGTTCCGTAGAGGTAATGTCTCCAAATCTTGAGTGCAAATACAACGGCTCCTAATTCCAAATCATGTGTTGTATAATTCTTCTCATTAACCTTCAGTTGCCTGGACCCGTAGGCAATCACTTTGTCTCGTTGCATCAACACGCAACCGAGTCCTTGAATGGATGCATCGAAGTAAACCACGAAGTCGTCAACCCCTTCGGGTAACGAGAGAATCGGAGCTGAACATAACATGTCCTTAAGAGTTTGAAACGCGTGTTCTTCTTTTTCACCCCATCTATATTGCACTCCTTTGTGCGTTAAAGCTGTTAAGGGTTGAGCCAATTGCGAGAAACCCTTGATGAATCTTCGGTAATATCCGATCTGTCACACCCCCAAATTTACCACTAACGGAGTTTTTACCGTTAAGGGGTGCGAGCAAACCAGGACCACAACCATTAGTTACAAATACTAAACGAATCAGAGTAAAGTCCAAACATTCATCATAAAACAGTTTAAGAGTTTGCAGCAGAAAGAAAAACATGAGTATCTTAGCACTAACCACGTGCTTAAATTACAAAACATAAATGGTTTTTCAAATCCCCAAACTTAAGTTCAAAATGAAATAAGTATCTTCGGGTGCCATGCCAACCTCCGGTGGATACTCCTCAGCGATCTACAAAAGTGAAAACCACACAAGTGTCAACCTAACGGTTGGTGAGTTCACAGTGGGCATGTCATGCAGCGGCCCGGTCTCATAAGCGTAGGTATCAACATATAAATAAGTAATAGTTTTGCAAAACAATTTCCAAGTGTTGAATTATCGAATATGCACTAGTTAAGTAAAGATTAAAGCGGTCAACCGATATCGCGGGTAGCTAATCCGGTTTCCATGCACTAAGGAAGTTCGTACCAAAGCTGACGTAACAGAGTTCGGCATTTGCCGATGGTTTGTGCCTCCAGTTGTGTTCCTCATGGGACCCACAACTAAAATAGGCTGATATTGAACTCCGTTCGGCCTCCAACCGGTTGGCTACACATTTGTGTACCGCGGAGCAGGGTTTGTCAAACCCTCAGTAGATCTACCCAACATCCCCTCGCTTTGCAAATTAATGGAACTAAATTGTTGAGGACTTTTAAGTTTTAAGGCATCCTTAGAAATCATGTGATATCATTTGGTTTAGACTTTAACCTACACTAGTCATATTAAAAACCGTTTATTCTGGATTTCATTTGAAGACCTAAAAAGAGTTTAAGTGTCAAAATGGTTGTTCCAGATTTCATTTGAAATCCCAATTGAGTTTAAGTATTAAATAGTTGGTTGCGGATTTCATTTGAAACCCCAAGGATGGACAGTTGCAAGCGTTTCCCATAAAACACTCCAGCTTCCATAACAGATATCCCATTTGGCAGTACCTCAAAATATCAGCGTTGTTTTCTGTTAAGTAAATTCGTTGTGACCCAAACGGGCTCACAATTAAAGGGTTAGTGAAACTCACCTTAGGTTGCACAGCTTACACTTCAAATAATCCAATTATGATTGCTAACGAAGACCTAATAATCACATTAAGGTCTTAGGTGTTAGGTTGTGTCTAAACTTTAACTACGTCACTATGGCCCATAACATAGCACGTTGGAACTACGACTCGACATACCGACACACGACACCGATGGTTGATCATAAACGAGGGTTCACATTACTCAGAAATCAAAGCACGTTTCATTATTGCATAATCATGTAAGTCATGGCATAACATTCAAATAAGTTGCACAAGTTTGGGTTTAGGTCTGGCACAGTTTCGCTACACAGTTCCGCTACACAGTTTCGCTATGTGCACGGGCAGCACTTTCGCTAGGGAATACTTGATAGCACAGTTTCGCTAGCTAGTTTCGCTCGAAACTGATGACACAGTTTCGCTAGCATAGGTTCGCTCGAAATTGGTTTGAACTTTCGTTCATATAAGGCACAGTTTCGCTAGATAGTTTCACTCGAAACTGCTGACACAGTTTCGCTATCTAGTTTCGCATCGAAACTGATTTGAACTTTCGTTCAGGTTGTTTCGCTCGGTAGTGTCGTTCGAGCAGGTATACTTAGTTTTCACGGCGACACTATAGTTTCGCTGTAAGTGTCGTTGTTTGAAGATTCAAACAGTTTGCGAAACTACAGTTTCGCCTAACGAATCTGTCAGTTTCGCTGGTCGCAGAAAACTCGTAAATCAGCCCAAAAATCAATCTAACAGCTTCCATACTTCATATAATTCAATGTCTAGCATGCATAAACATTTACCAACATTAAACAAGCAAATTTAACACCTTAAACATGGATTTTCACCATCAAATCTCCAAGAACACTTTTAAGCATAAAATGACCTAACTAGCATGAATCTTCATTATGGCATGATTTTACACGTAAAGTTCCAGTCTTTATGCTAGATCTAACATTCCTAAGCATCATATCAGAAGATCAAACGATTCCATGAAGATCTAAGCATGCTTTTTAAGAAAACACATAGAAATGCATAAAAAGTTCATGGGACTCACGGTTTCCAAGCTCGATGTATGATGGTTCAAGGCTGAGATCTTGGTGATTCTCAGCTGTCCACGGCTGACTAGAAATGGTTCAAAAGAGAATGGGAGTGTGTGTGTGTGTTTTTGTGTGATGTATGTAAATGGGAATAATTAGGTTTTATTTTTCTTAAATACTAAGGCTTTGGTGGGCTTATCATTGGGATTTGGGCCCCAATGATCAGCAAATGATTAGCCCAAGATTAACATGTATGCATACACTCTAATGACTCGATTAATCATTTAACTAGGCAATTTAAACAATTTATCACATAATCAAGAATTTACAATTTGTCATGCTATTAATAATACTAAATCATGCGTTTAAATCATATTACACATAATGACAATAAATAAATAAACACATAACACATATGGACGGGTTCGGTGATCAACCAAAGGTCGTGGACGTATTCGGCTTAGTTAAGTATTAGTTACTAAGTTAACACTTATAACGTAACTAACGGAGATTGTCTAACGGAAGTTAACCTTGGAATTCTCGGATGTCACATCATCCCCTTGTAAATGGAATTTTCGTCCCGAAAATTATTCTTGCATTGTAGCGTTCGCAGCCTCGGCTGTCGTTGTTGCTGTCGTTGCTGGGGAAAGAAAGCAAAAGTTTTTAGGGTCGCCACAGTCCTAGTGTGCTCGTACCTTAAAGACCTGCGAAAGACATGCTATGTGGGTCAGCGCAAGGCTGGTGAGTTCATATATGTCAATGCAAGAAAAATAAATGTTTGTAAAGATGTTTGTAAACTGTTTGTGCCATGGTAATCATAATAGTAATCATAGCTAGCATGGCCAATAATGCTATCACTATGTGGTTCGCAACCGAAGCGTGACTGTTTGTGTTTGTAATGCCTTCCACCATCGCCTAAAACGGACAATGATGATACTGTCTAGGCTAATTTTACACCCGTTCGACATCCAGTCGAGTTAGAGCTACTAACGCGGGCGGGGTTTGTGAAACCCAGTAGTACTACCAAAGATTACCTCGCTTTCTCATAAACTAACGGTTCGAAATGTAAGGACTTGTAATTCGTGTTATGTGTGCACATACGTGATCAGCCAATACAATTATATTACCAGAATGTTTGTAGCATGCTCCTTTCTCTAACTGAAATACTTAGAGAAAATGTTCGAAAACTCACCTTTGGGAGTTCGGCAAGAAAGTTTAAATAAAACTGTTGATGACTTCCTACGAATCACCTATATGTTTGTGAACGTGTAAGACCACAGTGAATGGACAACAAGACTGACTCAACCGACCCTGACGACACGTTGGTGACTCGTTAATAATTATGTTTGCGTGTTTAGTTAAACTTTGAAATTCTGAAAAGTTTCCATATATAGCATGTTTCTCATAAATAGCAAGCAACAAGTAAGCACACGTTATTCATTTCTAGCATGCATCCTAAATTGATTGTAAAGCGATTGGCAGAAAGCACGCACGGTTTCACAGTTTAGACATACACAACACAAGGTTTCCTAAAACAATCATGTTCACCAAATACACACGTCAACAATTTCTTAAATTTACCAACCATATTCCCAACGAGGTTCCGCCTAAATGTATTAGATACTCACGTAATATTTAATGATCTAATATAAATAACGAGATTTCTAATATCCCACAATTACGTGATCTATTTAACATGCAAGGTATGTTGTGGTGCCATTAAATTATTAAGCGAAACAAATATACAAGTTATAAAAACAAAATCTAAAAGTGTAGCTATATATTTTGTGTGTCATGCTTTACATCAAAGGTAACACTTTTCATGGAAACATAATGTAACACATACATTATTAGAACACTACATGTGATGTGAGGGAGGGCCTTATGAACAGAATTAAAAAGATAAGAAAGTGTTGGGCGCTGGGCTTGAACCCATGACCCTCCTGTTTCCACGCATGCATCTTAACCACCAGGGCACTTCCTGATTTTGTTATTCTAATCCAGTACCTAATTTATTTAACCTATAAACTGGTGTCATCATCCTATACATGAAACAGGTTTAAAAAGTGGAATAAAAGTTGCAGTGCACTGGGTTTGAACCCGTGACCTGCCAGTCGCCAACCCAGAGCCTTAACCACTAGACCAGTTTGCGATTTATTGTTCTCATCCAGTCCCTTACAATTTAAACCCTCGCAGAACAGATATCATCTTCCCCATATAAAACCTAACCGGTCGGCCCCACCAACAAACTCATATATATATATATATATATATATATATATATATATATATATATATATATATATATATATGCATCGAGGAGTTGCAGGTTTCAAAGGGTCTAAAACTTTGCAATCTACTAAATCACGTAGCACATAAAAAAAATTTCAACACATCACAGTTACTTTAAACGAAGACATCAAGAATGCATACGATCTTAGGTTATGGTTTGGGACCCTTATCGAACATTACGCAACAGGTTTCGGGAGTTCAGAATATGAACCATATGACCACAAACCATGACTTACATGTCTCTAAAGGGTACGTGAACAACATCTCGGAACCGGAGAAAAATAAAGAACGACTCGGTGACAAGAAGGTTTACCTACGATTGATGTTAGGGACTCCTCGAGATTGCTAGCTCGGGTCACAGCGGCGAAGTGGTCTCCTGATCTTCCAACTACGGCAGTACCATGGCTGCTACAGCCATGATGTTCGATGTAAAGAGGGGGGGGGGAGGGGCGACGGAGAGAAGGCTAATCGTAAAATTGGGAGAAAGAGCAGAGAGTTGTGGTCGAGATGTGTGGGTTGGAGTTTAATTAAAAGGAGTTGGGAATGGATATCGGCTGCCATACGGATTTCTTTGAAGATATATGTCAAATTCAAATTTTGAATTTGGATATTACACCAAATGCCCTCAAGTCTCAAAAGTTTTCGACTACGGTCCCTCCACACTACGAACCGCGATCCTTACATGCGCGGACGATTTGTTCTAATCTTTACGCCTACATAATTGCTCGGTTCATGTAATTTCATCGACACTTATTTCCACATGA
>JBCNJP010000006.1:47356259-47372642 GCA_039602395.1 Deinandra increscens subsp. villosa
ACAGGGCCATTACAAATGATGTTGGGTTTTACTATAAAGCTGGGGTAGTAATCTGGTGCATTTGTGCATCATCTCTGTTTCTTTCTCTGTTTCTTTGTTTATTTTTGTTAATAAATGTCTTGAGGCATTTATTGGTTTGTTTGTTTTGTTCTGTTGATCATTTGGGCTGCATATGGCTGATGATCAACTCTGCTTCTTATGATTGGTGGTTAGGATGGAAATGGCACTGGTGGTGCATTCACCCTGGAGAGATAAGGATGGTTGGCATCAGGGAATTTAGGACATTACTATCTTCCCCTAATTTTTATTTTTATTTTTGTAGAACCTGTTCCTGGTGCCTGATCCCTGTTGTTCTTTTTATTGAGTCAGCCTTTTTTGATCAGTTTTTTTTAGAGTCTTTCCTCCATTTGGAGGTGGGGTGGGGTGTGTGTGGGTTGCTTCATGATGCTGGGGTGGTATTATTGGAAGGGTAAGTTGAATAATAGTTACTGTAGCTGTTGCTTGTTATGGAAGGGATGGAGGAATTCTTATTGCAATTTTAAGAATGTCCTGATTTATTATCTTTTTGCTGTTGGTTGGATGTTTAAGGTGAATGCTTCTAGTGGTTATTATAAGGGTTATGAAATCTGCTGGTTTAAAGGTTGGGAGTTCTCAATGCTGGGTCTTGTGGTTTGCTGCTGAGTTTAGATGGCATTTGAGTGTCCTTTGGAGTAGGGAGTGGTATTTACTGGATGGCAACAACTTTAGTCTTAATGTTGGTTTAGGGGTGTTTGAGGTGGGTATATATTACTTGAAGCATGCTTGTGTTGGCCTCCTTCAGTTTGTGTGTTGGATAAGTGAAGTTTTTTATCTGATGCTCCTTGGTCCTCATGGGAAAGATTATTGTACTCCTCTCGGCAATGATAATGGGTATAGTTGGATTATTATGGTTGATACTAACAGGAAGTTACTGATTCTTCTTATGAATATGGCTAACAACAGATGTTATTTGGGGAGGTTTATGTGTTGCTGTAATTGCTTGGTTGGGTTACCTAGATTGGAAGAGGCTGATATTGCTTCAACAAAGTTGCACCTTCATGAAAATGATTGGGGTGTTTTGGTTATTGAGTTGCATTGTGACTGTTGTGATCAGAAGGGGTGTTGTTTTTTATCCCAATGTTGGCACTAGGGTGCTGTTGTGGACTGATTTGCTGGTTGACTTGGTGGATTTCTTGGCAATGCTAGTTTATTGGTGTATATGTGTTGGGTTTTGGAAAATAGCTATAAAAGTTTTGGGTTGCTTGGTTTAGAAATGGGAGATAGCTTATCATTGCAGGAGCCACCCCTTGAAGATTATTTGGTTGTTATGGAAAACTGCTATTTGTTTTGGTTGTTTGAGTTAATGGATTTATTTTATGGTTATTTTGTATTTTGGTTGTGTTTTGGTTGATAGGATTGTTGTTTGGTTTTTCTATGCTCACTTAGCTGTTAAGGTTGGGAATTGTCCAACCTAATGGTTTTGTGAGTGTTCTTCTTGTACTTTTTGTTCCTTCTATTTATTTTGCCGGGTTTTCCCTAAAAAAAAAATCAAACATAAGACTTGCACATAAGCTCATACACCTAGAGTTCATGATCAACACATAAAGTCACGAAATAAATTACTAACATCCATTAGCAATTAAATACATATTTTTTTATCAATATCTAAATAACACGTAGTGGAACGCAAAACTCAGTTTAAGTATAAAAACATGATTTTTCCTGAAACGCTTATTCCCAGTACCATAGAATCATGAAATAAATTTCTAAAAATAAATTTGAAATTAATTATATGATATTTTGTGAACGTTCAAATAACACCTCGTGACACATAATAAATTAATAAATTTTATTTACGTTGTGATTATTATTTCATATAATGCAACAAATCAAATAGTGAGCGGAGACGGGCTCGGTCACGTAAACGCACGTGACAATAACATGACACAAAAATGTCTGGGTTGTTAACGAGACTAACGGAAATAGTTAACGGTGAAACTGACGATTGTCACAGCATCCCCAAGTTGAAAGAATTTTCGTCCCGAAAATTGTCGTAGTGCTGAAGGTGCGTTGGCCAATTGAATGGGATGAAGGAGAATGGAAACAAGAAATTTTTTGGTTGTCACATCATCCCCAAGTTGAAAGGATTTTCGTCCCAAAATTCACCTTAGTGCTAATCGTTTCGCGGATCGTTAATGAGAGAGTCCAAGTTCTCTGTTCCAAGGGAAGTGATGGACGGTATGTGATTAAAAAGCATCGAATGAACATTTCGCATGAGCGTATGAAGAGTGATTTTCTATAACAAACGTTTCCATGAGTGAGTTGAATCGCATCGCATGGTTAGGTTTAACAAGCGTCACAATGACACCGTATCCGAAATCGAAATATTTAATGCAACGAAGTGACCATATGTCCAAGTAGCCTTTAGCTATAGTATCCAATAAGATAAGATAAAGTATTGTGTCAAATGACACGGTAGAGGGAAGAAGTGCTGCAAAAAGGTTCGAGTGTTAACGTATCTGGAGGGTGGGTATGCATCCTTGAATTTGGCTAAGATCGGGCGGTTCTTACAGTTCGCAGAAAAGGTATAGGCAGATGACGCTGCAAGGTGTCGTAGTACCAATAGCATAGCGAGTAAGCGCGGTAATCTCATTAAGAAGTGCTCTGCTTCACCAAGCCGATGACAATTTAGGCATACACAAGGTTAACAAGTCGTGGTATGTCAGAAATGCAATAACTAGATGACCAATTGAAATATTTCACCAATTTTCATGGTGAACCAAGATGAGTATGGATCTGGGACGAGTAAACATTGATAAGGGTCCTGGAAAAGTCACGGGGTTGCTCCAAAGAACATGTGATTTGCCCTTTTATAATACAAAACTTGAGTTGTTAAAACTTTGTTGTTTATCTGGGTTGTAGTCTATATTTGACCCTTAGTAGGAAATTTATATCAGGATGTTTCTTCTCAATCTAGAGGGTTGGAAAACAATAAGTTGTATTTGATTAAACTGTGTATGTCCCTTCTAGTGAAAATGTGCATGAGAGACATGGGAAATCACAACGGAAATAACATAGATTTTGCTATATTGTGGGCACTGTCCCATTAAATGAAGTTTCTCAAAATAAGGTTTTTGGTCTATGATTTTAAGGTAAATCTGTGGTTCAACACTGATCTCACCTTCCACATGCCGATAGTGCTTATGTATAGGGTGTACCGCAGCTAACCCACCACACTACCAGCACGTTGAGGGTGTACTGGTTTCCTTGCCATTCCTGGCTATTTGACAAATCTTGTTAGATAATATACTTGAAAATAGGGTATCTTATGTTTTTCCCCAATGCTTTTGAGTTGAATGGGAGAGAAAGATTTAAAACCATGCAACATGTGAAAATTTTGAATTTTGCGACAAAGAGATTTTTCCATGTTTTTTGTCGGTGGGGTCTTCACCTATGGTGAGGATTATCAAGGGTTTAGCGGACGCAACGCGAATACAATTTGAGTTTCTGAAGTGGATTTAAAAGATAAGGTAGTCCTTCACGTTTAGGTTTAAAATGAGGTTCGCCAACATGGGATATATCGCATATTACGGTAACACCCGTATACAATTTCGTGCCAAACTTAAGCTTTTACTTTATAAAAATTTGGTCCCAGAAAATTTTTCACATAAAGTCATGATAGACCTTTACAAAATATACCATATAATAAATTTGGCACCTTAAGTTTGTTTAACAAACATTTGCGTGGACCGTTTTAATCGAAATTTGAAACAGAATCTTCGGTCTTTATGTGATCGGTTCTTCATCCGCCTGACGAGCATCCATTGAGCTTCCGCCTTACCTGCAACATACTCACTTTCAATAGTGAGTTTCTATTGCATAACATGTATAATTATCATTAACAATGAAGGATAACAAGTAAAAATCTAACTAGTGTTTCCAGGCGTATCGCCTGGGTCATATTTACTTCCTAGCGATACGCTTGAAATTTCTAGGCGTATCGCCTACAACATCAACTGCTCCAAGTGATACGCTTGGAGCCACTTTTCCAGGGATTCTGGCTAATTTCGGCCAGTTCCATACTTAGCCAGAATTTTGGCTTTTTCACCTTACTTCCTCCCAGATTTCACTAACTGGTTTTCTAGCCTTTTTCAAGTCCTTCAATCATCACAAAACACTTATTAGACATGTTTTTAATTATATAAACATACCTTATCCGAATCGAATTCGTACTACGCATTTACGGTTTCATTCAACCCGTTTGACCCGTTAGGACACCCATTGCCCTTAAACTAAGTATCCAACCCAAATGTAAGTTTAACCTTCCTTAACCCATTAGTATACATGAAGGATAACTCATTCCAAAGGTCAATTACATCTTTTAACCCTGCAAGGATTCTATGCACTTCGTGTGCTCGTTTCAATTAAAACTAACTCAATTATAAAGATTATGATCCTAAATTTATGTGACTACCTATTTATGCATCAATTTACTTTTTGGGAGTCACTACAGATTTGTTCAACCTTTTTTTTTCTTTTTTTTTTGGGTAATTGCACCCGTCTGACCCGTTAAGACGGGTCCTTGGCCTTGGTGTCTCCCAATGCCGCATTTGACCACGATTTCGCTTTGAGGATCTATGGTTCTATAAACCATTTGTGATCCTCCTTTATTTGTTACATGGCATAGGTTCTAAATCCTCATTTCCGCCCATTGCAACTTGTCATTCATATTATGATTCCTCCGAATCTTACTTATGGTCAAATTAGTCATTGGAGAACCTTCGGGCAATTAGGCTTCATGGTCCCTAGAACCATTTTTCACCTATTCAGAATATCACATAGTCATTTCCATTAGAATGAATACTCATTTTTCATAACTACTACTTGTAACATAAACATTGTTACCCAACAATAAAGAAATTTCACATTTGTGGCTCCTTAGAGCCAATTGACCTATTTGACCCATTAACATGGGCTTCAGCTAGTCATATAAACCACTAGGCAACCTTTTTGCATCCTAGTGTGGTTTTTATGGTCCATTTATGTATTTCAACCCGCTTGACCCATTAACTTGGATCCTTCAGTTCATTTATCGCTAATGTTGTACATTCGTATAACCATGGTTCCTATGAACCATTTAGTTAGATTTTATTCTTTGACTCACTTGTATGATTCTTTTAGAATCATTTGACCAGTTGTATTTGCTTTCCAATCCAACATTTAAACACATACTTTACCCTGACGTTTCAAGGTTTCCATATGACTTTCTGGTAATCTACTTACTCTTATGTGGGTACCTTAATTGGTACATAATCCATTCATACCATGGTAGGAACATATTTCATAGCACATTAGCTACCTTATAGGGTGTAAGTAATACTTACCTTGATTCGTCCTAAAGTCCTTTACCACTTCATCCGGTTGACCCATTTGATTCCAAGCTCAAAACCTAGCTTTTCATGACTTATCTAGCTATTTAGGTAATAACAATTTCCATTACGCATATTCATCATATTTTAGGTTCGAATCGAAACCATCACTTTGACCTATAAAGTCCAACCAACAATTTGCATACGAACACACATAATTGCACGAATCACATATCATATAGGTCATATAATATGCAAATTCAACTTTCATACATGTATAGAGCAAGTATAATCACAACTTCAATCTTAATTGATTTTAGAATGTAATATTTTTGTGTACACTTTTTTAGCTATGCTGCTGTAATTGGCCTTTTTGACCATCCTATAATTTTTTCCAGCATTCCATGTTTAAAGATGGAATGTAGTATACAGAAATACCTTTCTAGGCATATATGGCACACCCTCTAACGATTTTTTTGTGACTTTATACGATTTTTCTAAAAACAGGACAGCAACTTAAGTTATTCCAAACAGCATGCTGAGTAATCTACATAGCTGTGGAAATCATCATTTTTGACCCCCTTAATGACCGAATCAGCCTCAGATTTATAAAAGTGAGCTGAAGTCGGTTCAAATACCTTTCCAACCATGTAAGCCACATCCTTATAGGATGCTCGAGTAATTTACTACGAATTTTTTAAAACAGGGCTGAAATTGATTCTAAATCACAGCAACTTTGTTTTGCTTTCAATAAAAACTCACTTGAAAACTCACTTGAAAACTCACTTAGACATTTCATCGAGCACTTGGCGTGCTTAAGATATAACAACCTAATTTAAACCTTAGTTGGTTAAGGTTCATGTCCATCCATGTATACAAGTTCATAATTGTAATATTTTTCATATCTTCTTACATAAATTAGCAATTTGCAAGATTACACATACCATATTTCAAACATTTGACATCAAGGGTCCTAAAAGCCCCACTCTATATAACCAATTTTCGTGACATAAGGTTCCCACACACAATTCATGATATTTAGGTCAAATTCCCAAGCTATAGGGTGTTCAAATCACTATTTAATCATCATACAAGGCATAAAACATGAATTTACAGCTTCAATTCAACAATTTTAACACCAATTTTTCGAAACCTATTCATGCAAGTGTTCAAGGATTACTTACTTGCTAGCCTCCAAGAGTTAGACAATAGCCATAGCTCTTAAAATCTCGTTTATTTGCCAAAATCGCAGCTTTAATTCCTTTAGATGAAGGATTTTCGAAAACTGGGGTTTGGAGGAGAGGGAGATCGAGCCTGATGCTTCCTACGCATCCCCATCCCCCTTTTTTTTCTTTTTGTTTATTTTTGTTTGGCCTAATTACATCATTGGCCCTTCTAGTTTAATTGTTTAGGTTATTTGTACCTAAACCTAATATTTACATAATAACTCCTTAAAATTTCACAAACAATTTATTTGCACATAAACTTAGATATATCTTAACTCCATGTCGTATTTAGCCCGAACTTTAACGGGTTTCACTTAATCAAAATTGGGATGTTACAAATCTACCCCCCTTAAAGAAGGTTTCGTCCCCGAAACCTATTTCAGGTCTTAGTCACCTAAGGTCATTACTACAGCCCTTATAAAACTGCGGTTGCACGAGTAACCTTATATATCAAGGTTACCTGTATAAATCACAATGTGTTTACATATATATCCACATCTAAATACGTGTCCAATATGTCACCATACGAAAATTTTATTTCTTGTTTTTACTTGCCCCGTAGGATAGTACGAGCATGATAACTTTTATAATCCTTTATCTTCCCCATATTACGCGTTTAGGGTCAAGGTTCTAATGACAGTGTCATAACCTTTCTGATCAAATTTTCAAATAATCACCCTCTCCGTAAGAGGTTCAACGTTAATATAATAACATCCGTACCTTAGTGTCATCACAGTGTGTGTATATAGATTTCTTGCTTATGTTTACCTTGACGATAATACTAATTGGAATCTCGTCCTGCGGCTTTCCTGCTAGTTGTGTCCTTGCACAGTCTAACTGTACCTACACATATTAAGCAGTGTAACAATATTTGCAAGTGTTTAGCATATCACTTGCCTTTTCCATCTCACATTGATCATGTAGTACATTTTTATTGGATGGTCCCTATGAATCTAAAAGCCATTTATAGCATCCCATAACCCTTTTTAGGATTATACCGTTCCATTCATTACAATTCAACGTGTCACACATTGATCCATTCTTGGCTCATATACTAGCCTATAGCATTTATCACATTAGTTATGATTCCTTTGTATCATTTACACATCAATATACACGTTTTAATCAGGCCATGGCTCCTAAGAGTCATTTAGCCATTTCATATCAATATGACATTTAGCAAGACCTTATTCGTCTTGCCTTATCGCTATTGTCACAAAACTTTATGAATTCTTTATCATTCAGTTACCCATCAATCTGTGGTTATGATTCCCGTGAACCTTTTATTATCCAATTGACATGTTGGCATATTAACATATATATATATATATATATTTCGTTGCCATGGTTCCTTTGAACCATTTAGTTAGCAATTAATAAATAATCAGCATTATGATCTCTAAGGATCATTTCTAAACAATTTAATGTATTGACATGGTTCTTACCAACCATCAATCAATTACATGACCGTTTTGCACGTAGTTATGGTTCTTACGAACCTTTACTCGTTCATGTTGCATTTCAACATGTATTTAGAATAGTTTGAGGGTACTTACGTACATGGAAATCCTCTGTGCGGCTTCAGGAACGGTCGCTTCCAGCGTCCTTCCTGCTTTTATAGCCATCATTGCCTGTGGGCCTTACCCATAAGGATGGGTCTATCACCCACCTAGCAGCTTCGATTCCCTATTAGTTATACAAAACTTACACGAGAATCAACATGACTCAACACCATGAGTTTCCCTGCGTTTAAACAAGGTTACTTCTCACCTTTTGTTAAACGTCTAGTCATTTCATAGGGTTACGGGTTTTATAGCATATGCAGTAACCCGTTTCCCCCTATTCTTATTTTCTATTTCATATTTTTAATCAATTCTAGACTTAGGTTTTATCCCGAGTCACTTTTAAATCATTCACACTATATAAATTCGACATCTTTTAGCTATTTATGACATCGCATAATAAACATGATTCAACCGTCTCAACGGTTTTGTCGATTAAAACATATGACCACTTCGACTCATTAGTTCCATGGTTATTCGTAAATCTTTCTTTTATGACATTTCAATATAAGATTCAATATTTGTACATCCGTAGATGTCCGAATTGCAACCTTGTTTCAAAATTATTGGCTTCACGTCCCCCTCTGGGGTTGTTCTTCACCAATTACCACATTCATTATGTTGGTTTCACGGCTCCTTCAGAGTCGTTCTTCACCAATTTCCATTTCATTAAATTGGCTTCACGGCTCCTACAGAGTCGTTCTTCACCAATTTCCATATTCATTACATTGGTTTCACAGCTCCTACAGAGTCGTTCTTCAGCAATTTCCATTTCATTATATTTATTTTTTTCAATTTCAATTTCAAATTATGACATCATGGGTTCAAATCTCTTATTTCGACCCAATTTAGACACATGTATATGCATTACCACTTATTAAAATGTAATCCAGGTTGGGTAGTCCCACCTGGTTGTACCTTAGCTTATGCCCATTATGCATTCAAGTCCTAGCACAATGCATTTTGGAGTCGTATGTGTCATCATCCATCCACTTGCTTGGGTACAATTTTCCTGCGAAAATCAATGTCACGTTTGACCACTTCTAGGGTTTTCCTTACTTTAAGAAATTTTCATCTCATTTATGACCTATGGTTCCGATGAACCATTTAAGATCAAATACCACACGATACACGGTGGTGGCCCCCCTAGAACCTCTTCTCACCCGTTGTATCATGCTTAGCAATTATATGGTTCTTACAGACAAAAACATTATCCTAATATAGTAGGATTCAAAAGTACTTATCAATTTCAAATTCCTTTGCCCATGGCAAGGTTTTCTAGTTATATTGGTCATGGTCAATAATTTTCCACAGGTTTATACGAGGTTTCTCGCCTAGGCTTTACCCCATTTCTACCTGCCTCATTGATTATTCGGGCTCTCAAAGCCTCCTTTCTTTGTTTCCCTGCAAGATCACCGCCATCATAGCCCGTCATTGATCTACAGAATGGAAATTTTCTGTTAGCTCAACAAATTTTATTTACCTTACCGCAACAAGGTTTTATATATCATATTGGTCGTAGCCAATATTCCCCCACAGGTTTATACGAGGTTTCTAGCCGTAGCATTACCCCGTTTCTACCTGGGACACTTATTTCACACATACAACATATTGGTCATGGCCAATATTCCCCCACAGGTTTATACGAGGTTTCTAGCCGTAGCATTACCCTGTTTCTACCTGGGACACTTCACTCACGCACTTCCCGGTTCAGGTTTGAATACACCTCCCCGTGCGTTTCCCGAGTGATAGTTAATAACTTTGCCTTTACAGGCATATAAGAACATTCCTTCATTTTAAATGCAATTTCAATAATTAGTTGAAGGTTATGTACCTTGCCCAAACGCTTCATCAAGCTTGAACCGATCACCTTTCCCCGATCCCTTGAGCTCAAGGTTTGAGTTCAAGTACTCCCCTAATACTTGATTCTCTAAAACCATGGCTCTGATACCAAATTGTAACACCCGTATACAATTTGGTGCCAAACTTAAGCTATTACTTTATAAAAATTTGGTCCCAGAAAATTTTTCACATAAAGTCATGATAAACCTTTACAAAATATACCATATAATAAATTTGGCACCTTAAGTTTGTTTAACAAACATTTGCGTGGACCGTTTTAATCGAAATTTGAAACAGAATCTTCGGTCTTTATGTGATCGGTTCTTCATCCGCCTGACGAGCATCCATTGAGCTTCTGCCTTACCTGCAACATACTCACTTTCAATAGTGAGTTTCTATTGCATAACATGTATAATTATCATTAACAATGAAGGATAACAAGTAAAAATCTAATTAGTGTTTCCAGGCGTATCGCCTGGGTCATATTTACTTCCTAGCGATACGCTAATTTCGGCCAGTTCCATACTTAGCCAAAATTTTGGCTTTTTCACCTTACTTCCTCCCAGATTTCACCAACTGGTTTTCCAGCCTTTTTCAAGTCCTTCAATCATCACAAAACACTTATTAGACATTTTTTTAATTATATAAACATACCTTATCCGAATCGAATTCGTACTACGCATTTTACGATTTCATCCAACCCGGTTGACCCGTTAGGACACCCATTGCCCTTAAACTAAGTATCCAACCCAAATGTAAGTTTAACCTTCCTTAACCCATTAGTATACATGAAGGATAACTCATTCCAAAGGTCAATTACATCTTTTAACCCTGTAAGGATTCTATGCACTTCGTGTGCTCGTTTCAATTGAAACTAACTCAATTTTAAAGATTATGATCCTAAATTTATGTGACTACCTATTTATGCATCAATTTACTTTTAGGGAGTCACTACAGATTTGTTCAACCATTTTTTTTCTTTTTTTTTGGGGTTATTGCACCCGTCTGACCCGTTAAGACGGGTCCATGGCCTTGGTGTCTCCCAATGCCTCATTTAACCACGATTTAGCTTTGAGGATCTATGGTTCTATAAACCATTTGTGATCCTCCTTTATTTGTTACATGGCATGGGTTCTAAATCCCCATTTCCGCCCATTGCAACTTGTCATTCATATTATGATTCCTCCGAATCTTACTTATGGTCAAATTAGTCATTGGAGAACCTTCGGGCAATTAGGCTTCATGGTCCCTAGAACCATTCTTCACCTATTCAGAATATCACATAGTCATTTCCATTGGAATGAATACTCATTTTTCATAACTACTACTTGTAACATAAACAATGTTACCCAACAATAAAGAAAATTCACATTTGTGGCTCCTTAGAGCCAATTAACCTATTTGACCCATTAACATGGGCTTCAGCTAGTCATATAAACCACTAGGCAACCTTTTTGCATCCTAGTGTTATGTATTTCAACCCGCTTGACCCATTAACTTGGATCCTACAGTTCATTTATCGCTAATGTTGTACATTCGTATAACCATGGTTCCTATGAACCATTTAGTTAGATTTTATTCTTTGACTCACTTGTATGATTCTTTTAGAATCATTTGACCGGTTGTATTTGCTTTCCAATCCAACATTTAAACACATACTTTACCCTGATGTTTCAAGGTTTCCATATGACTTTCTTGTAATCTACTTACTCTTATGTGGGTACCTTAATTGGTACATAATCCATTCATACCATGGTAGGAACATATTTCATAGCACATTAGCTACCTTATAGGGTGTAAGTAATACTTACCTCGATTCGTCCTAAAGTCCTTTACCACTTCATCCGGTTGACCCATTTGATTCCAAGCTCAAAACCTAGCTTTTCAATGGTCAACATTTAAGTTATTAGTATTCCCTTTCATGACTTATCTAGCCATTTAGGTAATAACAATTTCCATTACGCATATTCATCATATTTTAGGTTCGAATCGAAACCATCACTTTGACCTATAAAGTCCAACCAACAATTTGCATACGAACACACATAATTGCACTAATCACATATCATACAGGTCATGTAATATGCAAATTCAACTTTCATACATGTATTGAGCAAGTATAGCCACAACTTCAATCTTAATTGATTTTAGAATGTAATATTTTTGTGTACACTTTTTCAGCTATGCTGTTGTAATTGGCCTTTTTGACCATCCTATAATTTTTTCCAGCATTCCATGTTTGAAGATGGATGTAGTATACAGAAATACCTTTCTAGGTATATATGGCACACCCTCTAACGATTTTTCTGTGATTTTATACGATTTTTCTAAAAACAGGACAGCAGCTTAAGTTATTCCAAACAGCATGCTGAGTAATCTGCATAGCTGTGGAAATCATCATTTTGACCCCGTTAATGACCGAATCAGCCTCAGATTTACAAAAGTGAGCTGAAATCGGTACAAATACCTTTCCAACCATGTAAGCCACATCCTTATAGGATGCTCGAGTAATTTACTACGAATTTTTTAAAACAGGGCTGAAATTGATTTTAAATCAGAGCAACTTTGTTTTGCTTTCAATAAAAACTCACTTGAAAACTCACTTAGACATTTCATCGAGCACTTGGCGTGCTTAAAATGTAACAACCTAATTTAAACCTTAGTTGGTTAAGGTTCATGTCCATCCATGTATACAAGTTCATAATTGTAATATTTTTCATATCTTCTTACATAAATTAGCAATTTGCAAGATTACACATACCATATTTCAATCATTTGACATCAAGGGTCCTAAAAGCCCCACTCTATATAACCAATTTTCGTGACATAAGGTTCCCACACACAATTCATGATATTTAGGTCAAATTCGCAAGCTATAGGGTGTTCGAGTCACTATTTAATCATCATACAAGGCATATAACATGAATTTACAGCTTCAATTCAACAATTTTAACACCAATTTTTCGAATCCTATTCATGCAAGTGTTCAAGGATTACTTACTTGCTAGCCTCCAAGAGTTAGACAATAGCTATAGCTCTTAAAATCTCGTTTATTTGCCAAAATCGCAGCTTTAATTCCTTTAGATGAAGGATTTTCGAAAAATGGGGTTTGGAGGAGAGGGAGATCGAGCCTGATGCTTCCTACGCATCCCCATCCCCTTTTTTCTTTCTTTTTGTTTATTTTTGTTTGGCCTAATTACATCATTGGCCCTTCTAGTTTAATTGTTTAGGTTATTTGTACCTAAACCTCATATTTACATAATAACTCCTTAAAATTTCACAAACAATTTATTTGCACATAAAGTTAGATATATCTTAACTCCATGTCGTATTTAGCCCGAACTTTAACGGGTTTCACTTAATCAAAATTGGGATGTTACAATTACCCTCCGGTAAAGATCCAAAATAAGGGTGATGTTCTAATGAATGAGAGGTTCTTTGTATAAGCATGAATGGTATCAAGTATGGGAATACAGACTCAGGATGAAGGGCGAGGCAGCTAGTGTAGGGTAGTTGCAACTGCATGTTTCAAAGAAAGTCATCCGGCACAATTGACGCGGATCCGGAGAAAATGATTTTGGCTTGACTGATATGAATGCGAGTGTGTCAACGGTTGTACCGTACAGTAGGATAAATTTCATGTAAGAACATAAGTTTATGTCGGTCCTCAAGAGTAAGTAGAGGTGCAAACAGGTATTAAGAGTGGGTTTCCGAAACACCAAGTGCTGACGACTTAAAAATACTACCTGACTTCCAGTGAGTGTAAATACGAATCGTAGCTAAACTTTCGCGGGGTCTACAACGTATTGAAAAGCCGCATTGCATATAAGATGTATAAATATCGGGTACTTAGGTCGCTTTCAGTGATCCTCGGGTAGCTTGCCGCATATACGATTGATTCAAATGTGTCTTCGTCTAATCTGAAGTTAATCTACTTCCTTACGCGTGTCTCGAAAGTTCGGGTCAATCATTCGATTAGTCACCACTAGTTATGAAGCAGGGGTTACCAATGAAAGTTTTTCTAGAAATAGAGGAATGAGGACAATGGTTATCAATGTATGATGTTGTCGAACTTTCCTAGCATACAGCTAGCTGCCTATTGCTGGTTGTCACTGTTCATCATACGGGAGCTTCTGACAAAGAAGTGCATGGGAATGTCATTGATGACGTTAACTAGCCATGATGGCTCAAGGCTTGAGGACCTCCAAGTCACACAAGAATATAAGAGTAGAAGGTTCCTTGATAGTTAAGTTCACAGACGAATCGTGTGTTTAAAGATAAAGCAGATCGTACGGTTTCGAGAAGTAACCAACATCGCTCCGTTGGGTGAAATTGTATTTGTAGTGAGGTATAAAGTGTTTAAAATCGTGACGAGATTACTAGTCAAGAGAGGAGAACTTCACAAGATTTTCCTGCCGAAAGGTTGGTTCCAATGGTTGAGGTGTAATTGTTCATTCAAGATGTTTGGGTTTCCATCAGATTAGAGTTTATGAAGTTGTTGTACAATTGAGAGAGCTTGAAGGAGGGTTATAGCCGTTAACATCATAGGGGTAGAGTTAGGATTGCGGATAAATTAGAATTAGTGAAGAGTTTAACCACGTCTCGCTCGCAGCGAGGGAGATCTTATCATCGGATGGCGTGGGTGATAGGATGTCATATTGGTGTTATCATTCACACAAGCATTTTTAAAGGAGTTGATAGGTTGGAAGCCATAGCTAAGAGAGAAGAGAACGGGTGTGATGGCGAAATGAACTTTGCTAGATGTCCTCAACCATACGGTTGAGTCCCATAAGCTTGAAAAATGGATGTCATGAGATTTTGAAATGAAAGGTCGTATCCCTTATAACTGATGGTTTGCCGAGTAGGATTTCCCTAGGGCTTCCATACACTATGAATTACATTTACGTGTGCACTTGTAACGGTAATTTACTTTGTATGGTCATGTTGGTTCCTCTTACTTTAGCTACCAGGTTCGATGGGGGTAGTAATGTGGTTTCCAAGGGGGTAAGTACTAAGAATGTGGTCATTAAATCAAAGGTAACTGACCGGGATTTGCCAAGGAGACAAGTTCTGAGAATAACAGCTCATCTAATTTAAAGTTTACCGCAGGTACGATTTGGTAAGCAAGTGGTTCAGTAGGAGTATGGGCAGGGCATGCTACAATGCCCCCCACTTAACTTAAAGATATAGGGTAGTTATTGTCCGACTCGATCACGAATCCATTACACACACATATGTTTATATATATAGAGAGAGAGAACATCATGTTATTCTTAATCATCACATGTCTGATTTCATTTATGTTATTCACACTGAATTATCACAAAACAACTGTGCGATTTAAAATGCAAGGTCTAAACTGACCAAGGAAAAAAAAAGGTGTTAACATTTTAGGGTAACAGACGCAGTCACAAGCATCCCATGAGAAATCATCTGATTCTATACAATGTTGCCCTATACGAGGCTAAACAGCGTTCTTTACTAACGCACTACGATAAAGGTACTCTCGGTGTGTGTTAATGGGTGTCCTACCCGAATAGGATCTACTACGACTCCTATTTATGATATCAGAGTGTATGGTCAGTTAAGCTGAGGATATGTTAGATCATTGTCTTAGAGTCTAGATTACCATGATCTAGGCCTAAAGGTAAACCTACCTAGGTCATTCAAAACAAACAATGCTATTAAGGGTTAAACAAGTCTGTAAAGATATCAGGATCCTAAATAATGGATCTTGCCCTGTTCGTGAAGCTAGTGCATAACTACAAGCACTTACGATTAATCATTCAAGTTTTGTTGATGTAACCAAGTAAAAGATGGTAATACATGCTTAAAAGGAAATCCTCTCTGATTGCATCTTAGGTGGGTATTACCCCAGTAGGGTTCTTGATGGTCCTGTATACACTACACAGAGGGCAATGTGCATTCTAACATGTGGTACGAACAATTGCTACACCAATTCTTGTAAATTCTTCCAGGTGTCCCTTGAAGTTCGCTAAGAACTCTTTAAGTCCGCTAAGTCATGTTCAAGTTCGCTAAGAGCAACTCAAGTTCGCTAAGGAGTGTTTCAAGTCCGCTAAGAACCATTCAAGTTCGCTAAGAAGTGCTCAAGTCCGCTAAGAACAAGTTCGTTAGGAACAAGTTCGCTAAGTACAACTAAAGTTTGCTAACAACAAAGTTAGTTCGCTAAGATCAATTTAAGTTCGCTAAGCACAATTCTAGTTTGCTAAAAACAACATGAAGTTCGCTAAGAAGGTCTCAAGCTCGCTAAGAACATGTGAAGTTCGCTAAGGTCTACTGAAGTTCACTAGCCAGAAGTTCGCTAGGATCAGTTCAAGTTCGTTAGAAACAAAACTAAGTTCGCTA
>JBCNJP010000006.1:47373142-47438163 GCA_039602395.1 Deinandra increscens subsp. villosa
GATTTTGGTTATCATTAAGCATTGCTTTTCACAATTAAAATTGTACATAAGAATATGTTTGTACGACTATGATGTATGAGACCGGGCCACTGCATGACAAGCCCACTGTGAACTCACCAACCGTTAGGTTGACACTTGCGTGGTTTAAACTTTTGCAGATCGCTAAGGAGTATCCGGATCGGGTTGGCATGGCACATGAAGACATTTTATTTTTAGTTAAACTTAATTGAGAATTTAAATCACTGATTTTGTAACTAATGGTTGTGGTCCTGGTTTGCTCGCACCCCTTAACGGTATAAACTCCGTTAGTGGTTGATTTGGGGGTGTGACACCATCGCCACCCTCTCCTCCTCTACTTTCCTTCGAACAAGAAACAGCCACCACCCGCCACCGTTCCGAGCTGCTGTTGCTGCCACCCTGTCGCTGCTGTGCTCCCCACCGGTCACCACCCTGCTGCAGCGGAGCTGCTGCCGTGGACTGCCACCAACTGCCACCTTTCACTCTCTCACTCTTTGTGAGTCATCTAACGACTTTCATTTACGTTTTATTACGTTTAAACGTTCCCAAACGATCCCACGAGTCTTGACCAACGATCCTTTAAAACCCGAGTTTCTAACCGACTCATAACTATTTTCGTTATTTTCTTAACTTTAATGTTGTAAGGTTTGGAAATGTGAAATAATATGTTGTTGTTAGATGATTTAACCCATGTAAACTAAGTTTTATAACTTGTTATTTAATCATAATCATCTTATGAGTTTCTAACATAATAATGTGGTGCTTTTATTTAAAATAAAACCCATGCTTAAACTCACTAGCTAGATGATTTATTTTGATCATACGATGAATTGATAATGTTTAGCATATGTTACATGTATAGGCATTGTTGATTTTATGTGACATGTTATGGTTCACTAGAATTGTTATAATCATGTTTATTTTATGACATAAAATGATAGAATTATTAATAGTTGTGACTTATATTGTTAATCATCAAAATCATGGATTTATATTTGCTAATGACAAGTATTTATGGACTATATAATGTGTTGAAAACACTTATGGACTATCTTGGACATTAGGATGAATTTATAAAAAGGGTGGACATAAAATGATAACATAAAACCATTTAAATGAATTTTTATGGATAAAATATAAAAACTAGTGATTTTATAAATTACTTGGATATTTAAACCATAAAAATATCACCATAATCATTTTTATATAAAATGGTCACATTTTATAAAAACATAATTTCTAAAAGACAAGATTTTTAAAAGACTTGTTGAGATTTTATAAAAATAAAATGGATAAAATATATATAGATATATTTTATGTTCAAAAATGATAGAATATCATATTTTTGAACAATTGACAAAAAGTATAAAACATTTGGATTTTATACAAAAATAGAAACATGTTATGTAAATGAATTTCTATAAAAAGTCTTTTATTAAAACCCTAACTTTGTTTAATAAATAAAGTTATTTAAAAATGATTTTATAAAAATAAAATCAAAAGACTTATAGAAACTATGAAAAACATATTTTAAACATTTTTGATTATTTTAAAAGAATCAAAATAATCAAAACGTTTTAACCGGATCAAATGTTTATTTTTAAACGTTTGAAATTGAAACGAAATCTTTAAACGATTTAAAAACGTTTTACGACGTAACGAATTGTAAATAATTATTTTCAACAAATAATTATCTTTACGAATTTTAGAAACCCTAATTTGAGTTAAAATCATCTTGGTTTGTATATATAATTATTCTTAATGATAATTATATTTATATTAACTCAAAACCCTAATTCTCTATAACATGATTTAAATATTAAAATAACCTTTAATATTTACCTACTTATGTTAAATCATTTAACTTGTAATAATTTAATAAAATTATTTCGACAAGTTATAATAATTATTTCAATAATAATTATCAACCCTAGTTATATATATATTATAACTTAACGCGATTAATAAATCAATCGAGCGAGCGAACATAAAAATAATAATAAATATTATTATTTAAAACAATATTCAAGACTTGATTGAACTGATCTTCATGATACGTTATCGCATGTTCATTCCTTGTATTTATTTACATAAATGCCTTAATACGTGAACATTCGTATTTGTTGATTTTGTAAACTGATTAACTAACGGGTTTTCAAAACGCTACAAACGGGATTATACGTCAAGACTTGACCGGTATCATTTGGGTAACGTTCGTTACTCAAATGATTATGTGGACCCTTATGCATGTTGTCTTATGTTTTAATAGGACTTTACTTGCTAGTTGCGCCACTCGGCAATTCATCATTACCACTGAATCAAGTGAGTTTCACGGCCCCTTTTCTTTACAACTGTTTTACACTTATGGGGGAGAAATCATGAACTGATAAAATGTTTTAACTTAATGTTATGGTTTACCTGTTAGCCGTATGATTATCTGTTCTCTTACTGATTGCCCAACAACTGGTACTTTATCGTTATAAACGTTAGTACAACTGAATCCCACCATTAGTTGATTTCAATTAGTTCTGATCGAAACGATAACTAATGAATAGATCTATTTGGGTTGACAACCCTGCCCAGGTTGGTAGCTCCAATCCTGACTTCGTATATTGTCAAGGGGTACACGTCAGTTATTCTTGCCTGTTCGGTATCTCTCGGGCGAGGATACCATGGGTGGGTAAACCGTTAGTATTTGAAATCAAGGTTCAGGTGAGATCATACAACTACAACAGTAAGCTAATATAACATTCTGAGTTTCCTGAAAACTGCTTTACAATCTTACTATCGAGTCCTAAACCTGTGAACCTCACCAACTTTATGTTGACCTTTTAAACTCATGATTTCTCAGGTAACTAAGCTGATCATGGAAGCCGTGCAAATGGGACTTCGCCTTTATATTCGGACCTGCTTCGTTGGAGTCCTAGTCCCTATCTATCCTAAATAACTACTTTATGTTTTCAATAAATGAAACTTGACTTTTAAAGTTCAAATGTAAGACAATATCGTTTACCACTCTTTCCGCTGCAACAATTAATGATATTATGTTTTAATTAACGTTTGAATTTAGTAGTAGTTGTTCTGTATATCTGTGACTATGATTCCATCTCGCTCACACCCAATCATTTGTCCGGGGTGTGACAGATTGGTATCAGAGCCGCAGTTATAGCGAACCAGGTTAAACACTTTAACTAAAACCAAACCTGGACTATGACCGGCTCCGAAGCTTCCGTTTGCACGCAAGACCACTTCCTTACTCATTGATTATGTTAACTTATGCTTTGTATATACATGAGTTATTAATTCTGTTATGCATTTATATCTTTGTTTTAAATGCTATTATCATGGTACTAACTTTGTTCTCTGTTGGAATATTATCGCAGTGATGACTTCCTCCTCGGACGAGGTTATCTGCATTTCTGATTCTAGCAGAGACGATCAAGTGGTGCCGGAGTACTCTCCATCACCAGAAGACTATGTGCCATCCAGCCCTGAGGCTGAGATACCTACAGTTGGTACTGTCCGACTGTCGACCATACCATCGAGCTTCCTGAGGCCCCTTCGACCAAGGGTCTCAGACGACTCATCTGACCACCCATCGCCCACCGCTATTGCTAGCGGTGCGGCCACAGCTACTGCTGCCACTGCTGCTGGTGCTACACGCACCATGGACCCCTTTGCGCGCAGACAGCGTTCTGTACGCACCTACCGACCCTTTCGAGGTGCCGGTAGGTGAGGATTCACCCCCGGGAGGGGAGCTGGCCCTTCCCGGCGCAGGGCAGCTGAGGGCCCTGCAGACGAGCCTGTGCCCAAGCGGCACTGCGCGTCTGATCACCCTCACCTTGCCTGGATCCCGGGGCAGCTAGCCTCGTGGAGGACCATTGAGGGAGTACCTAGCCTGTACGGGCCAGGTGACTCCTCTGCTAGGGATGGCGCCTCCGGCCACCCTAGGGCAGGATGCTCCATCCTCACAGGAGAGCCTATAGCGGATACTGTTCCGCTGCTCGTGGCACGTGTTCGTAGCCACGATCGGAGTCTCGCCGTCCTGAACGACGATATCTTTAGGCTCCCCACGCGGGCTGAATTCACTGCGTTAGTGGCCCGCGTAGCTGAGCTAGAGCGCATTCAGGTCGCTTCCCAGGGAGCCATGGAGTCCCTGCACGCTCACATGAGCAATGTGTGCATGGTCAACTATGCACTAGTGTTGGCCAACGAATCCTTCCAAGCCCGGCTTGCCGTCTTGGAAGAATTCGCGGGGCGAGTGTTCACTTTCTTGGACCTCACCTCCAGGATCACTACTTCCTTGACCCGACCCCCTGGACCCCCTGGACCACCATCACCACTTTAGATGACTTACCTAGCATCTAGGCTTTTGACCCACCATTTTAGCGATGAAACATATTTATATATTTTGTAGTGATGTATTATGGGACTGCGTGCCCAAGACACTTGAAAACTTGTCCTCTTTTGTTATTGTATGTTTTATCGGATAATATGGTGGAATGTAATGGTAGTATGTTTATGTTTATGACGTGTGTGTATATGTTTGCCATGTTTATGATTTCTGTTATTTCTGTTATTATCATTACGTCGTGATTGTTCACTCGCGAACCATACTCCTTGCTATTTCATGTTTCTTGGTTGTGCTTGCGCGTGTCATATCATGGTACTATAGATGTATGTCGTGGCTGTTATTCTCGCGCATGTAATAACCCCACTTACATATGATCTAACTTTTCCCTTTATGTTGCCATTGATAACTTAAAGCGAAAACATGCCGCCTAGACGCCGAGCCACCAGAAACACTTCACCTCCTCCAGCCATGAGTGCTACTGATATCAAGGAGATGATTGCTCAACGCGTTGCAGAAACCGTTGTTGCTGCTGCAACCCAACGTTACACTGACGCTGGAGCACGCGGCCCTCGCGAATGTTCTTACAAGGACTTCATGAATTGCAAACCCACTCACTTTAAGGGTTCTGAAGGCGCTGTTGGTCTAATTCGCTGGTTTGAAAAGCTGGAGTCAGTCTTCCGTATTAGCAACTGCCCTGAACAGTACATGGTGAAGTACTCCACCTGCACGTTTACTGATAGTGCACTGACTTGGTGGAATTCCCATGCTGATGCTATTGGAACTGACTTAGCCTATGAAATGTCATGGGACGAACTCAAACAACTGCTGCGTGATGAGTACTGTCCTAGGGAGGAACTGCAGAAACTTGAATCTGAATTCTGGAATCTGTCCATGAATGGAGCCGACATTGCTGGATACACTAAGAGGTTTCGTGAGCTTGCGCACCTCTGTCCTACAATGATCACTCCACCGTACAAGAAGATCGAACGCTACATCTGGGGACTTGCACCACACATTCAGGGAAATGTCCTTTCCTCGAACCCTCAGACCTTTCAGGATGCTGTGCGTATGGCACACAACCTCATTTACCAAGCTAATCGTCAAGGTGTAAACTTTGGCAAGAAGGCGTCTGAGAACAAGCCCTCTGATGTTAGTGCCACTCCATCATCAAGCAAGAAACCTGATAACAAGAGGAAGCGCCCATTCTGGAGGAATCGCGATGATAAGAACCCTGAGAAGGCCCCAGTTAAGGAAACCGCACCGGCAAGGGTCTATGCCGCCACTGCTCCTTCTTATCCTGTCCGCAAAACCGGTTACACCGGTACTGCTCCTCTGTGCTCCAAATGCAACCTTCACCACACTCTGGGTTGTGATAATGTCTACTGTAACATCTGTAAGGTTAAGGGACATGTAGCACGCGACTGCCCAAAGCGCACTTGCTACGGTTGCGGGGCTACTGGGCACTACAAGAGTGAATGCCCGAAGATGAAGAATCAAGGTGCTAACCAGGCTAGAGGAAGAGCCTTCGTGATCAATGCCGGAGATGCCCGCCGTGACCCCAACACGGTGACGGGTACGTTTCTACTAAACAACCATTATGCTTCTGTTTTATTCGATACTGGTGCCGATAGAAGCTTTGTGTCTACTGATTTTAGTCAATTGCTTAAAATCACCCCTGTTGCCTTAGACACTAAGTTCACAGTAGAATTAGCGAATGGTGACTTGATAGAAACCGGAATCATCTATCCGAACTGCCCATTAGAACTCTCCGACCATTCTTTCTATATCGACTTGATGCCTGTTGAGCTAGGTAGTTTTGATGTAGTCATTGGAATGGATTGGTTAGCAAAGAATCATGCGGAAATCGTGTGTCATGAGAAGATGGTTAGAGTGCCATTAGCAGATGGTAACACTCTGAACGTGCAAGGCGAGAAGAGTGGAACCAAACTAAATATCATATCATCTATGAAGGCACGGAAATTCCTCCGTAAGGGATGCCATGCCATTCTAGCTCATGTCACTGAGAAGAAACCGAAGGAGAAGCGTATTGAAGACGTTCCTGTTGTCTGCGAATACCCGGAAGTTTTTCCAGAAGACTTGCCAGGCCTACCTCCAACACGACAGGTTGAGTTTCGCATCGACCTAACACCCGGAGCCGCCCCTGTTGCCAGGTCCCCTTACCGACTGGCACCGTCTGAGATGCAAGAGTTGTCTAGCCAACTACAAGAGTTGCTAGATAAGGGATTTATTCGTCCAAGCCACTCCCCATGGGGTGCTCCCGTGTTGTTCGTGAAGAAGAAAGATGGAACGTTCAGGATGTGTATCGACTACCGAGAGTTGAACAAATTGACTGTGAAGAACCGTTACCCGCTTCCAAGGATCGATGACTTATTTGATCGGCTTCAAGGATCATGCTTCTATTCCAAGATCGATCTAAGGTCGGGGTACCACCAACTCCGAGTTAGAGATGAAGATGTCTCGAAGACAGCATTTAGAACACACTATGGTCATTACGAGTTCCTCGTTATGCCATTTGGTTTGACTAACGCACCGGCCGTATTCATGGACTTAATGAATCGCGTGTGTAAACCATACTTGGACAAATTTGTCATCGTGTTCATCGACGATATTCTTATCTACTCGCGTAATAAGAAAGAACACGAAGAACATTTGAGACTCATCTTAGAACTGCTGAAGAAAGAAGAGCTTTACGCGAAGTTTTCCAAATGTGACTTTTGGATTCGCGAAGTACACTTTTTGGGTCATGTGATCAACGACCGAGGTATTCACGTTGATCCGGCTAAGATTGAAGCAATCAAAGATTGGAGTACTCCCACGACCCCAACCGAGATTCGACAATTCTTAGGTCTCGCTGGCTACTATCGCCGATTCATTGAAAATTTTTCCAAGATAGCCCAGCCTCTTACCACACTGACTCAGAAAGATAAGAAGTACATCTGGGATGATAAAACCGAAGGTGCTTTCCAGTTGTTGAAGCAAAAGCTTTGCGACGCCCCAATCCTGTCCTTACCAGACAGAATCGACGATTTCGTTGTATACTGTGATGCTTCGCATCAAGGCTTGGGTTGCGTACTGATGCAGCGTGAGAAAGTCATCGCTTACGCCTCTTGACAACTGAAGATTCACGAGAAGAATTATACGACTCACGACTTAGAACTTGGAGCCGTTGTCTTTGCCCTCAAGATCTGGAGACACTACCTCTATGGGACTCGGTGCGTCATATTCACCGATCACAAGAGCCTCCAGCACATCTTTAACCAGAAAGAGCTAAACATGAGACAACGATGTTGGGTTGAACTGCTTAACGATTACGAATGTGAGATTCGTTATCACCCGGGCAAGGCTAACGTTGTAGCTGATACTTTAAGCAGGAAAGAACATGCCAAACCGCGTCGTGTTCGAGCATTAAGTATGACCATACGCTCGAATCTCACGTCACAAGTTCGTGACGCTCAAATCGAAGCTCTTAAGCCTGAGAACCTGGAGAACGAATGCTTGCGTGGCATGGAGAAACAACTGCTTGAAAAGCCTGATGGAACCATGAACTCTATGGATAGACTATGGGTACCTAGCTTTGGAGGTTTGAGAAAACTCGTGTTCGATGAAGCCCATAAGTCAAGATATTCAATCCACCCAGGATCGGACAAAATGTATCATGGTCTACGGGATGACTTCTGGTGGCCGAACATGAAAGCCGAGGTAGCTACGTACGTCGGTAAATGCTTGACGTGTTCAAAGGTCAAAGCCGAATACCAGAAACCATCTGGACTACTGACACAACCGATCATTCCGGAATGGAAATGGGAAGAAATATCTATGGACTTTATCACCAAGCTACCTAAAGCTAGATCTGGTTGTGATGCTATCTGGGTAATAGTGGATCGACTGACGAAATCCGCTCACTTCCTGCCGATTAAGGAAACCGATAGTATGGAAAGACGGACTAAGATTTACATGAAGGAAGTCATCTCTCGTCACGGTGTACCTATATCTATCATATCCGATCGCGATAGCCGTTTCACTGCGAACTTCTGGAAGTCCCTCCAGAAAGCGTTGGGTACTCGCCTTGACATGAGTACCGCGTACCATCCCCAAACCGACGGTCAAAGCGAAAGAACGATCCAAACGCTTGAAGATATGCTACGTGCATGTGTGATCGATTTCGGACCTAATTGGGATGAGCATCTCCCACTTGCCGAATTCTCTTACAACAACAGTTATCACACTAGCATCCAAGCCGCTCCGTTCGAAGCACTTTACGGAAGAAAGTGCAGATCTCCGCTTTGCTGGACCGAGATCGATGACAGTCAACTGACTGGACCCGAACTGATCTTTGAAACGACTGAGAAAGTGTTTCAAGTCCGTAACCGACTGAAAGCTGCTAGGGATAGACAAAAGAGCTACGCCGATAACCGCCGCAAACCCTTGTCCTTTGAAAATGGTGATCGCGTCATGTTGAAAGTGTCACCTTGGAAAGGTGTCATCCGGTTCGGCAAACGAGGAAAGCTTAACCCTCGTTACATTGGTCCATTTGAAATCACTGAGACAATCGGACCCGTGGCTTACCGTCTACGTCTACCTGCAGAGCTAAGCAGTGTGTATAATGTGTTTCACGTTAGTAACCTTAAGAAATGCTTGTCTGATGAAACACTTGTCGTCCCACTTGATGAAATTCAAGTTGACGAGACACTCCACTTTGTCGAAGAACCTGTCGAGATACTTGACGGAGAACTTAAGAGACTGAAGCATAGCCGCATTCCCATTGTCAAAGTGCGATGGAACTCTCGACGAGGTCCGGAGTACACTTGGGAACGCGAGGATCAAATGCGTCGAAAGTACCCTCGTTTTTTCGGAAACGTCGCAGTCAACCAGTGATCAAGAACTGAATTTCGGGACGAAATTCTTCTAACTGGGGGAGAATGTGACACCTCGTCTGAAAATCCAGGTCAAACCATTTACTTTGACTTTTAATTAAGTATTAATTATGCTTTATCTGATCTGATTTCTGTTTAAACTGCAAATTACTATGCCTGACTGTTAACTGATGACGTAAACCTAATCCCGCGTTTGTATCAGAAGCGTATACCCGTTAAAAACATAATGATTTCATGTGTCAATCATGGAACTTCAATAATAAGAAAAATAAATATAAAATGTGTTTTTATATTTTATCTGGAACTGGTGTCGAACGTTTATATAATCGACATGTCAAAACTGATAAGCGATCGTACGTTTAGAACTATTCGGTTTTAAACAACCTGGACGATCGAGCTTAAAACTGTTACAAACGGACAAACTGAAAACGTTATCCGTAACCCGTTTGAAAAACTGAAAAACATGACTGATTTCTGAAAAACTTTTATAATCAACTTAAACAATTGTTTTTATGAAATAAAAACATCACAAACTGAAATCGTTGTCAAGACTTAAGCCTAAACCCAACCGAACACCCAATTGGGCCCGACTTGGCCCAATAGGCCCAATAAGCCTAAAACAATGAAACCGAGCCCGAAACCTTGAACCATTACTCAAATATAATATTTCGAATGATCATGGCGGCCCGTAACCTCAACCGATGCAAAACGGGCCCGGACCTCGACCCGGTGCCCCGTTTGGGCCTGTACGGCCCATTACCGACAAACGAGCCCGAATACATTTTTCTTTTAAATGATTTGGCCCAAAATAAAGCCCAAAGCCCAATGGGTTTATTTTTATAAATTAAACCCATCAAACTTGTATTAATTTTTATAAAATGGTTACCACCTTTTATATTTTCTTAAAAATGTGTCATGGACTTGTATAAATTTTATCCAATGGTTAAATACAAAAGTTATGAGCTATTTTATTTTCCAAGTCCTTTATGTATTTTTTTTAAACTTTTACAATACATAAACTATTTTATAAAACATGACAAAGTTTTATAAAAACAAATCATCTACTCACTTAAGTTTTATAAAAGAAATGAGTAGGAGATTTTTATAAAATAAAAATTGTGATGAAAAGCTTAACCACATCACCTCCCTATTGCCTACCTATCCTTCACCATCATTGGTGAATAGTTTTGGAGACTTGTACCCATCTCCATCCACCAACTCATGCTTACCTACTTACACACACAAGACCCTTCTTACCTTCTTCTCTTCTTCTTCTTCTGTCGAGACCACCTTTTCTTTCCTTTCAAATTTTGTTGTTGTTTGGTTTAAATTGAAAGCAGCAAGCACCTCCCACTCTTCCTTGGGTTCTATCGGAAAACAACAACAAAACCACCACCTTACTCCTGCCGCCATGAGACCACCGTGAACCATCCACCACAGCCTTCCTCCTCCCTTCCGTTTTTCCGGCCAGGCAACCTCCCCACTGCCGCCGCCGGCTACTGCCAGCAACCACCACGAGCCACCATCACACCCGCCACCTTTCTCCTCCCTTCCTCCCTTCTCGGCAACAACCAACCGCCACCTTCACCTCAGCCGCCACCACCTTTCCTCCTCTTCTCCTTCCTGTCGTGAGCCACCAACCACCACCACCATCAACCACAGCCCCCCGCCCCTCCCTCTTTCCTCTCGGCAGCCCAACACCCCATCGTCACCCTCTCCTCCTCTCATTTCCTTCGAACAAGAAACAGCCACCACCAGCCACCGTTCCGAGCTGCTGCTGCTGCCACCCTGTCGCTGCTGTGCTCCCCACCGGTCGCCACCCTGCTTCAGTGGAGCTGCTGCCGTGGACTACCACCAACCACCACCTTTCACCCTCTCACTCTTTGTGAGTCATCTAACGACTTTCGTTTACGTTTTATTACGTTTAAACATTCCCAAACGATCCCACGAGTCTTGACCAACGATCCTTTAAAAACCGAGTTTCTAACCGACTCATAACTATTTTCGTTATTTTCTTAACTTTAATGTTGTAAGGTTTGGAAATGTGAAATAATATGTTGTTGTTAGATGATTTAAACCCATGTAAACTAAGTTTTATAACTTGTTATTTAATCATAATCATCTTATGAGTTTCTAACATAATAATGTGGTGCTTTTATTTAAAATAAAACCCATGCTTAAACTCACTAGCTAGATGATTTATTTTGATCATACGATGAATTGATAATGTTTAGCATATGTTACATGTTTAGGCATTGTTGATTTTATGTGACATGTTATGGTTCACTAGAATTGTTATAATCATGTTTATTTTATGAAATAAAATGATAGAATTATTAATAGTTGTGACTTATATTGTTAATCATCAAAATCATGGATTTATATTTGCTAATGACAAGTATTTATGGACTAGATAATGTGTTGAAAACACTTATGGACTATCTTGGACATTAGGATGAATTTATAAAAAGGTTGGACATAAAATGATAACATAAAACCATTTAAATGAATTTTTAATAGTGATTTTATAAATTACTTGGATATTTAAACCATAAAAATATCACCATGATCATTTTTATATAAAATGGTCACATTTTATAAAAACATAATTTCTAAAAGACAAGATTTTTAAAAGACTTGTTGAGATTTTATAAAAATAAAATGGATAAAATATATATAGATATATTTTATGTTCAAAAATGATAGAATATCATATTTTTGAACAATTGACAAAAAGTATAAAACATTTGGATTTTATACAAAAATGGAAACATGTTATGTAAATGAATTTCTATAAAAAGTCTTTTATTAAAACCCAAACTTTGTTTAATAAATAAAGTTATTTAAAAATGATTTTATAAAAATAAAATTAAAAGACTTATAGAAACTATGAAAAACATATTCTAAACATTTTTGATTATTTTAAAAGAATCAAAATAATCAAAACGTTTTAACCGGATCAAATGTTTATTTTTAAACGTTTGAAATTGAAACGAAATCTTTAAACGATTTAAAAACGTTTTACGACGTAACGAATCGTAAATAATTATTTTCAACAAATAATTATCTTTACGAATTTTAGAAACCCTAATTTGAGTTAAAATCATCTTGGTTTGTAAATATAATTATTTTAATGATAATTATATTTATATTAACTCAAAACCCTAATTCTCATAACATGATTTAAATATTAAAATAACCTTTAATATTTACCTACTTATGTTAAATCATTTAACTTGTAATAATTTAATAAAATTATTTCGACAAGTTATAATAATTATTTCAATAATAATTATCAACCCTAGTTATATATATTATAACTTAACGCGATTAATAAATCAATCGAGCGAGCGAACATAAAAATAATAATAAATATTATTATTTAAAACAATATTCAAGACTTGATTGAACTGATCTTCATGATACGTTATCGCACGTTCATTCCTTGTACTTATTTACATAAATGCCTTAATACGTGAACATTCGTATTTGCTGATTTTGTAAACTGATTAACTAACGGGTTTTCAAAACGCTACAAACGGGATTATACGTCAAGACTTGACCGGTATCATTTGGGTAACGTTCGTTACTCAAATGATTATGTGGACCCTTATGCATGTTGTCTTATGTTTTAATAGGACTTTACTTGCTAGTTGCGCCACTCGGCAATTCATCATTACCACTGAACAAGTGAGTTTCACGGCCCCTTTTCTTTACAACTGTTTTACACTTATGGGGGAGAAATCATGAACTGATAAAATGTTTTAACTTAATGTTATGGTTTACCTGTTAGCCGTATGATTATCTGTTCTCTTACTGATTGCCCAACAACTGGTACTTTATCGTTATAAACGTTAGTACAACTGAATCCCACCATTAGTTGACTTCAATTAGTTCTGATCGAAACGATAACTAATGAATAGATCTATTTGGGTTGACAACCCTGCCCAGATTGGTAGCTCAAATCCTGACTTCGTATATTGTCAAGGGGTACACGTCAGTTATTCTTGCCTGTTCGGTATCTCTCGGGCGAGGATACCATGGGTGGGTAAACCGTTAGTATTTGAAATCAAGGTTCAGGTGAGATCATACAACTACAATAGTGAGCTAATATAACATTCTGAGTTTCCTGAAAACTGCTTTACAATCTTACTATCGAGTCCTAAACCTGTGAACCTCACCAACTTTATGTTGACCTTTTAAACTCATGATTTCTTAGGTAACTAAGCTGATCATGGAAGCCGTGCAAATGGGACTTCGCCTTTATATTCGGACCTGCTTCGTTGGAGTCCTAGTCCCTATCTATCCTAAATAACTACTTTATGTTTTCAATAAATGAAACTTGACTTTTAAAGTTCAAATGTAAGACAACATCGTTTACCACTCTTTCCGCTGCAACAATTAATGATATTATGTTTTAAATAACGTTTGAATTTAGTAGTAGTTGTTTTGTATATCTGTGACTATGATTCCATCTCGCTCACACCCAATCATTTGTCCGGGGTGTGACAAAGACAAACGGTAACTTTTCTTGTAAAACTTTACTGAATTATTAAACCATCTGTGGACCGTAGTGATTTGTATATTGCCATTAAAGTCCTTTAGTACGTACCAGTTAATATCTCAGATAGCGAGGAAATATTTAGTAGATCTACTGGGCCTGACGAGCCCTGCCCTAGTTAGTGGCTCTAGCTCCTGCTTGCCTTTTGGGGGAGAGGAACGGGTATTATATTGTCCTATTAGAGTCATGACGCCAATGCATGACGTAAAGGCAAAAGTGTTGGATTGTAAGTCAGCTCTGGGGACGTGATCGCTAGGTGTCACCAACTTGTAGACTAGCTATCTACCGGTATAATGAATCAATTGTATTGTAAGAACGGGTGGGTCTAAAGGGAGACCACCTGATTCTAAACGGATTGAAATGTGAAATGTTTATTTGTAAAACCTGTGAACTCACTAACCTCGTGTTTACACTTTTTAGCATGTTTCTTCTCAGGTCCTTAGAAGCACGCTAAGGAGCACGTTTAGCAATCATGGTTCATTCATAACTCTGCATGTTTGTTTAAACATTCAACTATTGGGCGTCGTGTGCGCGTTAAACTTCTAAAACTTAACTATGTTTGTTTTACGCTTCCGCAAATGGTTTTTTCTGAACTTGTTAAACGCTTCCTGAGACGCCCACTCCTAGACTTGGCACCAGGAGGGTCACGAAACGGATTACTCATGAACACAAGGTATTAACAGAGATATTAAGCAGCGGAAATTTAAAACTTTTATTTATATAAGCCAAGTATTACAGTAAGTGAGATATTGTACATAACTACAACTAACTATAATAAGGAAATCTATAACTAAGCCAGCTTGCCAGAAACTCTTCCTTGATAGCTTTCCCGATTATCCCGTCCTCTAACGATCCGTGCCTTTACTTCTAAACGTCTCTGCAGAACCTAGCATACATACTTTTATAAGTCAGCTTACGCTGGTGAGTTCTACCGTTTAGTTCAAAACGGTTTAAGTGTTTGCCTGGTTTTCACAACACGTAATTAAGTCACATATAAATCCTAACACGTATTCACTATGATAATATATCCTATTATCTTAACCATGACCCTAGGCTAAACTTCTAGGTCACTATATTTAACCAACTATTTTGGTTCTCCATGAAGAGTCCGCCCGCCACTGCACACTCCGTCCCATCTCGAAGGATAGTTATTACAACGGCCCAACGTAGCTCCGTCCATACACGGTTCCCTTAGCCACCACTATGGGGAAGCAGCGTCTCCTCATTCTTCATCTCCTTCGAAAGGTTCGCCCGCCACTGCAATCGTCATCCTATCTTGTCGTAAGATAGCTTTTGCGATGTCCGACTGCCGCTCCGTCCGTACACGGTTCCCTAAGCCACCACTATGGGGAAGCAGCGACCCTTCGTCTTCAGTAGCAACACATGCTCTAACTCTAAAAAGTCATATTATCAATTCATGCTTCAACTCTATTAGGTTCTAGTAGCAACTCATGCTTGAACTCTATTACATCATTTTCTCATCTTAATGACTTAATTCTCTGATCATGCATACTACTTACCCCTAGTTAAATAACCAGATGCTTTAGGTTTGTTATTAAACAATAATAAGGCATTCATATACTGCAACAAATGGACATCCCCCAATTTACCTAGGTGTATGTATACAGGATGTACCAGCGGCGTATCCTCCACACTTTCGATATATCGGGTAACTTATATTACTATGTATATATATTGGATGTACCAGCGGCGTATCCACTACATATTAATACAAGCAAATGCACCATTTGTTCTCATATAATCATAAATCATACATATTCACTAAACGTTTACTAACAACTCCCTAGTCACTTGGCCACCTAATTTCAAGCAAGTATATACACATCACATTATAATCAACATAATTCCATAACACGTATAAGCAATTTAACAATAATTTCATCATATAACACGTATATATCAAGTCACAATTATCTTGAAAATATTTTCACAAGTATTGTATGTATACTAGCCCGAAAATATTTAAAAACATTTAAAACTTGTAAAGTGGGCTTGTAGAAACTCACCTGATATCTTTAATAAGTTATTCAAACAGAATCTCCGTTATGGTCCACAATTAACCTAATCACGTATCGGATCGCATTAATGTAAGGTTATTATAAATAATACCTACGTTTATTTATATCTTATTATCTTATTAACACTTTATTAGGGTTTATCTCTTTTAAGGTCAAAATAACCAAAATGCCCTTATAGGCATAATAACCTTTTAATTGATAATATGAAGACACACATTCCTATAAGTAAACACTCACCCCAGGATCGTCCAGTGAGGTATGCCAGTTCCCAGTTGGGATTTATGCGACACCCCGCTTTGGCAGAAACCTAGTGTACAGGCGCCTACCCTTCCGGTCCGCACGAACTTCTAAATATCCGATTAACTCGGTATCTTTAATACTTAACTATTTATCAAATTTAAACTCATATATACTTATTATATATATAAGCATGTTATAAGACCAAAAATCAAGTACCCATACCCTCCGGATTATTTTATATTAATTATCTAAATTTAGAAACCCTAATTTCGTGTATTTCTCGTTTATCATCAAAACTCATTTTTATTTCAAACCAACTTAGGGTATTATCCATTATAACATTTTATAATATCTTTTAAAATATCAAAGTTTATTCAACACCGTTTACTCAATTTGGTCAGAACAACGTTATGAAAACACTAATTTTGACCCTTTAACAAAACCTTTACCAAACCTTTTCCAATAGTGAAATAAACTTAGGGATTTATTAAAATACATCATTTTATTATTACCTACAAAAATTCAGACCCTAATTCCCACCCGATCACCCGATTTTATCAAAACAAGCTCATGAACCCTAATTTTGGACCATTTCTAGAAACCATACTTAGAAATCGAATTAGCCAAAACTGAAAGAGGTTATTTTAGACCTTACCTAAAGATGCTTGACTGCAGAAATTCAGCTTCAAAGTCCCTCTAGATTGCTCGAATTCGACTGATGAAGATCTGGGTCCGAAAGTGGGTATTTAAGTGAGAATTTCGTGAATTGGTGGATTGTTTGATCGAATTGGGACATGTATTTATACCCAAACGTGGCGCCTAAGACCCCTACACGTGCCTAGGTGACTAATTCGGCCGAAATTAACACGAATTCGAAGTATATTGAGCTCCAAGTTGAACCTCGTGGCCAAAAACGGACCTAACAAGGTTTCTGCGAAAACAAGACCCTCGCGTATCGCGCAGGGCTTCTACATAGGGCTCGCGATACGCGAGCTAGAGGAGTTCTGACCAGATTTTGGTTTTTGGCAGTTTTAGCCCTTGTGGTTTGGTTTGGTGCACTCTAGCCCCCTATACTTCTATTCTTTTATCATTTTATGTACCAAAACATTAGGGGACATATTTCTAACATTTTATAAGGTTTCTAAGGCTCGGGATTCGTACGATAACATATATATACATTTATATATTTTCTTTATTATTTGCTAAATTACGTTTTAGCCCCTCAAACTTTACAATACTTATCATTTCATGTTACGAATCATATTAGGATATATCTTTCCTATATTCTAAGCCTCGGAATACTTATAATAATTATAAATACGTATAATACTTGTATTTGTTTATATCTTTACAATAATTATGCTTTTAGCCCTTTTACTTTTTCGTTAGCTATTAACACACGAATTTATACGTATATATCTATCAATGATTCGTTTATCATCATGCTAATCATATAAACACATATTCATCTTATATTTTACTTTCTCTCATGTTTAACACATCCGTTAATGCACATTTCATCACATTGGCTATCAAATGCATATTTCTAACACATGCAACCTATCCAACGTATAGTCTTATCATGTTTATCAATCAAGCTCACGTATTTATAATATAAACACGTATTTACTATATATCTCATGTATCTATGAATTTTGGGATGTTACACTTCCGCACTGAAACTGTTTTGATGAATGTTATAAACTTTAAAACTGTGAACTTTTAAACGATTTACGTATGCATATAGTTTGTTCTGTGTGTCTGGTGACTCGAATACCTAGCATCTCACGCCTCCGAATCGGTGGTGCCCCAAGGGCGGATTTTTAGGGTGTGACAGATTGCAATGTCGAAAAATTGTTCTTGATGATTGGACTAACGGTTCAGGCGTTCGAGACTGCACCTATAAGGATTTCATGAGTTCCAAGACCACGAACTTTAAGGGCACCGAGGTGCGGTAGGACTAATCCCATGGTTTTAAAAGACCGAGTGTTCCTTATGTGCAACTGGCCTAGAGAGTACAAGGTGAAATACGCCTCATGCACATTCATTGAAGGCGTATTGTCCTGGTGGAACTCTTATGCTGAATCTCTTGGACCCGATCTTGCTTATGCTATGTTTTGGGAAGAACTGAAAATAGTCATGAGGGATGAGTACTGCCCAGGGGAAGAACTGCAGAGGTTGGAAGTGGAATTTTGGAACTTGAATATGAACGGATCTGACATTGCTGGCTATACAAAACGTTTCCATGAGCTAGCTCACTTGTTCGGTACTATGGTGACACCCTACTACAAGAAGAGTGAGAGGTATGTTTGGGGACCCCCGTGAGTAAAGAAAATGTCATGTCATCCAACCCAGAGATGCTTCAGAGTGCAGTGCGGCTGGCACACAGTCTGACCTTTCAGGCGTCTCGCCAAGGTGCATTTTTTGCCAGAAAAGCTGTTGATTTCAAGCCTGTTGTTGTTTCCGCTACCTCCTCTAATAGAAAGAAGCCCGACCACAAGCGTAAGTGTGCTCTTGACTGGAAGAAGAAGAAGAAGAAGCAAATAGAAGCTCTCATTGGGATAGCCCCTGAAGCTATCAAGGCCCATGCCGTTGTTGCTCCTACCCAGGTTCCTAAGAAGACTAGCTACACTGGCAGCCAACCTCTCTGTAGCAAATATAACCTGTACCACACCCTCAACCGTGGTAACATTTACTGCAGGAACTGCAAGGCTAAATGCCATATATTCCGGGACTGCCCGAGTCGCGCCAACAAGCCTCAAGCCCCCAGGATCTGTTTTGAGTGCGGAATAGCTGGTCACTTCAAGAGTGATTGCTCTAAGTTGAAGAAGCAAACAACCAAAATCGCTCGAGGACGAGCTTTCGTGTTGAACGCCTACGAGGCCCGTCATGACCCACACATAGTGATTTTTTTGGTCATAAATCACCGAAGCAATTTAGTGATCAAACTTAGAAAGTGAGGTAGTGTGTTTGATCAATTTGGAAAAATGAAATGATGAAATGGAAATGGTGAAACGATGATATAACAAGGGAAAAATCCAAGATCCTGTGATTATCCTCAAGGATCCCGGCAGAAAAACCCGGGAGCCGCCCAGAATAGCCTGCTGCCTAACGATTTTATTGAATATGAAGATAAATTACAAGTGTTAAGCAAGAGTGACCGAATAATGCTAAGTGTTACAGTTGTTTGCTATCAGAACTAGTTCGTGCGAGTTGTGTGTTCCAAATTCGATCACCAAGTCAATCTGAAAATTGTGGTCCATCTAGTCCACGTTCTCTCATCTCTGACCGAGTCTTTAGGCTCAATTTGCACATTCATATTACCTGCAAATGGATAAACACAAGGACAAAACAAAGGGGTTAGTCAATAATTGTAACTCAGGATACCGACCCTGTTAGGATATTGAATTCTGCGAGCTGCTTCGAGGATCCCGAATAAAGAGCCCTAACAATTTCCCCTTGAATTTTGACATGTTGTAAATCATGATAACAGCTGTAAAATCCAAATTTCATCCTTATCACCCAAAATAATGACAAAGGCGATGTGGTAGCTTTTGATTTAACTACGGCTCAACTTCCTAGGCAATTCTCCAATTAAGAATTTACCATAAATACCCCTCTTTTTCCGTCATTAACATATATCAGCCGGAAACCCTTTGAGCTCTCTCTGCTTCCAAGTTAGTTTCTCCTTCATTTTTTTTTTGATTTTTGATTTTGGACCATGGGTAAAAAGATTACTGGCTCCAGTTCGTCAATCTTAGCTCTGTCAATCGAGGATTTTGTTGACCAGGGGTTTCTTTTCGCCTATGACGAGGAAGCCTGTACTTTTGATGATGACATCTCTGTTTTGAAGGATCTGGTGCATTTCCAGCCGGCACTAAAATCAGGAAGTATGACCCCCGTCTGAGAGCTGATTTTAGTTCCAAAACTTGGGTCTGTTTTCCGTACTACCCCTTTCTTCTCGGAATGTCCTACGCCTTTCCCGATCTTCTGAATGATTTCTTCAGCACCACCGAGTTGAGCTATTCCCAGGTTGTTTTGGTCAAAAACTGCCGAAGCTATTAGTTGATCAAACTTTGTAAGTGGGGTAGTGTGTTTGATGAATTTGGCAATGAAAATGTAAGTTTAGATGTTGACATAAGGATGTAACGAGGGAAAAATCCAGGAATCCCTGAGTATCCTCAAGGATCCTAGCAAAAAACCTCGGGAGCCGGCTTAAAGTGCCTCCTGCCTCAAACTTTTATATAACAGAGATTGTTCAAGTATAAATGAAGTGAGCCCGTATTCTAAGTGTTACAGAGAGTTTCGAGAACAAGTGTCGTGTGTTGTGTGCGACCCTAGAGCTCAATATATATCAAGGATTACATAACTAACTTCCTAAAAATTAGCAACTAATCCACGTCGCCTAGCTAGCCGTTAGAGTCCACTTGGTCCACGTTTTCTGTTAGTTGACCGAGCCTTTAGGGCACGTGTGTCATATCGATAGTCATCTGCAAAAAATAAATAAGAGGGAAGGTAATTGTTAGTTAAAAATAAAATTCAGGATCCTTACAGTGAAGTGCTTGCGAGACTCTGCGAGCTGCTCAATATATCCTGAAATCTGGTACCAACACAGGTCATGCCAATGGTGAAGAGAATATTGTTTTCTTGGAACAACATAAACGATAGCCGAGGTCTCGAAAATGGAGTTCCTAAAATCTGTCGTGCTTACCAACTTCGAACCCATGGAAGCAGTCGATTTGTCCTCTAGGACCGAACATCGAACTCACAATTGATTCCCCGCGCCACCCATAATGACTATGACTATAAAAGAAAATTCTTCTTCGTCAAGAGGGATTCAATCCCTAGGGGCAGAATCTGCCCATGCATTGGGTTGGCAAGGGTAGGATGTCGTATAATCTCTTCAAGAAATTGACATTTATTGCTTTTTAACTATCTTTCAATTCTCTTATTTTATAGCTCAAAATTTTGAGAAGCTTGTGGCTCCCTAGGAAGATTCTATTGAGAAGTTGAAGAATTTCTACCCCAGTACTGCTGCTGAAAGAGCCTTTGCATTGGAAGCCACTACTAGTGAGTTAAGTTGCTCGGCCGATCACACCCCCAATACCATGTCTTGTAAGTTGTCTAAAACTTTTTCAAATAGTGAAGCTACTTTGAGGATACTGACCCATAAATTCTCAACGCATTACCAAAATCGAGCTTCTCCTTCTCACTTGCTAACTTGGGATCTTTTATGATCGTGAAGGAAGAAAAATCTGATGTCCCTGCTAGCACCAAACTCAAGCTGCCAACCACTCGCTCCAAGGATTCCTCTGCTAAGAAGAAAAAGACCTCAGAAGCCACAGTTTATCTGGAGGATTTTGAGGATCTCAGCGCCTCTGACGTTAGTAACAAAGTGCTCATGCAAACCGTGATGGGACTGGTAAGGATATCTGGAACGTTTCTAATTTCTGATGCTGAATCCAAATATGAAATCCCTAATTTATCTGGCAGGGCATTGATAAGCTGAGCTCCTTGGCGATGGAGACTGAGAGGATGCTGTGGGACGTTGAAGAGAAAATTGAAGAAATGCAGAAGACTTCTAAGCTAGAGGCCATGCATCTTCAACAAAAACTAAAAGAGTAGTAGGCAGCTGCCGATAAGGAAAAGCTGAAAGTCGTTGAGGATGCCAAGCGCTCTGCCGCCAAATCTGTATTCAAAGCCATGATTACAATGGTAATGAGGCGGCTGCCGCCACGATGAAGTTTTGGGACGCAGCTACCTAGAAGGATGTTATGGACAGGCTTAGGGATGTGGACATGGTGACTGAGAAGCATGAGAAGGCCGAGGCTAGCAAGGTGGGTAGTGAAGCTAGGAAGTCAATGGACAAAAAACTGGTGACAGCATCCGGTGAGGAGCTAATAGAGGTTGCAAAGATAGTGGGCGATGAAGGAAAATCCGCAGAGGCCTGAGCCCACTTTTTATTTTTCAGTTGGTTTAAAAATAATTTGTAGTTCTTTTTGTTTGAATATTTGTGGTGGTTAAAACAGAACAAGTTTAAGTAGGTCTGGAAAAAAAAAACAATGGTGGGACCCGGGTGGAGGGATCCTGAGTTTTTGGGATGAAGCGCGGGTTTCCTTTGAATGGTACGTGACATTGGGCAGCCACAGGTGGAGGGATCTTGTGTTTACAAGACAAAGCCTGGGGTTGCCCCCTTTGATATCCTGCAAGTTAATATAATAACCTGACTTTTGACTATCATGGTGTGTTTATGTCCTTATTTTGATTGTTTATGAAAATTTTTTAAATGTTTGAGCGAGAATCCCAAAGGATGCCTTAGGGATGCTTAGATAAAAAAATGTTCAGATTAAAGATGTGAGTTAACAAACCATGATACAAGTCAGTGCAGACATATCATGATATAGAATCATTTGAAAATAAATTACCTAAATAGTAGGTTTTACCTTAGGCACATTTAGATGAGTTATGTATCCTCTTTCAGTATCCTTAAGGATCCTTGTGGTAAAACCATAGTAACTTTGAAATTGAGTTAAACTGGGGATATACCTGGGATACTTAGGACTAAGAAAAATTGGGGTTAAACCCAATAAAATTTGGGACTAAGCCAACTTGGGATAAACCCAATAAAACTTGGGACTAAGCCAACTAAGGAGAAACCCGATACATAAGTGACATGAATATGCCAAAACCTTAGTAAACACATCATTGTTAATAGCCTTAGACATTTCGTGAGGATAACATGTCTACTATTACTTGAGGATTCACTCCGTAGCCAACATCAATGAAATTGTCAGCCACCTCAAGGATAGACTGGTCCCGCCATCTCGAACTACGGGTAAATCATGTGCGCTCCTGGAGGGGTGTTTCCCAATTCTTAGAAAATGTGAATACCTTTTAAACGTTAGAAGGTATTCTAAATACCTTAAGCGTAGGTGAGGTGGCCAATCTCTAGCTCATGTCATAATACTTGAGCTACGACAAAACACTTCAAGGCTTGGTGCGGGGTGGGTGTTAGCTGGGCTAACACCATCACTCCAATGCTTAAGTTAGTAAACCATTTTAGAAATAATGGCAATTGTGCTGAATATGACCCATTTATCCGAATCCGTAGCACTTAATTTCACGGTTTTGAGTAGTCGGAGTGCCATTGTTACTACCGTTACCGTTCCCATTTGGACGTCGTATCCCGTTACTTTTACAATTCCTAGCTAAGTGTCCAAACCTTCCACAATTCCTACAAACCAAATAGTTCTCTATATGGTGCTTGCCACACTTGTTGCACTTTGGGTGAGGTCCTTTATATGCCACTTTCGTTCCTACCCCCATCGTTACGAAGAAAGTTACTACCGTTACATTTCCCGTTGCGACCGGCTTCACCATTATCCTTGCTTGGTTGGTTTCTTGGGACAGGCTTCACCATTATCCTTTACTCAAAAAAATACCTCCTATCTTCTTATTCCCTTCGAATTGCTCATCACCGTTGCTTGGGTAAACATCTCTCCATACACGCTTTTCACCAATACTTGATGATTATTTTTGGGCTCTTACCAATTCACCGGATAATGCTCCAGCAAGATCAATTGCTTTAGCAAACGTTCAAGGATTAGCGGCCCTCATGCTAGTGCATATAGAAGCGTGCAAACCATAGATGTATTTCACAATTACTCTCTCTTCTAGCGTTACCAAATGTGGTACTAGCTTGGACAAATCTTCGAATCTATGAGAGTATCTGGCATGATCGTATCCTATCATTGTTAAATTATGGAATTCCTGCTCTAGCTTTTCCACTTCATGCGGTGGATAATATTTCCCCATAAGCAATACCCTAAACTCTCTCTAGCTAAACTTATTCACGGATGCGAGTTTTGGCTTATAATTGCTTATGTCGAGAACTGCTTCAATAGCCTCCAACCAACACAACAAACCCGTTGGATGTTCTTTTCCATAGAAGAGCTTTGGCTCACAACTCATGAATGCTTTGTAGGAATATCCATTTCGTTCTTCACCGAGGTCAAATGGGTCTTCCCAAAATCACGGAAAGCTTCTTCCTCTTTGTTTCCTCTTGTTTCTACCTCTGCCACAATCGTGGGTAAGTCATTTTCAATAGCTTCCGCCACTTGTTGCAAAATGGTTTTCGGAGTAGCGTTTTCCACATGCCTAGGGGTGTCATTGTGAATTGTCGGAGTGTGTTGTCAGTGTTGACTTAGAGTTCCTTGCAGAGTTGGTGGGTGAGGTGGTGGTGTTTCCATCTGTATGGATACGTGGGTTTCGCTTTGGCTATGATTGACTTTAGGCTCGAAGTCTAGACCTCGGCCGGCACCACATCCTCTATCGCGTCCACGTCCTGTACCACGACCTAGTCCTTGACCGTGCCCACAACATACGTTGGCACTTCCGGGTAACATTCTATGTCATCAAGGTCACACATAACGCATGTGGTTTGGTATAACATTTCACAAACACAAGTTCAAGATATAAGCTTATCTAAAGGTTAAAAAGGGACTAATTTCTAAGAGGGATAATGGTTTTTGGGGTTACAATACTTAAAGAAATAGATAAACGATTACAAGAAAATTAAGAAACTAATACAAGGAAATAAAAGACAAGTGCAAGAAATAAGACATAATTAGTTTCTAAAATTCCCGAGAAATGACGAGAACAAACTTTTCGCCGCATGGACTATATTTTGGTCAAGAAGCCTCTCCTTCGCTCGCTTCTATGTAAAGCGGCCTCGCGAATTTGAGCTTCACGAAGATCTTCACATAGCCTTTGATTTTCTGACACGTGATGGCGGTGACATCATACGGGTCAACACCATGCAGATAATAGGGGTCGTTGGGTGCGGGGTGAAAAGTAAAGCTTGCCCTTCCACCAACGTATCCACGTGGATCTTCATATCCAAACATGGGACCCATACGAAAACTTTGTCGGACTTCCTCTTCGTATGCTAGTAGCATAGCGGTTATCGACCTAATGGTCGGTCCTAATGCTGGGATAGACATTGGTTGAGGGATTAGTGGGATAGGTATCATGACCGGTTGTGGAGGTTCCCTCGTGTGGTTATGGAATGATGGGTGATGATCGATGGTTAGTTCGATTCGGTTGTGCCCTTGGCATTCCAAGCTCTCTCGAATTTGACCGTGTTCACGAGCATATTTCATTTAGGTAAATTGATTTGTCGGTTATAGTCCTTTCCCCCGAGCTATCATGGGGATAAAGTAAGTGCCCATATCCATATTCGATGGCTTGTTGTACCCAACCTTTTGAATGAGGGTCATTCTCGATCTCCCAACCTATGATTGTCGAAGGTTTTCGTTCCATCGAGTTAGATGGACCTGCTTCGTTTAGTAGTGGGCTCTTACCTGAGGCCATTATCTATTACAAGCTAAATTTAATTTATAGTACTAAGCATGTAAATCTATCTAATATGCAAAAATGTAGATCTTATCTTTGGGACTTGGTTGTCGTCTTGGTCATGATAATATCGTTGGCGTCATCTTTTTGGAAAATTCTTGTTTTTGAAAAGTGTTTGTGGTGACTCCTATGCATTTGATGTCCGGGCTGTGATACCAATCTGTCACACCCCGTTCGGGAGGTCCCGTTTGGAGTCAATTGATTGGTACACATGGTACCAGTAATAAGAGGCATGAGTGCGAACAAGTAATCAAATAACAAATTCATTAATAATTTAAGGTTTTTCACCCCATGGGGTGAAATTGTCTTTGGCCATATCGGGCTGTGATACCAATCTGTCACACCCCATTTGGGAGGTCCCGTTTGGAGTCAACTGATTGGTACACATGGTACCAGTAATAAGATGCATGAGCGTGCGAGCAAGTAATCAAATAACAAATTTATCAATAATTTAAGGTTTTTCACCCCATGGGGTGAAATTGCCTTTGGCCATATCGGCCTTCATACATTTTAATTGTCTCATCGGGGTACATTTCCCTGGAATACCAAAAGAAACAAAAGTAGATTGTATTATAACAAAGCTATTTAAATGAGGAAGAATGCCAATGTTGATGGGATATGACTCTTCCATGCCCATGACGCCGACCTTGCTCCAAGCTCCTCCATAATCCTATGTAACTGAAATATACGCTAAAAATGGTCAACTATAAAGTTGGTGAGATCATGGTTTAACACACACACAAAATGAATTAAGTAATATAAATAATAAGAGTACAAAATATATTGTAATAAACGTAACAAATAGTTCCACAATTAACCATCCCCTATTCGCCATGGTCCTTACCCGATTGCTTTGCGTGCGACCATACGACCATAAGTTCTTCTCGTTTAAAAATATAAGATAATGGACCCAACCATGGGGCCTCGTTGTGCCAAAAGTACTATGCCGTCGACGTGAGGGAGTCCCAAATATGGGCACGTGGACGTGGGGTCATTATCCCCAAATAGCGCTACCCATATTACTCGCGGTACCTTTCCAAGAAATTAAGATTGTGTATATGCAAGTCTAGTGGGGTAACATACTAGACCGACCACAATGATGTGTAAACAATGGCATTATTAATTAGACATTCTAGTTTTAATTTGTGTATATTTCACACCAAAGTAATAAAATGTAAAGTGGGGAAAATACGTGAAACTCACTTTAGATTGCGTTAGTGTCCTTGAGTATGCGACGTGGACCTAAATTATAGCATAAGAATAAATAATATGTCTAAAGAGCATAATTGCCCGTGGTCCATGTCTCTAAGTATCGATTGAGCATTCTTATGGGTTTTAATAGGTTATTATGTTTAATTCTCCTAGCGTCACAAATTAGTATGAATAATTATTTAATAAACCTATATGAAACATAGTCATTCAAGTGTTACATAACTAATATAGGTATTATAAGTATAATATAATGTCAAAACACTGTTGAGAATTTAATAAGAATAATGAATGTGAGTCTCGGGTGTTACCCGTAATGTATTGGGCTTGGTGAACTTAACCGACGGCCCAAATGGTAATTCTGGGCCTATTTTAGTGTCTTGGCCTAAGCGTAACGATCTGGGCTTGGCTAATGTAGTTCAGCAGCCCAATCGATATGATCAGTAGGCCTGGCCCATGTTTTAGGCAACCTGGACCGTTTCCCTTGAGCCCGTTTACTTAACCTGATGGGTCGTACTCGCTGGGTGCGAGTGACTCGACCATTGTTGAGTCTAATCTTAACCCGGTAGGTTCCTAGTTCTCCTGACCCGACCCGTAGGCGGTCTGACCCGTTCGCTGGGTCTACCAGTTGGTTTGTTGGGTCCAGTGGGCTACCTTGTTAGGCCCGATCCGTGACACGATGGTTTATCCGGTTTTCATGCATGCGTGAATGCTTATTCCAAGACTCAAACCATCTTCACTATGGTTTAGTGAAGTGACCCATGCTGTTGCATGTGGCTAAATCCAAACTCCGGGGTTCCCGTAGGCAACCCAGTTGTTGGTTTGATCCGACCCGGTTCAATTTTATGATCTAGATAGGTTTTAATGTTTGCATGGGATGAAATAAATTAATGTAGTGTGACAAAAAGGTTTATAAACCGTTTTAGTAAGAAAATGTGATCCATAAGATAGATTATTACAAGAAATCCGTTTATGGTTACATTTAATTTAAAACCAATTACATGCATGTTTGATCTAGATAGTTGGTGACCAAATTCCTAACTCATTCGATATCCTAGTTGCATGTAACCATAGATCATGTATAAACCGGAATCTAGAACTACAAATACTAACCTTGAACCTTGATGTGGTACCCAATTGCTTGGATGAATCCTGGCTTCCAAGTGGTGCTCCTAGAATCCAAACCGTGTTATATACTTATGGTAATCACTATGTTTGAACTTTAGATGAGTATGGCTTACCTTAGGAATCGATGGCTTGCTATGGTTGATGGCGTTGGATGATGGTTGACGGTGATGATGTGTGGTCAGTGGTGGTTTAAAGTGCTTTGGTATCCGATGGTTCGAGAGAATGAGAGTAAAGTGAGTGGTTGGCTTCGGGTCGGTGGTTATAACATCCTTAAGAATCCGACCGTTGCCTACTTAGCCAATGAGAGACCCGAAGGTTGCATGCAACTTGGTAGCGGTGAGTCTTGCACTAACACCGAATACAAGCAATCCCTCTGGTTGGCCCGTTTGCATGCATGGTTCCGGATTGGAGGTTGGTGGCATGTGATGGGAAAGCAAGGCAAGTGTTTGATTGGCCACTTTGGGCGGTGGAACCCTATTTGTCACACCCCCAAAAATCTACGCGCGGAATACCCCGCAGAGAGCGTGACAAATCGGGATCGCATTCCAATAGTTACACCTAACGACCAGTAATTAATAAAAAGACGTTTCATATTTCATTAAACTATAAATTCAGAGTTTTACAAATGCGGAAGCGTAAATACAAATAGAAATCTAAATAAAAGCATTGTCACCCAAGGTGACGTGACTTGTCCAAATACACTAAAAGTGTTTCAAAGACTCATGCATGTGTACTCGTGATACTCGAACACCTGCGACCTGAGAGTATCATGTTTAAAGAAAAAGTGTTAACCAAAGGTTGGTGAGTTCACAGGTTTTGATATTCACAGTAAAGTTTTTCGCCTATGGACACAACAGTTTAAAGTCCATAGATAAGTTGTAAAGTTTTTCGCCTCGAACACCCGCAGCCGAAGCTGACTAATAAGTTGTAGGAATCCTCCTTACGGGTTTTGCCTTCCCGTGTCCCACCAGAAACAACGGTACGTTTAGGCAAATATTGCTCTCAGTCCGACCGCCAGTCGGGTGGTGCATCACGTGCCCATTGAGAGGGGTTTGTCAAACCCCAGTAGTACTACTCAATATTACCTCACTATTCACTATGTAAGGACTTAGTTTTTTGTGTTAAGCAAATCTGGTACATGTGATATGTTGGAAATAACAAAGCTATCTAAAAACAGTAAGTAATTTTTCATGCTCTCCCCCCCCCCCCCCCCAAAAGAAAAGAGTCTAGTGGGGCTGTGAAACTTACCTTCGGGTGCACAACAAATTCCCGATAAATAACAACAACCAGTAGCAAATAGCAGGTCTTGTGTACTTTTTTACCAAACACCTAATGAGCATATAACATAAGTGTGTGTTTAATTGAAAACAATTAAGTTTAGACAAATGGTGAAAGATAGACGATGTCAACTGTGACATGACGAAGATAAGAAGTCCAAAACGAGTCGCGGAAGGCATGTAGTCAAAATCATAACGATTAAGAATGTCGATTATCAATCAATAACATACGTTTATGAAATCAAATAGTAAAATGTGTATATATATTTAAATATATACATAACCAAATATACAGTTATATCAACAACAATGTACTCAAATGTACTTATATGTTCGTATATATTTCTATAAATATATATAATACTAACGTTTAGAAGGTTTATATCGCACGATACGACAAAATATATTATTCGTATATGTAGATTTTTATATAAATATAAGAGTTACTAAAACGTTTTTTTTAATATTTTCCTCATACGTGTATTTATTCGTTCTTTTCTAAATACACATCCTTTATATTATTCTTTTTAAAAAATATATATATTTATATGATAATCATATTATATAACCAAAGAGATAAAATAAAACGGGGATAACAAGTTTTACGAGGGTTCCTATGGTTGAAGATAACATAAATGACAATCGATGATAGGTTGTTAGGCTAAACAAGTCCTTGAAACAAAAAAAAATTAACACAAAAAAGTGAAAGCCGGAGGTCATTGGGTTCGAAGCCGTGACCTCCCATTCACACCATAAGGCCATAGCCACTGGGCTGGTGAATGAACTTGTTAACTGGCCCGACAGAAATGATTTTGTGTAAACAGGGGAGTTGGATCATGATTGCAGAAAAACAAGAAAAAGAATGTTGAGGCTGGGTCTTGAACCTGCGGCCTCTACCATATAATGCGCAGGTGTAACCACTGGAACAAGTCTCCAAGTTGAAATCAAAACAAAAAACAAATAAGAATAATCTTTAACTGCGCGCGTCACCTTCTTCCTCTTTGACCTAATCTCGCCGGAACTATTTTCCAGTCGTCGGAAAAACGTGAAAGTGAAAGCGTATGAATAGAAAGAAACGAAAACATAATAGATTGATTACCTCAAGTCGGAGATAGATTGCGAGGTGTTTTTAACGTCAAAACCGAACCGAAACACGAACATGACACTTCGATCGCTGTCACGATTTGCACCTCGAATTCCTTCCAGTTGCTAGACAGCGAATGGTGATCATCACAAGGTGTTACAGTGGTGGTTTTTAGCCGGAAATCTTGGCTCCGATGGGGGTGTTTTCTTGGCGACGGCTAGAGAGGAAACGAGAGGGAGAAAAGGTTGTGATGTGCCAAATGACGGGATGAAACTAAGTCGATGGTTCATAACTCTTGAGGCTTGACCGATCATTGCCAATAACCGACAGAAATTGATTAGTATTGACGCCGGCGAATGGATCGATGGATGGACGGTTACAAAAGTTCTCTTAATTCAAGATTGCCAATTTGGCAAGATTAGTCCCTGGCCACCTTACATAATAGGAGATCAAGTTTCTGCAATTACAAGAGTAGTCCCTCTGGTTTGATTAAATATAAAACAAGTTTAGAAAGTGGCAAGATTAGTCCCTCGAGGTTTATAAATCTCTAATGAACTCAAACGGAGTTAACAGAGGATGACTTTAACAAGTGAATACGTGGGAGTAATGTATAACGTACGACATTTATAAAATATAATCTTTGATTATCTACATAAAATCATGAATGTAATCTCATGTATGTGTATATATATATATATATATATATATATATATATTTGACTAACGATACGTATAGACTCACATAAAATAATTGAAACATTAAGTAATATCACGTGACGCATTGTCACATAAAACCATGGAATAACATGTGAATATATGTATATAAATATATTACATAGAATAATAAGCTCAATTGCCACATAAAATGACAAAATGTTTACATAAAATCATGACATATGATTTACATAAAATCATAGAATATAAACGTCTAAACTTAAGTGCATGCTCGTGTAGTGATGGTTACACAAACCCTAGTTGCTAAGGTCAACACAATTCAACGCATAAATGTTCACACGACATTTATAACAGTTTAAGTTTATTTAAATCAGAAAAAGACCTGAAAAGGCGGATTGTCACAGTATCCCCTTAATGAAGAATTTTCGTCCCGAAAATTGAATAACGTGGTTAACAAGCTGGTCACAATAAATAAAATTTTCTCGGTCTTTACATCATCCCCTTACTGAAATAATTTCGTCCTGAAATTTAAATTAGTGACAATTATTTGAAGAGTCAAGTTGACAGTATCGTATTGATGTTATGATCAAGAATGTGTACCCAATGTTGAGGAGATGTCAAATGTTTAAAGGTTTTCAAAATGAATTCGAAACGAAAGTATAGGAAATGATTTTCTTATCACGCAATCTCCTACATGAAGAGTTGAACAACCATATTACAGGAATCGTGTTGAGTGATAAGGAAGAACAGAGTGACCAGATAACATAAGTATATAAAAAAAATTTCAATGCGAAGAAGAGACCATAATATGTCCGTGTAGCCTGCGACTATTGTACCCAATGCTGGAAGTGAGATTTTAATTTCATGTTTGGTTGAGGCATTCGCATCCGCTAATAACCCGAATGAGTCGAAGAGAAAGGAATTTGAGTATGAGGAAGTTGTGTGTGCCAAGTCAATTAGTGTTTGTCAATAGACTCATTGTAAAAAAAACGCAAAGATCTGAATTTGCCTAACAATTAGCAAGTAACACATAATGACTTAAGACTGATAAGTTAACACGAGGACCCATCGATTGATTTAGTACTTTATGGAGTTATGACCAATTAAGTTCACATGATTTATAAATACATTGAAATTCGAATTAATATTTCATGCAATAACTGTTCGGATAGCATACACGTTTCTACGAATATTCCTTTTAAAGGTTGATGCGGTCAAAGCGTACCAGCATGCAATTTATCATGAAGGTTTTACCATATAACGCATACAGTTTTCCCAACACCTTATATACTAGCATATGACATATCTCTAGCATATAAGTTCATAAACTAACCAACACAACCCATACGGTGCAAAGTTGACGGGGCCAACTTCACACAGTCTTGTCATTCCCACCGAGGTAGGAGACTTAGGACCTTGTATGGTGTATGTTATTATACTCAATCAAGTTAATACATTCAGAACATGTCATTTTCTAGTTCCTAACATGTTTCATACACATAACTAATCATGCAAATCTACGCAATTTATGTTTAAACCAGCGCTTCAATAATTAATCAGTTTCTATACCCTAACATAGGATTAAATTCTCAAATTTAGCATGCATAAACACGTATGATTTATAAACATTTCTCATGAGAAGATCAGAAGTAAACAAACTATGTATCATGGTTAAAATGGTTAAACAGTTACTCACATACTAAAATATAACTGGTAACACACTGATTTTGTGACAAAAGGACTGAGGTCTAAAGAGAAATCCAATCAAGAGCCCATTTCCATTTAAAAGGTAACACATAGCAGTTTGTTTTGGAAAATAATTACTCAATTCTGTTAATAATTATTCAAGAAATCACATAGACAATTAGGTTCAAATTCAAGTTGGGGTTCAGTATCATATAACATATCATCATGCACATTACCTTGCTAAAGAATCAAAAAATTTAGAGTGAAGATCCAATAAAATAAAAGTGTAACTATGAATTACCGAATATTGAAAAGTGATCTGCAGGATTACGCATGACATCAAGCATGAGAATAGCTAATAGAGGAAAAGCGCCAACGACTTAGTTCGTGAATTCGAGTACGCGATGGGATAACAAGCTTATGATAGTCGTAACTACACATCCCAAGAATGACATGTGAATTTAAACTGGCACTGGTGAAGATACCAGCAAAGAGGATGCAAATAACTTAATGGATAGTATAAAATTCAGAGAGAAATATATAGTGTACTTTACAGGAATTGGCAAGGAATTCGCGTAAGATATCAAAATGAACGGGTCAAAGGTTATACAATCCGATAGAGTAAACGTCTCGTTGGGGAAATCTTCATTATTTAAGCTCACCGGCATTCTCAATCTCCTTGATGTCCCTGCGCTTCATGTGTCATGATTCCTTTCTTGTCAAAACATCAGTTCAAATGGTCTTTAAAAGTAAGATAGGGTACAAAAGTGTTACAAAAAAAAGGTGTTTGCGAAACAAAACATCAGGATGTTCAAAAGTGGTTTTGGCTTGGGTTGCTTGTGTATATGCATTTTTGCTAGGGTTCAAGGCAAGTATACCGCGGGTCAAAAGATCAATTCGGATGTTCCATAGAAAAGGATCGTGGCTATCACCTCAGTGAATGCCAAAGAGTTTATAAAAACAGGCAGTCGACCCAAAAGTAGTGTCCCTCAAATGAAAGTTGATCTACTTCTTAACACATGCTTCAAAAAGTTGGAGTTGTTCATTCATCATGCGGTTTGCCATTAATAAGAAAAAAAATCTCTGGTTTTTTTAAATGTTGATGTTCATCTAAGTCAGAACTCATGTCTGAATTGTGGCAGGAAATTCACTTTAGGAGAGTCTTCTTCTAGACTCGGACAATTGAAAACATGGAGTTTTATTATTTCGGGTATGTCTCTTTTGGTAGAAATACGTAAGGGGTATCTGTAATCTCGGAGAAAGTAGCATTAAGTAGCTTTGTCGAGGACCTAGTCCCGTTAAATGGAGTTTCTCAAGATGAGGCTTTTGTGTATGACTCCAAAGTCAGTTTTACTGGTCCCACATTCAACGTGCCACTAATGTTCATATATAGAGTGTACCGCAGCTAACCCACAACACTACCGGCACCTTGAAGGCGTACCTGCTACCCACCATTACTAGCTATTAGTCAAACGGCACTGGATATTTTTATCGGAAATAGAGGGCATCAAGTTTCTCCCATACGCTTGAATGTAAAGAGGCGAGAGATTAAACCTCAATACGTTGTGCAAACATAAGGTGTAAGAGTTTCCATTCACAATACCAGTAAGATGCGTAAGCTTTGCTATTCTCGTGAAGATCATTGAGAGGTTGGCACACGCAGTGCGAATATCATAACGCTTCAGATTTCAAGACAATAAGAAAACATTAAACAGGCCAATAAGGTTTAAGTTCAAGCTGGGGGTTCATCGATGAAAGTTTTCTGAAAAGGATGATGAGTATTCGCGTATGAGAAATTTATCGATAGTTGATCTGACAAGAGCGTTAATAAATATACAAACGTATGGATAACTTGGTGTATTAAGTACATAAGAAGGGAAAATACAAGTTCGATGATACGATTGACTATAGATAACTAGAAGTTCATGCTCGAAGAGTATAATTAGTGTTTCCATAAAAGAGTTTGTATTATTACTACTATAAAGGCACGAGGTGGTCTCATCATCGATGGTGCTAACTAGCTGAAAAGCAAACGAAAAGTGCAACACCTTCCGGTTCAAAGCTTAAAAGCCTATCCAGGACATAAAGGATTACAAAAGCGCGATAATCAGAAACTATTGGTTGTTGAATCGTAAAAGCTTCGGATCATACAGACATATTAAATCTGTAGTACAAGTTCAGAAGGTCAACCGGAATAGTCATTACGTTAAATCTAGAAATCATTAGTCTAAAAACCAAGAAGAATTTCCACTAACATTACCCCATTAAGGAAGGATATGTTTGCGGTGGGGTAAAGAGTTTGTACAATCGTGTCGGTGTTGCTGGCAACAAGTTTTGGTTCGCACAAGAAACTCTAAGAGTGTGAATCTTCAGAGGGAAACTTCAAAAGGAGTTTTCCGCCAAAAAAAAGTTCCAAGGCCCGCAGTATCTGATTTATATAAACCGTTTATCCAACGCTGTCTAGGTTTTTTCCCGGTTAATCTATGTCCAAATTGTCTCACGATCGTAAAGTTCCAATGATTGGTATGGTTGATAGGGTCATGAAGATAGAATTATCATTCAAGATAGGTTCTTACCAGCTAAAGGTTTCCATCAAGAGTGTTCATGGTTAAGGAAGACTTCTCATTGAAATACACGTGTGAAACGGTGTCCTTCCAGGACTAATATTCTCAGTATACTTCTAAAGGTTCTCGAATGGATTCGAATCCATATGTAAAAAGGGATCAGATCAAATTTAATAGGGTTTACAAGGATATATGACTTCAACCATCCGGTTGAGTTCAACATGTTTAGCATTCAATGCCACGTGGGAAAAAATTACTATAGGAATTTTGGTCCCAAAATAACCATTGGCTTGCCTAGTAGGATTCTCCAGGATTTTCATATATTGTAAATTACATTTACGTGTGCACCTGGAACTGCGATTTACTTTATATGGTTACCCTAGTTCATATTACTTCATCTACCAGGTATGGTGTGGTCACTAACTCATGGTTATCATGACTAGAATTTGTTAAAGAGACAAATTTTGAGAGTAGAATGTTCGCTTTAATTGGAATGACCCACCCGAAGTGGATCAGCCAGAAATTTAGCTCAATAGGATTTGAATAGGGTATATCACAATGACCCAAGCTTAGCTCGAAGATATAGAATGATTATTACCCACACCAACATGATCACAAATCCGATATATGAGAAGAAGAAAAATAAATTTAGTCAGTACACATCAAGTACTGTTTAGTTTATAAGAGTCTCATTCAAGTTGCTTCATTCCAACGCAACCATGCAATAGAAACAAGAAGGGAAAGATCATAGAAGATCAGAGCAAATGTGAAAAGATCAGGATAACGAAGGTACACACAAGTGTCCACATAAGAAACAACTTGAATCCACACAGTGATGCCACTATTGAAGTTGAATGATCGCACTATTAGCATGTCATGATTACGTTCCCTGAACACGGGAGTTGAGCAGTATATGCAAGGTAGGTGTAATAAGAACCTCCTAAGTTACGGGAAAGGTTTAAGAGCAGGAAATGGTATCACACCACCTTCCTAAGTAGGCACTCATCCAGTGTCTAGGTACTACGCCTAGTCCTTCAGTTTAGTATAATCCCGAGCAACAAACTGCTCGTCAAGAATGAAGATGTGATCCTCTGATCTGATTTGACGTCTCACCATCCATGATGCTAGATAAGAGATATACTACTCGGAGATGTTGAAGTCGAATCAAACATAACCGGCTCCTCGTCGTGAGTATAAGAGAATTTAATGAAAAAAATAAACAAAAGGACATATTGTAGACCAGGTGCTTGTAGGAGTGAGTATCACGATGCATAAGAAAATGTTTAAGTGTGAAACTAATACAAAACAGTTACAGTCTAAGGACGAAAAGCTTAGTTCGCTGTAATCAGGATCGCAGTCCAATAGTTACACCAAACGACCAGTAATTAATAAAAAGACGTTCATATTTCATTAGATTATAAATTCAGAGTTATACAAATGCGGAAGCGTAAATACAAATAGAAATCTAAGTAAAAGCATTGTCACCCAAGGTGAAGTGACTTGTCAAAATACACTAAAAGTGTTTCAAAGACTCATGCATGTGTACTCGTGATACTCGAACACCTGCGACCTGAGAGTAACATGTTTAAAGAAAAAGTGTCAACCAAAGGTTGATGAGTTCACAGGTTTTGATATTCACAGTAAAGTTTTTCGCTATGGACACAACAGTTTAAAGTCCATAGATAAGTTGTAAAGTTTTACTATATTTCCATATCGTAGGTAGCTAGCCTAAAGTTCATGTCACTAGATAGTTCGCAACCGAAGCTGACTAATAAGTTGTACGAATCCTCCTTACATGTTTTGCCTTCCCCGTGTCCCACCAGAAACAACGGTACATTTAGGATAATATTGCTCTCAGTCTAATTGCCAGTCGGGTGGTGCATCACGTGCCCGCTGAGAGGGGTTTGTCAAACCCCAGTAGTACTACTCAACATTACCTAGCTATTCACTATTAACGGTTCGATTTGTAAGGACTTAATTTTTGGTGTTAAGCAAATCTAGTACATGTGATATGTTGGAAATATAAAAGTTGTCTAAAAACAGTAAGTAACTTTGCATGTTCTCTCTTCCAAAAAAAAGAGTAAAGTGGAGCCGTGAAACTCACCTTCGGGTGCACAGCAAATTCCCGATAAATAACAACAACCAGTAGCAAATAGTAGGTCTTGTGTACTTTACCAAACACCTAACGAGCATATAACATAAGTGTGTGTTCAACTGAAAACGATTAAGTTTAGACAAATGGTGAAAGATAGACGATGTTAACTATGACATGACGAAGATAAGAAGTCCAAAACGAGTCGAGGAAGGCACGTAGTCAAAATCATAACGATTACGAATGTCGATTATCTATTAATAATATACGTTTACGAAATCGAATAGTAAAATGTGTATATATATTTAAATATATACATAACCAAATGTACAGTTATATCAACAAAGTGTACTCAAATGTACTTATATGTTTGTATATATTTTTATATATTTCTATAAATATGTATAATACTAACATTTAGAAGGTTTATATCGCACGATACGAAAAAAATATATTATTCGTGTATGCCGGCCTTCCACCATACACATAATAGATAGAATGTCGGCCTTCACTTGTTCAGGAACATTACAAAAGAAGGCAGTACTTTTCTGGGGACTAGGAGTTAAACCTGTAGTCCTGGAGAACATAGAAAGCACCTGAAATATAACCTTAGCAGAAGGAACATCACCCCGAGTAAATATAACCAAGTCATCCGCAAAACACAAGTTGATGATCTTCAGCTTCTCACATCGGTAATGGAACCTGGAAGACGTATCAATAGTAGCTGCCTGCTGAAACATAAGAGTAAGCACCTCCATAACCAAAGTGAAAAGGTATGGGGAGAGCGGGTCTCCCTGTCTAAGCCCCCGTTTCCCGCGGAAATAACCATAAATGTTACCATTGATGCAAATGGAATAAGAGGGGGATGAGACACAAACCATAATCCACTTTATAAATCTAGAATGGAAACCAAAGCCAGTCAAAGTAGCCTCAAGGAAACCCCAATCAACAGTGTCATAGGCTTTTTGGATATCAATCTTAAAAGCACTACGTGGTGGACCCCACTCCCGATGATAGTTATGCATAAGCTCTTGAGTAAGCAAGATGTTATTCGATATCCTCCTTCCCGGAATAAAAGCAGACTGATTGATATCAATAATGTTTTGAAGCTTAGTCTTAGTACAATCAGCCACAATCTTGCTAATGCACTTATAAATAACATTACAACAAGAAATAGGCATGTAATCAGTAATCTTCCCTGGGGTTGACACTTTAGGAACCAGAGCAATAATAGTGTGATTCAGCTCATTCAGTAATTTACCAGTACCAAAAAAGTCATTAACAGCAAGGCAGACTTGTTTACCGACAATAGACTAGGCCTTCTTAAAAAAGCAGCAGTGAAACCATCAGGACCAGGGGCCTTATTATCATTCATGGCGAAAATAGTATCCCTTATCTCTTTGTCATCAACCAGCCAAACCATGTGACTAGCCGACATCAGATCAGTTTTCTGATAAAGAGATCCGGGGAAACAGACATATCAATAGCACCCGCACAACCCAAAAAAGCCTCATAGTGACTCACAAAAGCAGTAGGAACACACTCCCCCTCATGTTTATTACCCAGCACATCCATAATCAAATTAATATGATTTCTATTTTTCAAGGACGCATGAAAGAAAGCCGTATTAGAATCACCCGTAGCTAGCCAATGCACTTTAGATTTTTGTTTCAAAAAAGATTCCTCATCAAGAGAACATATCCAGAACTCATCAAGGCAGCGTCGCTCCTCATCTCTCAAACTATCATCCATCAGGTTATTATCAAGAGCTTGTTGAATCTCATAAAGTCTCTTCCGAGTAGCAACCACCTTCTCATGTAAATTACCCTGCATGTAGAGTAATTTTCTTAAGGGAGATTTCAGCATTTTCAACTTTTTTGCCACACAAAATTGATGAACCCCACTAATATTCGCATCCCAACCTGCCTCAACCACCTCCAAAAAATCCCTTTTTTCGTCAAAAAATTAGCAAACTTAAACGGTTTCGGTTTGCCTTTCTTGGTATGCTGAAGACGTAAAACACAAGAACAATGGTCCGAGATCCTGTAAGGCTGGAAAATAGCTGAAGCCGCCGGGAAATCATCAATGAACACCGTATTCCCCATCACTCTATTGATCTTCTTCGGTTTTTTATTCCAAGTGTAGTGGAAACCAGAACTGTTAATTTCAAACAGACCCACATCCTTAATACAATCTTTAAACTCGTGCATACCAATATCATTGACCAACGACCCCACCACCTTATCCTCCACGTTAAGGGCAGAGTTGAAATCCCCCATAACAATCCAAGCATTATCTTTGATAAAAACATTGTGCAGTTTAAGATCATTCCAAAGCATTCGCCTCTTGATGTAATAATTATGATCATAGACCATCGAGCAAAAGAAAACCTGTCGAGTGTCCTTACACATAATCTGAGCATGCATAACCTGATCCGTTTGTGAAACAATCATAACATCAAAAACATTCATATCCCACCCTAAAATAATTCGAGTACCCTTGTTTCATAAACCACCATTCAAAGTCCAATCCCAGCCTTTAAAAACACCTTGAAACACCTTAAAAAGATTACTCACGTTTACATGAGACTCCAAGGTAGCACAAAGAGATAACTTGCTTTCCTTAACCATATTTCGAACCTCTTTCTGTTTAAGGGGACAATTCAAACCGTAATATTCCAAGAGGCCAGACTAATCTTTGGTAACACTAGCAGAAGTGCTTGCCCCTTTAACGTTCATTTTAGTCCCCGCAACCATGAATTCATGAGTCTCATTATAGACTTCCTCAACATCATCATCCTTAACCTCATCCAATTCATCCGAAGTAACCCGTTGTACCGTCCTCGAACTTGAGGATTCAACCATACCCTTCCTTGCATTTAAATCCAGACTATTACCACCCTGAACATCATCTGGATCTGTTAATACATCATACTTATTAGAAGTGGAAACCCCATTATCCTTTTTAGTTTCATGTTTAGATGTAGCTTTAGGTGTATGGTTCACTGCTGATACTCACAATTCTGCTTAACCTTCGTTGGTATGACCACCTGTTTACGAGTAACCTGTTTACCCTTCGTTTCAATGAAACCCTCGTCATCCACCTTGTGAGAAACATGGTTTTTCCTATGCTTGCTACATTCCTCCGTATGGTGACCAAAAACACAACAGTGGGCACACCTGGGAGGTTGCCATTCATATTCTACATCCACCAATTCAGTGACAAACTTATCCGATTCAAGATCCGGAATAGCAATCAGGACATGATCCAAGAATCCCTGATCAGCCGATATGTCAACAAGAGCCCGAGCAAAACTACTCCGACCCCAAGCATTCAAGCACATGGAGGCTGTTAGAGAATCAAGCATTTTGGGTTTAACCACCTTAGTAGCAATGAGACTCATCCCATCATCTGTGTATGCAGCTAAAGGGACATTGTGAAGCTTAATCCAGACCGAGACACTCTTAATATCATCCTTTTTCAGTTGTGTGGTGGGTGTCCAAACATTCAGAAATATAGGCCGGTTTTTAATCCGCGAAGGACCACCCTCCAAAGCGTCAAGCTTACCCTTCTTATCCGAAAATTTAAAAAAGAAGTAACCATTTGCATTCATCATGACTTTAGTTAGCCCAAACTTCTTCCAGGTTTGTTTAACAAAATAATCTACCACAGGGAAGGCAATTCGATCTCCAAGGAAATACCCATATAACGTGTACGCAAGCTTAGCATGAACAATACGTACCGATTCTTTAGGCAATACAATATCAGCCCTATCCTTGGCTATCTCCGATCTCAAGGGATGAAAGTTCACTATTTTAGGCAGCCCACCACCCCTAACAGATGCAACATAAGATATGGTGCCTAAAGAAAGCTGACCCGTTGCAGATACAGTAGCCGATTCAGTTTGTGAGGCCAACCCATGTCCATCCGCCACCTGATGGGGTGCATCAGCAATAATAGGAGCACTCGTCATAGCAGGAGTACTCTCCTTAGAACAAGGCGGCGTCTCAGCCTGAGTAGGTTCAAGAAACCCTACCTCCTTCATCTTTTCGGCCGTAGGTACAGCAGTGTTTGTTTTCGATCCACCACGCCTACGAATTGGTTTACCATCAATATTTTTTAATCGACTGAAGAGACCCGTGGATGTTTTCCCATCGGGGGGATGGCAAGGAGTAGTACTAGCCATGCACAGAAAAGAACGTTAAAAAGGAAACCCGTAGAAACCCTAATCGTACACACTGAAAGCTAACAGATTCGTACCACCCTAAGAATCAATCAAGGATCTTATACAGATACAACTTGAATCAACCCAGAGAATGATCACAGACTATACCACAATGAAATGCGATGAGAATTCTCAGACACAAGGTAGGAAACAAAAACCCTAATTGAAACCTTAACAATATGCTAACAGATTCATTACAATTCAAGGAGCGATTCAAGGATCTTCTGAAGAAGCATAGGAAAATCGCCCTATGCATTTATCCACTTTACTTCTAATGCTTCCACTCAAGTATTCATTTTGGGTTTTAAGGCCCAAATCGTCTAATTCTAGTTTTGGGCTTAAATAATCCTTATGGCCCAAACCGATTTTTATTCCTATCGGGCTTGAACTATCCTTCGGCTACGGCCTAAACTACTCTTTCTTATTGCGCTTTGCATCCGGTTCATTCCTATGGCCCACATCATCCCAATTGTGCTTCTAATGGTCCATCATGCTTAATGGGCTTGATTATTGGCTTATTGAGCTTCCTAATTCATGTGAAGTAAACAAGTAAAATGGAAGTTTGGATCATAATCGGGTTAATGTGTTGTGTATTTGTGCTTGTGTTCATATCATGTGGTTAAATATGCTAACATTCCTCTCCTGCCACACAAGATACGCTGTAGCATGGACCACAATCTTATCAATCACAAACTTCAATGATCGCTTGGGTTTATGCATAAGATACTCAGAAATGTCGATCCATTTACTCGGAATCATCATCATCGAAGTGTGAACCCGAACCATAAGCCAAACCTGATTAGCATAATCACACTCAAAGAAAAGGTGGGCATGCGAATCACAATTGTTGTAACAGAGTAAACAACATATCATATTCATGTTCTTGCGACGAGAAAATTCCCAACCCATAATTTTGTCTTGAGTTAGAAGCCGCTCCCTTATAATGAGCCAAACCAGAAACGCATGCCGAGGAATACCTTGGGCGAACCAAACTAGATTAGTCCATGGAACCACATCGTGATGCACACGAGACACGTCCCATACCCTAGCCGCAGAAAAATCATAGACACCATCACTCGTCTTCCAAAACCACCTTATCACGCTGACCCGGATGCAAAACAATATTAAGCGTTTCAATAAGAACCGGGAAAAGATCCCACCAAGCAGTAGGCTAAAGCCAACCATTCCCCCCCCCCCCCCCAAGAGTATCCGCAACAGTGGAAGAGGAAGTAAAACCAGCCGAAAACATAGCCCGAGACGAGATGGAATGACAAAGAGGACCAAATTCAATCCACTTATCATACCACACCGACGTATTTCTCCCATCACCAATCAAGGACCAAAAACAAGGACGGACCTGGTGCCTGATATGGAGGATTTTTTTTCCAACTCCAGCAACAGATAGAAGGGCATCTCAACTCCCAGAAATTCCTGTTTTTAATCCGATAATCCCTCACCCATGCAACCCAAAGAGACTCCGGGTTAGAGACAATACTCCAAATATGATAAGTTAGTAATGCCTTGTTCATATCTGAAATACGTCTAATGCCAAGACCCCCCTCATACTTAGGCGCACACACATGATTGTGGGCAACCTTAGCCATTCCTTTTTTAAAAGTCCCCTGGGACCACGGAAAATCCCTCATCTTCTTCTCAAGCAGCTTAATCATATGAGCCGGAAGCATGGAAACAGAAGCCCAATAAATGTGAAAAGAAGATAACACAGAGATAATAAGTTGAACTCTCCCCGCATAAGATAAAAAACGATTCCTCCAACTAGCAATTCGGTTAAACCAATCGATTTCAAACGAACTATCGGGTCTCCATGACGTCAAAACTTTAATTGGAATTGACTTAGTTGTCAATCGATATCAGAGACCTTAAGTTGTCTTGTCTGATTTAGGATGGCTAGGTTTACGTATCGTCATTCTCTGTACTATGTGGATTGCCGAGCTCATGTGAGTCTCACGACCCCTCTTTTAATTTGTTTTAAATGCTTTTGGGGAAGAATTCATATAACCTCTTATCACGCCTGAAAAATAGATAATCTGTTACATTTATTTATTACATGAGCTTTTTGTCCATCCTATCTTATCATGTTGATTCATGTTTTGATGAAATCCCACTATTTATTGAATCCGTTTAATTAATCAAGAAACAATGACTCGTGATACTATTGGGTTAACGCCCCTGCCCCCGATTGATAGCTCCAATCCTGAGTGCCATTCTATAGTCAAGAGGGTACATACAGTTTCTGAATTCAAGGTTCATGGTAATAATAATACAGTATCTTAACAAATGTCAATGGGTGATAATCTGATGTCAAACATTGTTGTCAATCACAGTTTTGCAAACTGCTTATTTTGTATGCTACTTAAACCCGTGAACTCACCAACTTTATGTTGACCTTTTAGTATGTGAATTCTCAGGTACTTGACTAGTCGCTTGCTTGCATGGAACTTTTGTGCATATCTTTAGGGCCTGAATATCGTTCTAAAGTCATGGTAAAACTAGCCATTTTAGAGATTTCATTGCATAAAACCCGACGACGTCATGTTTTTAAATCTTATGAACTTGTTTTGTACACAACTTTATAATTTATTTCTTATCACTTTCCGCTGCAATTTGATATGAACTCCTTACAAAATATAAGACGGCTCTAGTTGTTTAACCATCCAGAAGTCGTTTTGTGTAATTTTACTGTGATTCCATCTCGTTCGCACCCAAAAAACATATATTACGGGGTGTGACATTGAGTTTTTCCAGTGGGCATGTAAATGGTTCTAGATTTATTTTGGATAAATAAGAGGGTTGGTAAAAAGGATTTGAGTCTAAACCATTAGGATCAACCAAAATACCAAAAGAGTAGTGTCACACCCCCTAATTTCCACTAACAGAGTTTTACCGTTTGGGATGTGTACCAGATCAGGACCCGAGTCATTAGTTACATCAAACATAAGTTAAGGGGTTCAAATGTAATTTTGTTTCCAAATGGAAACACCAAAACCAGATTTTATAGTTCAGCGGAAGCTCATACAAGTAATGTTGCGCACAACAAAGCGTCCCTTATGTAAATAACAAGTTCGGGGTCTTATAAAAGCTTAAACGCATTTCCCAAATTAAAAGAAATGTTTTTGCCAAATCATACATGTCCAATGCGCGATACTCCTAGCGACCTGTAGAGCATGCATAAGAAGCAAAGGTGAACTAATGTAGTGAGTTCACGCAAGTAATGTATATATAAGTGTATAGTATTCCTACGAATATGACAGTTTTTATCCCTAATTAGTAATGTCACACGAACACGACAGCTATTGTTCGTAAATAGTAATGTAAGAATTAAAGCATAATCCATATCATAGGTAGCTAGCTTATTTTCATGTCACTAAATGGTACGTAACCGAAGCTGACTAATGCACATAGGTACAACCTACGCGTTTGCCTTCCCCGTGCCCACCAGAGCAACGATATGTTTAGGCTGACATTGTTCTTAGCCCGACTGCCAGTCGCGTGATGCTTCACGTGTTAGGTTACGACAATGGTATACGGGTGCCCGATGATGACAAAAAAAACTATTGCATTTTAATTAATCATATTACCGACCGAGCTTTTAGCAAATTAGAGTTTTTTTTAATGGGTAAAGGGCTACCCCGGTGATTTTGTATATATACCGCAGCAAAAAACAAGTAACAAGGAGAGTCCTTGTTTGTTCATACTTGGGACATGTCCCAGAGTATGCAAACCAAAAAAAACACCAAACAAGAGAAAAACAAAAATACAACCACCTAGCAAACACTAGGAAAATAAACAAAACACACAGCAAACTACGTCACACCATCATAATCACTAGTGTCATCCCCAATCCTCCAATCCACGAGAATGCGCCGAACACTACTAGTCTTCTTAAGCTTGAGGCCCAACAGTCTGTTACGAACGGCATCCCAAATAATGGAAGCAATAGAATCCGGAGGTCTAGCATGATTCTGGAAAATACAGTTGTTCCTCTCTTGCCAAATGAAGTAGGCAGGAGCATGCACCACAAGTTTAGCCACAATACTCTCCAAAGAAGAGTGTGAAACCCCAACAAAAGAATTGGTAATATCAGCCCACACCAGGTCATGGAATCTAAGGCAAGTCTTCTCCCAAACTTGGAGCCAAACCTGCATCGAATAAGAGCACCAGTTAATATCTCGGATAGCGAGGAAATATTTAGTAGACCTACTGGGCCTGACGAGCCCTGCCCGAGTTAGTCGCTCTAGCTCCTGCTTGCCCTTCAGGGGAGAGGAACGGGTATTATATTGTCCTATTGGCCTCATGACGACAATGCATGACGTAAAGGCAAAAGTGTTGGATTGTAAGTCAGCTCTAGGGACGTGATCGCTAGGTGTCATAAACTTGTAGACTAGCTATCTACCGGTATAATGAATCAATTGTATTGTAAGAACGGGTGGGTCTAAAGGGAGACTACTTGCTTTTAAACGGATTGAAATGTGAAATGTTTATTTGTAAAACCTGTGAACTCACCAACCTCATGTTGACACTTTTTAGCATGTTTCTTCACAGGTCCTTAGGAGCACGCTAAGGAGCACGTTTAGGAATCATGGTTCATTCATAACTCTGCATGTTTGGTTAAACATTCAACTATGGGGCGTCGTGTGCGCGTTAAACCTCTAAAACTTAACTATATTTGTTTTACGCTTCCGCAAATGGTTTTTTTCTGAACTTGTTAAATGCTTCCGCACTGAAACTGTTTTGATGAATGTTATAAACTTTAAAACTCTTAAATTTAAAACGGTTTACGTATGCATATAGTATGTTCGGTGTGTCTGATGACTCAGATCCTGGCATGTCAAGCCTCCGAGTCGGTGGTGCCCCGAGGGCGGATTTTTGGGGTGTGACAGATTGGTATCAGAGCCATCAGCCATAGAGAACTTAGGACTTGCATTAGGTCCAACTATGGCTAGAGTCGGGTAGAAACAAACTGTAGACGCACATATACGTGATTGGCCTCTCTTAATACATATTATGAATATTATATGTATATGTATAAGATTATATGAATATACATGCTTGACATCTTTGGGAAACATTTCTCTCTCACATCTCTTTCTCTCTCACGTCAAATCCATGCGGTGCTTTGATGAGTTGACTGGTTGGTTATTCATAAAGTAGCCACCTATCGGAAGTATGCATGGAGGGTATACTATGGACATAGCATCTACTTCATTGTCGCCGGCTGGAGCATTTTCCGCAAGCAAGGGGAAGAGACCCCGGGAGAAGTAGTGACGAGGAGTCATTCGACGTAAACAAATTCATTGAGTTATTTCGCGTTCGGAACTTTCGAGACCCTATGACTTAGGTAATAGTCTGGGAGACATGTACGTCAGATGGTCACAGTGCAGAGCATTCTTTTCTCCACGTTTAATGGTCTTATCACTCGAGAGTTGGAAACATTTGGTGTGTCGTACTGCCTCTACCTCTATATTATGAGACTCGGGTGATTGTTGCGTTAGTAGCAGCCTTAGGCACTATGCAACGAACTCTGAGTAATGCTTTAGAGGGTATTACGTGATTGCGGGAACAACAACAATATTCAGATAAGCTAATCGAGTTATCGAGACGTAGCCTGGATCGGGCAGAACCGGTGCCTAATAACTCGGTGGATCATATGCAGACGTGCGGTAACATGGTGATTGTTCAAAAGGGCCGACATCTCGTAGCTTACATTAGAGTTACTGCGTAGGAAAACTTTTCAGAGAATCCCAAGAGGGGAAGGTCTCGAGAATCTTCTAGCAAGAGTTCAGCTAAGGAACTGGAGTGCGTGGCAAAGTCTATTATCTTCGGTTATCTTCAAATATCTGCTTATTCTGTTCTAGGTGGTGCAACTTGTCGGAAGTTGTTTCCTTATCTAGCTTGGCCATTAAAATTTAGACATCTACTTAAATGAATGAAATTGCAAACCAGTTGCGACTTTATTTTATTTGAAGTGCTTGTTAAAATTTGTTATGTGCTATTTTCGCCATTTGATCGATTGTCATATGCTCAAATGATAAATACCGGGATATTAATTATTTATGTGCATCACAAAGATAATGGTTGGACGTGGCAGAGGTCGCGGTAATGCATTCCTTATGACCCCAGAGGAGCTTAACATGGTCATTGGTCAAAGTATTGCGGCAACGTTGGCAGCACACACTCAAGCGAATTCAACTCCACCTGGTATGTGTACGTACAAAATGTTCATGGATTGCAAGCCGTATACGTTTAGTGGAATGGAGGGTGTTGTAGGATTGCTTCGCTGGATGGAGAAATCAGAATCTATTTTTGAGATGTGTAATTGTCCGACTAAGTACCAAGTAAAGTATGTTGCTGGAACATTTGAGGGTACTGCCTTGACAAGGTGGAATACCCAAGTTCAAGTTCTTGGATTGGAAGCTGCTAATGCAATGCCATGGGCTTCATTCACAAAAATGTTAATAGAAGAGTACTGCCCACGAAGGGAGATCAGGAAGCTTGAAATGGAATTCGGAAACTTGAAAATGGAATGATCAGAGATAGAAGCTTATGTTGCTCGATCGAATGAGCTAACTTTGTTGTGCCCTACTCTAGTGGATCCGCCTTACAGGAGGATCGAGCAAATTATTGACGGGTTAATGCCCCAAATTCAATGCCTTGTGACTTCAAGCAACCCTGCAACGATCAGAGAAGCGATTCACCTTGCACACCAACTAACTGACCAGGCCGTGCAACAAGGAACCCTACCGCCTAGGAAGGCATTGACTGAGTAAGTCAAAACCAAATCCAAAGGACTGAAAGCAACAAAGGAAAGCAAAACAATCAAAGCTTTGGACGGTACCAGGGAAAGCATCCCAAATGTCGCAAGTGTAAGTACAATCATCGAGGAAGTTGCAATAGGGTGACATGCAACAAGTGTGGGAAGAGTGGACATATGTCAATGTACTGCAGGTTCAAAGGCCAGAAAGATCAGGGAAATCAAGAAGGACAAGACAGGTCAGCTAAACAAACAGGATGCTACGAATGTGGTCAGCATGGTCATTTCAGGAGAGATTGCCCAAGACTGAATGGAAACAGGAATGACAACGGTGGCAATGTCAGGGATGGAACTCGCCCAGCTCAAGCGTACGTGATTGGAATAAGGGAACCCTAAAGCAAATTTAGACGACCGTTGTGACAACCGGCCCAAAAATCAGGTCAACTCTCTCTCTGTTGACTTTTGTTGACTTTTCATTATGAGATAATTATGTGATTTACCGTTTTAAGCTGCCTGATTTACGGTGATTAAGTAAACGATTAACTGATATGAAAATTCGCGTTGAGAAACTGTGAATTATGAATATAACATATTATTATTAATGGAATTTTAATAATAAGAAAATTTAATATAAAATTGGACATTTTATATTTTATCAAACCAATTCAAAACTGTTAAGTCATTTCATGAACTTAAAACGCTTTACGAACTTAAAAGAAGTGTTATGTTGTCAAGACTTAGCCGATTTTCCAAACGTTTAGCCTATTGGGCCCGGTAAGCCCAATAAGCCCAAAAATGTCCGGATTGACCCGAAAACTTAACCAAAGGTTCATCTCAACTAGACGAGTAAAACCCCCAAACCGAGAACCCGACCCGCGGCCCGATATGCATTGGGCCGAACCGGCCCAAATTCTTTCTTTCCTTCTCCGCGGCCCACACCAACCGAACCCGACCCATTCCATTTGCGGCCCAAAGCCGAGGACCGGCCCAACCCGATCCCAACTGGGCTTCGGCCCAATCCTCCTCGCAAACCCGATTGGGCTTCGGCCCGATCCACCTCGCGAACCCAACTGGGCTTCGGCCCAGCCTCATCTCCAAACCGAATGGGCTTCGGCCCGTTCTCTTATGTTGAACTCGATTGGGCTTCGGCCCAATTGAAAACAAGGTGAATTATTTATTAAAGCCCACTAGTTTTTATAAAAGTTAATCCCATTTCTTTAACCCATTAATATTTTATAAAACTTGGGTTAGTAATGTTTATAAAAATAAAAACCACCATCCTATTGGATTAAATATACTTGGACTTTATTTTAAAAAGTTATGATTTTTAATAACCCCTAACCCTTCCATATTTTATAAAAAGCTTCTAAATTTTATAAAACTTATAAAAACTAATCACCTACACTTGGATTAGCTAGGAGAATTATGGTGTTGACAACACATAATTATCCAAAGGGTAATACCCCCTTAATCATGATTATAAAAGGAGACCACACCCCCCTTTGGTCCCCTTGCACCCAACACACCCAACCACACTTCTCCTCCCCTCTCCCTTTGTTCGGCCGAGAGCCACCACAGCCCCACCGTCCGCCGCCGCTGTCCCACCTCCGGCCACCACCGGACCGCCGCTAGGCCGCCACTACGCCGCCGCAAAGCCGCCGCCCCTCTCCTTTTCTTGACCGGTTTTAACTCACAACCATTGTGAGTGTTTCTAAACCCCTTTCCTCCTATATTTCTTACATGTTACCACCCAAGGAAAACCTACAAGTCTTGACAACCAAACCGAAATGATCAACAAATGCTTGTGTTTGGATGATCAACTAACAAAAAGTCTCTTCTTAATCCCCCTTTCTTCCAAGATCAAGCACTTACTTTGGTGTCTTTGAGGCTTAAAGTTAGCCAAGAAGTGTGGTGAAACACATTTGTGAAATCTTTGGAAAGTAACAAGTGTGCACCAAGATCTTGTTTATGAAACCTTGGTTTCATAAGTTAGTTGATTTCAAACAAACCTCCAAGCCTCTTCATATAAATTAAATCATGAATAATCATCTATACATGTTTATATTATTTGTCCTAACACAAAAGTGTTAGTTGATTGTTTATATTTAATTGTCCTAACATGAAAATGTTAGTTGATTGTTTATATTTAAATGTCCTAACACCAAAGTGTTAGTAGATTGTTTATCTATATTTAAAAGTCCTAACACCAATGTGTTAGTTGATTGTTTATTTACATTTATAAAGTCCTAACATCAATGTGTTAGTTGATTGTTATTTATATATGTTATATGTTAAAACAATATTAAAACAAGATGAAATGATTAAACAAATGTTACATATGTAACCTATGACTAAAACAAAAAGAAATGTTACTTGTTTTAGTAAAAGTAACACATTAAATGTGTTATAAAAAGAAATCAAGACAAAAGGAATATATTAAATTCTTGCTAGATTTAGTAAGAATAATATTTATGTCAAATGATTTATTTGACATAAATACTTGGATTTATTACAGGTTTTAACCTTTCTTAAAAACTTGCTAGAAATGGACATTTTTACAAAAGGGTCACTTTTAAAAAATAAATATTTTTATAAAAGGATTTTTATAAAAATAAATCAAAGACAAATCATTGACTTTAAATGTTTACATGGACTTTTAATATTACTTGATGAAAACAAAGTATCCAAAAATGAACTAACGTTCGTTGGAGATTTTAAAATAAAAGTCAAGTTTTATAAAGACAACGTTATATAAATCCAAGCGTCGCTAAGATATCATGAGAAACATATATTTCATGTAAGTGAAATATTAAACGATTTCGAAATATAAATGATTAAACGTTAAGAGCTTTGAAACGTTTTCATTAAAGATTTAAGTTTGGAAAATAAAGTACACGCTTAATAATTATTTTTGACAAATAATTATTTGCTAATGATATACGTTTTATTTATCAAAGTATTGTTAATCATAATTATTTAATATAATTATAACTTGCAAGATTAACAAACCAATTATATAATTATTTACTTAAAATAATTATACAAACTTGTGAAGCTAATAATAAACATTATTATACCTTTAAACTCAATGTTCAAAACTTGGTTGAATTGTTGAAAATGATTATTCTTAGATTATATTTATTTAACATAAATATAAATCATCACCGAACGTATTTGTTTAATAAATACAAGTTAACAAGTTTTCAAACGTTTTCAACGGATTAAAACGTCAAGACTTGACCGGTATCACTTGGGTGACTTATGTTGCTCATTTGATCATGACCTTATGCAAGACCTTATTTATTTAATTAGGCTTTTACTTGCTACCTGCTGCTACCACTTCACGGTTGCTCATTTCATACCTGCTGATTCAGTGAGTTTCACGGCCCCTTTTCCTTTTAACTGTTTTATACTTGGGGGAGAAATCATGAAAACTGATTAAATGCTTTTTACTTAATATTATGGTTTATTTGTTAGCCGTATGACTACTTGTTCTCTTACTGATTGCCCAACTTGGTACATTATCTTTATAAACGTTTGTACAACCGAAATCCCATCATTAATTGATTTCAATTAGTTCTGTACGAAACGATAGCTAGTGAATAGATCTATTTGGGTTGACAACCCTACCCTAACTGGTAGCTCCAGTTCTGACTCCGGATTGTCTGGGGGTACACGTCAGTTATTCTGCTCTGTTTAACATCTCTGGGCAAGAGATGCCGGGTGGGTAAACCGTTAGTATTTGAAATCAAGGTTCAGGTGAGATCATACAACCACAACAATAAACCCTGATAATATTTAAGTATACCGAAACTGTTTTACAACTGTTTAACTATCGAGTCCTAAACCTGTGAACCTCACCAACTTTATGTTGACCCGTTTTATATTCATGTTCTTAGGTAATTGACAAGACTTTCTGAAGACATGCAAATGGGGCTTACAAATGCTATCGGACCTGTTCTTGGAGTCATAGTCCCAACTATCCAATTTAACCGTTTCATGCTTTTAATAATTATTTAAGACTTATGTTTTCAAAATGTAAGACATTAATGTTTCCACTATCTTTCCGCTGCAATGAAATGAATTAATGTTTTATGAAGTTTTTAAATTATTAGAAGTTGTTCTATGTATCCTCGACTATGATTCCATTCTGGCTCACACCCGATTCCATTGACCGGGGTGTGACAGATTGGTATCAGAGCCGTGGTTATAGCGAACCAGGATAAACAAACAAACAAAACAAAACGAAAACCAAGCCTGGACTATAACCCACTCCGAAGCTACCATTTGCATGCAAGACCTCATATGTTTACTTATGTTTACTTATGTGTTACCACACTACCATGATGTTACTGACACAGCTCTTTTTGGAATATTTTCGCAGAGATGGCTTCTAAAGAAGTCATTTGCGTTGCCGATTCCGATGAGGAGCCGAGTGTTGAGTACACACCGTCACCAGAGGACTACGTACCGTCGAGCCCCGAGACCGAGGGCGCTACTGTAGGAGTTATTCGCCCGACCCCCGTACCAGCAGGTTTCCTGAGTCCTATCAGACGTAGGACCTCTGATGACTCCCCTGACCACCCTGCTCCCACTGCCACTGCTGGCGGTGCAGCCACTATGGATGCTTCTAGCTCCACTGACCCCTTCGCAGGCCGGGATCGGTCTGTGAAGACTTTTGTCGCCACGCCTGGTGGCGGCAGACGGGGATTCACCCCGGGACGGACACCTGGCCCATCCCGGACTCGAGAGGTTCGACGTACCCCTGATGAGCCTGCGCCCAAGCGGCGTTATGTATTTCAGCTGCCCCACTTAGCGTGGATGCTAATATACCCCTTATTATCAAATAAGCCTGGTAAAAAAAATAGCGTCATAGATAGCTTGTTAGTATTTGAGTGTCTTATGGAGCTCGCGAATGATAGACTGGTTAGAGTGAACCATGTCGTTCAAAGTCGCGATGAAGCTTTTGAGTCATTATGTGAAGGTGGAACTGCTACTGCCAACCTTGGGGAAACTTCGACAATGTCAGGAAGATGGGTTATTCATCCGGGCGACAAGCAGAGATTGTACGGCAATAGATCGTAGCAATTTAGGCTAAGGATGTTGAGTAGCCAAATGAGGAACCCCGGAAGGAATCTTATTCGTTTGAGAATCTTCGAAGGTTGGTTGTGAGACTTGCTAGGTTTTCCTCTATCTCGATAGGCGGAAATCCGAGTTGGTCCGCTACTTAAGGCAACGCCAAATGCCCGAGCGCCTTACCAATTCACGCCTAGTGAGCTATAGGAAATTTATGCTCAAATACAAGATTTGCTGGGAAATAGTTTCATGGTCCTAGTTCGTCTTTCTGTTGGTAAGAAGAATGGAGCAATTCTTTGAGCATGCACCGGTTATCGGCATTGGAAAGGGAAGCTATGAGGAATCAACATTTTCTTCTATGTATCGACGATCTGCCAACAACTTCGAGGGTCGCTATCCGTATATCAGCTTAAGAACCAATTTTCTTCAGTTTAGGGTCCAAGAGGAAGATATTCTGCTAATAGCTTAAGGGACTCAATATAGGCTTTACGAGTTTTGGTTATGCCGTTGGGCTGACCAATGCAACCTTAGCATACATGAGTCTTATGAATTGAATTTGCGAGTCACGCTACGGTTGTTAGTTCATTGTTGTGTCTAGTGATGACATTATCATTTGTTCCAAGATGAAGGAAGGCCACGCCAAGCGTCTTCGCTTAATCTCGGCTTATTGAGATATGAGTAGCCGCATGCTAAGTTCACGGAATGTGACACCTATATTTGGGAAGTGTAATTTTTGTGCCATGTCGTAAATAGATTATGAACTCATGTGAAGTCGTCAAGGATTGATACGATCAAGGATTGATACGATCAAGGATTGATGCAATCAAGGATTAACCTGTACCTAAGACGCCGACCGAAGTACACCAACTCTTCGGCCTGGTGGGCTATTACAGGAAATTTTTCGAAAGCTTTTCATGGATTACGTAATCTTTAACGATTTTAGTGCGCAAAAGCGTTGTGCATATTCGGGATGCAAAGTGGGACACCGCACTGCAGTGATTGAAGCCGAAGTCCTGCAAGTGCATTTATTCTTTCCTTACCAGAAGGAGCATAATACTTTGTCATGCACTATGATGCATCTATGCAAGGTTTTAAGTATACGTTTATGCAAAGCGATAGGTTTATCGCATATGCCTCTCGACGAACTCTGGATAGTAAGCAACGTTATACAACTCACGATCTGGAGTTCGGAGTTGTGATTTATGCGTTGAAGATCGGAGGACGTACTTGTACGGTACAAAGGATCTGCACCGATCACAAGCGTCTTCAGCGTATCTTTGACTGGGATGATCGAGCGTGGAGCATCGAAGGTGAGTTGAATCGTTTAGCAAATTAGAGTGTACCATCGGGTACCGACCGGGTAACACTAATGTGGTAGATGATGCCCTAAGCCATAAGGGAAACGAAGCCGAAGTGTATTCGGGCTTTACAGCTAATGATTCATCTTGAGTTGCCAGATCGAATCTGGAATACCCAGCTTGTGACGTAAAGGACGAGAACTTGCATTTGGAAATTCCCTGCATGGAACGAGGAAGCAAATCGAAGTTAAGACAGATGGAATTCGACACCTCGTGTAACACTTAGAGGATATAGTGTGGCGTGTGTATAGCTTATTGTCCTCGGACTAATGGTCAAAAGAGAAGGGACCATTAAAATTTCAGAAATCATGATTAGGACTTATGCGATCAATATCATCAGAGTATGACGCTCTCACCTTCTGTTGGTGGAGTTTTTCTTATAGCAATGGCTATTACTTTAGCGTCAATTTAACATCGATTGATAGTCAGCTTACTAAGTCTAAGTATGTTCGTGAATCAATCGGAAGGGTTAACCGAATGAGAAGTCGCATAGCAACAGCTCGTATTTGGTAGAAAGCCTATGTCGATAAGCTTACCAAACCTTTGGAATTCAGAATTGAGGTTGAATCCTTCTAGGAAACTTGCTTTGGAAAGTGGTTAATTGTTTCGTGAAACGAGGGGAGATAGACCCCACGTGTGGTGGATTGTCTGAGATTGTTGAACGTATTGGTTTAGACATCTGTAGATCGAATCTTTCAGAGGAGCTGAGCAGCGTGCATAATCGATGTATCTAATGAACGCCTGTTGGGCGAGCCGTTTGTAGTCCACGCGGGAAGGTGGAAGCTGACACGACGAAAAACGACGATAACTCTTAAATTTCGGGACGAAATTTCCTTAAAGAAGGGGATGATGTGAGAACCCAGGAAAAATCAATGCGAGAAATCTAAAACTTTTATGAGAACTAGAAAATTTTCCTCGTACTTTTGAAAGTAAACTACAGAAACTTAGATCTTTACGGTTGAGTAAGCGCAAATTTTTATTATACTGTGGAGTAAAATGTTATAACTTGATTTCTCACTATTTGTAATGGAGTTGCAACTGTTAAACTTATGAAACTTACACGCTTAGCAACAGGGTTGCGATCTTAATTTTCGGGACAAAAATTCTCTAACAAGGGGAGGATGTGACAATCCGGCCCTTCGGATGGGACCCGAGCCTTAGAAACAGATAAAAACTGATAAAACCGGCAAACCGGAGTCACGTATATAGGCGTAGTATGTCAATTAAGTTATTAGAATAGTCTAGTAGCCTTAAAACACTTCACAACGGATGGGGCGAACTCAAAACGCCTCACAGTGGTTGTGAGCAAACTTGCTGTTGCGGCAACTGTGTATCATATTTGGAGGGAACGGAATGGGAGATATCATGAGCAGCATGCCAGACCTTCTGAGACGGTGTTTCAACAGGTGTGCGAGGATATTCGATATAGACTTATGGTTCTCAGATTTCGGAGGTGTGAGAGCGTGTCCCAAACACTTGCGGATTGGGATATTACTAGTACAACAACTTCGGATGATGGTGGCTGATTTGCTGATCGTTCTAGGTTGAGGGGTTTCTAGTTTGTGCTAGGGGTGTTTTGTGGGTGTGTTTTTACTTGTTTCTGTTTGTTTTACTCTTCAGGGGCATGTCCCTGCTTGAGCATTAGTTGAGACGCTCTCTTCTACTTGTACTTTTTTTGGTTGTGAATATATATATCACCGGGGTAACCCTTTACCCAAAAAACATTGGTGATTAATTGAAAATCGGTGAATATTGTGAATTATGTTAAAACCGGTATGTGAACTTAATTGCTTTATTGAAAATTGTTATATGGCATGTTGATACTTGATTTTATTGGATTTGATGTGATAAAAATGGTGGTGAATTGAAAATGGGAGAAAACGTTGAAAACCGTGACAAAAAACGCGAAAAACTGACAAAACGGGCTGCGGTCAACAAAAGTTAAAAGGGCTGCCAAAAGGGAGGTTCTAGGCGTATGGCTTAGAACTATTAAGGCTACAAGCGATACGCTTGGAACCCAGTTTTCAGCAAACCCTAGTTTTTCCACTATTTAAGCATCATTAGCCACTCCCACTCACTCTCATCAGCTCTAAAAGACTCCATAGCCCCATTTACGTCTCTTATCATCTTCATACTCATTCACCATCAAGATTCTAGTCCCGATTGCATCCTTTCTCATCCTATAACATTCGGTATGTGTTTTCTTATGTTTTGCTTGTGTTAAAGATGTCAAGATTCATGCTTTATGTTTCGTTTAGATCTGATCTATGTTATTATGATGATAGCAAGTGTAGATCTAGTGTTAGGAATGAAAAAGATTGCATCTTTGAATCAAAAGCATGGCTTTTATGCATGATATTGTGATATGAGCTAGATCTAGGGTTATGATGACTTTTTTTTTGGGGTAAAGGGTTACCCCGGTTGTCACACCCCCAATTAACCACTAACGGAGTTTTTACCGTTAAGGGGCGCGACTAGACCAGGACCACAACCATTAGTTACAAATACTAAACGAATCAGAGTAAAGTCCAAATATTCATAATAAAAACAGTTTAAAGTACGCAGCGGAATAAAACATTAGTATCTTAGCACTAACCACGTGCTTTACAAATCATTGTTTCAAATTCAAATTCCCAATTTAGTTTAATGAAAGTAAATGTCTTCTTGTGCCATGCCAACCCCTGGTGGATACTCCTCAACGATCTGCAAAAGTGAAAACCACACAAGTGTCAACCTAACGGTTGGTGAGTTCACAGTGGGCATGTCATGCAGTGGCCCGGTCTCAAATCGTAAGTATCAACATATAAATAAGTAATAGATTTGCAAAACATTGCCAAGTGTTGAATTACCGAATATGCACTAGTTAAGTAAAAGTTAAAGCGGTCAACCGATATCGCGGGTAGCTAATCCGGTTTCCATGCACTAAGGAAGTCGTACTAGGGCTGAAAGCTGACGTAACAGAGTTCGGCAATAGCCGATGGTTGGTGCCTCCAGTTGTGTCCCATTTGGGAGGCCCACAACTAAACATAGGCTGACATTGAACTCCGTTCGGCCTCCAACCGGTTGGCTACACATTTGTGTACCGCGGAGCAGGGTTTGTCAAACCCTCAGTAGATCTACCCAACATCCCCTCGCTTCTCAGATCAACAGTACTAGGTTGAGGACTTTTAAGTTTTTAAAGCATCCTTAGAAATCATGTGATATCATCTGGTTTAGACTTTAACCTACACTAGTCATATTAAAATGTTTATTCTGGATTTCATCTGAAATCCTAAAAAGAGTTTAAGTGTCATAGTGGTCGTTTCCGAGTTTCAATAGAAACCCCAAGGATGGACAGTTGCAAGTGTTCCCATAAAACACTCCAACTTCCATAACAGGTATCCCAATTGTAATACCTCAAAATGTCAGCGTTATTTATCGTTAAGTTCATTCGTTGTGTCCCAATCGGGCACACAATTAAAGGGTTTGTGAAACTCACCTTAGGTTGCTCAGCTACACTTCAATAATCCAAATTATGATTTGCTAACGGAGACCTAATAATCACATTAAGGTCTTAAGTATTAGGTTGTGTCTAGTCTTTAACTTAACGTCACTATGGCCCATAACATAGCACGTTGGAACTAAGACACGACATACCGACACACGACACCAATGGTTGATCATAAACAAGGGTTCATATACATCAGAAGTCAAAGCATGTATCATCATGGCATAATCATGTAAGTCATGGCATAACATTCAAGCAAATTGCACAAGTTTGGATTCTGGTCTCAATTTCGCTAGCAGTTTCGCTAGGCAGTTTCGCTGTGTGCACGGGCAGCACTTTCGCTAGGCAATGCCCGATGACACAGTTTCGCTAGGCTAGTTTCGCTCGAAACTGTTGGCACAGTTTCGCTAGCCTAGTTTCGCCCGAAACTGATTTGAACTTTCGTTCAGGGAATTTCGCTCGGTAGATTCGCTCGAGCTGGTCTGGTTGGTTTACCCGGCGACACTACAGTTTCGCTACATAGTGTCGCTGGATGAAGATATACATAGTTTCGCTACATAGTTTCGCCCAGAGAACAGCACAGTTTCGCTGGTCGCGAAAAACACATAAATCAGCCTAAAAATCAATCTAACAGCTTTCATATTACATGCAATTCATTATCTAGCATACATAACCATTTATCAACATAAATCTGTAAGCTTTAACACCTTAAACATGCATTTTCATCATCAAATCACCAAAAACACATTTTAACCTAAAATGACCTAATCTAGCATAAATCTTCAACATGGATGGATTTCACACGTAAAGTTACTGACTTTATGATAGATCTAGCATTCCTAAGCAACATGTCAGAAGATCAAGTGATTACATGGAGATTCAAGCATGCTTTTTAAGAAAACACATAGAAAACATAAAAATGGTGGTTTTGGGACTCACGGTTCGATCTCTAAGCTTGATGGATGATGGTTCGGGGCTGAGATCTCGATGGCTCGGTGTGAATCTCGACTGATCAGATTTCCAGGAGAAAGATGGAGTGTGTGTGTGTTTGTGTGTAAAGGAGGCAAATGGGAGAGCTAGGGTTTATTAAGATATTTTATATCAGGGCCTAGTTTTGCTGGTAGTTTCGCTGGCCAGGCGAAACTGGCTCTGATCACGAGTGAGCCAAAAGACTGCCGGGCGACACTATAGTTTCGCCCGGTAGTTTCGCTGGTTACCAAAAGTGGTCAATTTCACATTCTAAACAAGATAAACACGATTCATAATTTGTCATGCTATTCACAATACTAAATCATGTATTTAAATCACATTGCACATAATGACGATAAATAGTTAAACACATAACACATATAGACGGGTTCGGTGATCAACCAAAGGTCGTGGACGTATTCGGCCTAGTTAAGCATTAGTTACTAAGTTAACACTTATAACGTAACTAACGGAGATTGTCTAACGGAAGTTAACCTTGGAATTCTCGGGTGTCACACCGGTGATTTTGTATATATATACCACAAAGAAAAGAACAAGTAGTAAGGAGAGCCCTTACTAGTTCATACTTGGGACAATCCCCCAAAGCATGCAAGCCCAAAAGAAATAAAACCAACAAAAGAAAAACAACCACCTAGAGCTCAAACATCTAGGAAACACAAAAACAGAAACACAAAAGACTACGTAGTGGCCATGATGTCAAGTGAACCAATCTTCCACGAACTCAAAACCTGGTCGACCCTCGCGGTCCTCTTGTACTTCAAACCCATCAACCGCCAACGAACCACTTCAATAATCCTGCCAGCCACAATGTCAGGAGGGCGAGCATGATTGTTAAACAGCCGGTTATTTCTTTCTTGCCAAACAAGATACGCTGTAGCATGGACCACCAACTTATCAATAATAATCTGAACCGACTTCACCGACTTGCCGATAAAGAAGCCAGAGATGTCAGCCCAAACATTGGAAACCCCATTCATACTCGTGTACGGCTTAACAATCTCCCAAACCTGAGCAGCAAAAGGGCACTGAAAGAAAAGATGATCACGAGAGTCATAATCCTTGTAACAGAGAAGACAACACATCATATTCATATTCTTTCGTCTCGCTATATCCCAACCCAAAATCTTATCCTGGGTAAGCAAACAATCACGCATAATCAGCCAAACAATAAAAGCATGACGAGGGACACACTGAGCAAACCAAACAAACTTTACCCAGGGAACGTCCACACTTCTACACCGAATAGATTCCCAAACAATGGACGAGGAGAAGGCATACGATCTATCATCCAAACGCCACTGCAGCCTGTCATTCTCACTATTCTTCAAACGAATCTGCTCAGCCTCATTCAAGACCGGGAACAAATCACGCCAAGCAGACGGCCACATACTCCCTCTAGAATCAAAAACATCAGACACCTTAGTGTGTGAAGTAAAGCCCGCCGAATACCTGATGCGAGGGGAGATGTGATGACATAAGGGACCCGAAGGCAGCCATTTATCAAACCAGACAGATGTGGACCTCCCATTACCAATGCACGACCACACAAACGTACGAATAAGAGGCCGAATGGCCATAAGCTTCCTCCAACTAAAGCTGCACACAGACGGGCATTTGTACTCCCAAAAATTACGGTTTTTTAACCGATAAGTATACACCCAGGCGATCCAAAGAGAGTTGCGTCTAATGAGGATACTCCAAGCATGAGTGGCCATTAAGGATTTATTCATATCATCAATCCGTCTAATGCCCAGGCCACCTTCAGTCTTCGGGACACAAACATGCTTCCAAGCAACCTTCGCCATCCCTTTTTTAAAAGTACCCTGACACCAAAGAAAATCACGCATCTTCTTCTCAAGAGAAGAGGAAACACTAGCAGGGAGGATAAAAACCGAGGACCAGAAGATATGAAGCGATGAAAGAACAGAGATAATTAGTTGAACCCTACCCGCAAAGGACAAAAATCTGTTTTTCCAATTCACAATCCTGTTCTCAAGACCATCAATAAGAGGGAGACAATCATTGGCCGAAAGTCTAGATGAGATAAGCGGCACCCCTAAATAACGAACCGGAAGGGCCCCCTCCTCCATGCACATAATGGCAAGAATATCAACCTTAACCTGATCCGGGACATTGCAAAAGAAAGCAGTACTTTTTTGAGGGCTGGGACGCAGGCCAGTAGTCCTAGAGAATAAAGATAGCACCCCAAAAATAACTCTAGCAGAATGCACATCTCCCCGAGAAAAGATAAACAAGTCGTCAGCAAAGCATAAGTTGATGATTTTCAGCTTCTCACAATGGTGATGAAACCTGAAAGACCTATTCACCCTAGCAGCCTGCTGAAACATAAGGGTAAGCACCTCCATAACCAACGTAAAAAGGTAAGGGGAAAGCGGATCCCCTTGTCTAAGACCCCTTTTCCCGCGGAAATACCCATAAAGATTGCCATTGATGCAAATGGAGTAAGAGGGAGTAGAAACACACACCATAATCCACTTGATGAACTTCGGATGGAAGCCAAAACCATATAAAGAAGCTTCCAGAAAACCCCAATCAACAGTATCATAGGCTTTTTGGATGTCAATCTTGAAAGCACTACGGGGAGGACCCCTCCCCCTATGATAATTATGCATAAGCTCTTGAGTGAGCAAAATATTATCCGATATCCTTCTCCCCGGAATAAAAGCAGATTGATTGATATCAACAATGTTCCCAAGCTCCGTCTTGAGACGATCGGCCACAATCTTGCTAATACACTTGTAAATAACATTACAACACGAAATAGGCCTGAAATCAGTAACCCTCCCAGGAGTAGCCACTTTAGGGACAAGAGCAATAATAGTGTGATTCAGCTCTTTCAGTAATTTGCCAGAGTCAAAGAAATCCTTAACCGCAAGGCAGACCTGTTTACCCACAATAGGCCAAGCCTTTTTAAAGAAAGCAGCAGTAAACCCATCAGGACCCGGAGCCTTATTGTCATTCATAGCGAAGATAGTATCTTTAATTTCTTTGTCATCAATCACCCGAGTCATGTGAATAGCCAACGAAGTATCAAGTTTTCTAGTAAAAAGATCAGGGGGGACAGATACGTCTACATCACCAGCACACCCCAAAAAATCTTCATAGTGACTAACAAAAGCCGTAGGAATAGCCTCCCCCTCATGTTTATTTCCAAGCACATCATAAATCAGGTTAATACGGCCTCTGTGATTTCTATTTTTCAAAGACGCATGAAAAAAAAGCCGTATTAGAGTCACCTAGAGCAAGCCAATGAACCTTAGACTTTTGTTTCAAAAAAGATTCCTCATCAAGGGAATACATCCGAAACTCATCCAAGCACCGTCTCTCCTCATCTCTCAAACGCTCATCCATGGGATTTTTATCAATAGCAAGTTGAATCTCATCAATCCTCTTTCGACTAGCCGCCACCTTTTCATGCACGTTGCCCTGCATGTATAATAATTTACGTAAAGGAGGTTTAAGGAGCTTCAATTTTTTCGCTACACAAAATTGAGGCACCCCAGCAATGTTCGTTTCCCAACCAGCTTTAATCACCTCCAAAAAACCCTCTTTTCCCGTCAAAAAGTTAGCAAACTTAAACGGTTTCGGTTTACTCTTCTTTATAGGGAGAAGACGAAGAACACAAGGGCAGTGATCCGAAATCCTGTAAGGCTGGAAGACAGCAGAAGCCTCCGGGAACTCATCAATGAAAGCCACGTTCCCCATCACCCGATCAATCTTCTTTAAAACACCCACTCCAGACTTTGGTTTCTGACTCCAAGTGTAGTGGAATCCAGCCATATTAATATCAGAAAGAGCCACATCATTAACACACTCTTTAAAATCCTGCATACCAATGTCACTAACCGACGAGCCCTCAAGTTTATCCTCCACATTAAGAGCAGAATTAAAGTCCCCCATAACAATCCAGGCCCTATCCTTGACAAAGACATTGTGTAATTTAAGATCATTCCAAAGAATTCGTCTCTTAATATAATAGTTATGGGCATAAACCACCGAGCAAAGAAACACCTTACGGGAGACCTTGCAAATAATCTGAGCATGCATTACTTGGTCAGTTTGAGAAATAATCATAACATCAAACACATTCATATCCCACCCTAGGATAATACGAGTACCTTTAGAACATAACCCACCATTTGACGTCTAGTCCCAACCTTTGAAGACACCCTGACACACCTTAAAAAGTTTGTGAACATTTACATGAGACTCCAATATAGCACAAAGAGAAAGATTATTTTACTTAACCACATGACTATCGTCGAAAGTCGGCTTCCCCATGAAAGTCACCGTCGGCGTAGTCATCGTAGTAGAAATCAGGACGTAGCGTGTAGCATCGTTTCGTTGTCGCTTTCCCCCGGAATGGTGCACGTATTAGCGTTCGCATTCTCGTAATCGTGTGTGAAAATTTTCCCTAAGGTTTTCCGTTAGACTACCTAGACACGGTCTATATATATATATTCATACATATATATATACATACATACGTACTAAGCTTTTACTTACACAGCAGAGCGAGTATCCCAGGTTGGCACGTAAATATTTTGTTTTGGGAATTTGCTTGTTCGTTTGTAACTAAGGTTTTCAAGTTGCAGTTTCCAAATCGTTTTCAAAATGATTCCAGTTCTCTGCAACTTATGGCTCTGATACCAATCTGTCACACCCCCAAATAACCACTAACGGAGTTTATACCGTTAAGGGGTGCGAGCAAACCAGGACCACAACCATTAGTTACAAATACTAAACGAATCAGAGTAAAGTCCAAATGTTCATAATAAAAACAGTTTAAAGGTACGCAGCGGAATAAAAACATAAGTATCTTAGCACTAACCACGTGCTTTAATTACAGAACATAAATAGTTGTTTAATTCCTAAATTAAGTTTAAAATAAAGTTAAGTAACTTCAAGCGCCATGCCAACCTCCAGTGGATACTCCTCAACGATCTGCAAAAGTGAAAACCACACAAGTGTCAACCTAACGGTTGGTGAGTTCACGGTGGGCATGTCATGCATTGGCCCGGTCTCATAAGCGCATGTATCAACATATAATAAGTATTAGTTTTGCAAACATTTCCAAGTGTTGAATTATCGAATATGCACTAGTTGAGTAAAAGTTAAAGCGGTCAACCGATATCGCGGGTAGCTAATCCGGTTTCCATGCACTAAGGAAGTTCGTACCAGGGCTGAAAGCTGACGTATCAGAGTTCGGCATTTGCCGATGGTGTGTGCCTCCAGTTGTGTTCCTCTTGGGACCCACAACTAAAATAGGCTGATATTGAACTCCGTTCGGCCTCCGACCGGTTGGCTACACATTTGTGTACCGCGGAGCAGGGTTTGTCAAACCCTCAGTAGATCTACCCAACATCCCCTCGCTTCTCAGTTCAACGGTACTAAATTGTTGAGGACTTTTCAGTTTTAAGGCATCCTTAGAAATCATGTGATATCATTTGGTTTAGACTTTAACCTACACTAGCCATATTAAAATCGTTTATTCTGGATTTCATTTGAAATCCTAAAAAGAGTTTAAGTGTCAAAATGGTTATTCTGGATTTTCCTTTGAAATCCCAAATGAGTTCAAGTATTCAATAGTTGGTTGCGGATTTCCTTTGAAATCCCAAGGATGGACAGTTGCAAGTGCCTCCCATAAAACACTCCAACTTCCATAACAGATATCCCATTAGGCGATACCTCGAAATGTCAGCGTTGTTTTCCGTTTAGTAATTTCGTTGTGACCCAAACGGGCTCACAATTAAGGGTATGTGAAACTCACCTTAGGTTGCTCAGCTTACACTTCAATTAATCCAAATATCGTTTGCTAACGAAGACCTAGTAATCACATTAAGGTCTTAGGGGTTA
>JBCNJP010000006.1:47438663-47513192 GCA_039602395.1 Deinandra increscens subsp. villosa
CGATGTGACATCCGAGAATTTCAAGGTTTACTTCCGTTAGACAATTCCGTTAGTTACGTTATAAGTGTTAACTTAGTAACTAATGCTTAACTAGGCCGAATACATCCACGACCTTTGGTTGATCACCAAACCCGCCCATATGTGTTATGTGTTCATTTACTTATAGTTATTATGTGCAATGTGATTTAAATACATGATTTAGTATTGTGAATAGCATGACAATCCATGAACTGTACTTATCTTGCTTAAAATGTAAACTGGTCACTTTTGGGTTTCCAGCGAAACTACCGGGCGAAACTATAGTGTCGCCCGGTTAGCCAACCCTCTGACTAACAGAGCCAGTTTCGCTTGGCCAGCGAAACTGACCAGCGAAACTAGCTCCTGTTATATATTAACATAAAACCCTAGAGATCCCATTTTGCACCATTTACTCAAAACACACACACACACACTCTCCTGGAACTTCTGGTCAGCCAAGAATCACCACAAGCCGACGTGATCCCAGCCTCGAGACAACATCCATTCGGATCCTAGATCGAATCGTGAGTCTCCCAAAACCATTTTTTATGTGTTCTTTATGTGTTTTCTTAAAAAGCATGCTTAAACCTCTATGGAATCACCTGATCTCTTGATATGTTGCTTAGGAATGCTAGATCTATCATAAAGTCAGTAACTTTACGTGTAAACTCAAACCATAATGAAGATTTATGCTAGATTAGGTCATTTTAGGTTTAAAATGCATTTTTGGTGATTTGATGATAAAAATCCATGTTTAAGGTGTTAAAACTTGTTATTTGATGTTGGTAAATGATTATGCATGCTAGATATTGAATTACATGAAATATGGAAGCTGTTAGATTGATTTTTAGGCTGATTTACGTGTTTTTCGCGACCAGCGAAACTAGCCTGTTCTCTGGGCGAAACTATCCAGCGAAATTATGTACATATCCTTCAGGCGACACTATACAGCGAAACTGTAGTGTCGCCGGTGAACGAAACTGCCTAGCGAAATAACCATAGACCTTGTCCCTGAACGAAAGTTCAACCAGTTTCGGGCGAAACTAGGCTAGCGAAACTGTGCCAACAGTTTCGAGCGAAACTAGCCTAGCGAAACTGTGTCATCGGGTATTGCCTAGCGAAAATGCTGCCCGTGCACACAGCGAAACTGCCTAGCGAAACTGCTAGTGAAACTGAGACCAGAATCCAAACTTGTGCAATTTACTTGAATGTTATGCCACGACTTACATGATTATGCAATAACGATACATGCTTTGATTTCTGATGAATATGAACCCTTGTTTATGATCAACCATCGGTGTCGTGTTTCGGTATGTAGAGTCGTAGTTCCAACGTGCTATGTTATGGGCCATAGTGACGTAAGTTAAAGATTAGACACAAAACTAATACTTAAGACCTAAACGTGTTCATAGGTCTTCGATAAGCAATCAATATTTGGATTATTTAGCAAGCGTAGCAGTGCAACCAAAGGTGAGTGTCACTAACCCATTTACCGTGAACCCGTTTGGGTCTCACCGAATAACTTAATGAAAAACAATGCTGACAACCTTATGAGTGCTATGCACCTCTCTGATGAACTTGAAAACCTAGGAGTGCCTGGCACCCACTTGATGAACTTGAAGTGTTTTATGGGAAGCACTTGTGAAATACTTAAACAACTATTTCTAAAACAAACTGAAAATGTTTTCGGGATTCATGAAAACCCAAAGTAAACCGTTTTAATATGACTAGTGTAGGTTAAAGTCTAAACCACATGATATCACATGATTTCTAAGGATTGCTTTATAACTGAAAAAGTCCTCAACTTAATTGTACCATTAATTGTAAAGCGAGGGGATGTTGGGTAGATCTACTGGAGTTTGACAAACTCCGCCTCGTGACACTGGAGGTGCACGGAGGTACAATATCAGCCTATCTGACCGTGGTCCCGAGAGGACACGGGGGAGGCAAAGCCGCGATGACGTAGGTCCGCAAAACAAAATAGATGATGGCGCTGCCACTACAATTATTGGTCAGCTTTGGTACAAACTTCCTTAGTGCATGGAACAACGGATTAGCTACCCGCGATATCGGTTGAGCACTTTAACTATACAAAACTAGTACATACCCGATGACGTAGGCTACGGACAATACTTTCACTAAACCACAATACTATGATTTTGGTTATCATTAAGCATTGCTTTTCACAATTAAAATTGTACATAAGAATATGTTTGTACGACTATGATGTATGAGACCGGGCCACTGCATGACAAGCCCACTGTGAACTCACCAACCGTTAGGTTGACACTTGCGTGGTTTAAACTTTTGCAGATCGCTAAGGAGTATCCGGATCGGGTTGGCATGGCACACGAAGACATTTTATTTTTAGTTAAACTTAATTGAGAATTTAAATCACTGATTTTGTAAAGCACGTGGTTAGTGCTAAAGACAATGTTTTCCGCTGCGTACTGTTAAACGGTTTTTATTATTAATGTTTGGACTTTACTCTGATTCGTTTAGTATTTGTAACTAATGGTTGTGGTCCTGGTTTGCTCGCACCCCTTAACGGTATAAACTCCGTTAGTGGTTGATTTGGGGGTGTGACAGATGGGGTGTTGGGCTGCCGAGAGGAAAGAGGGAGGGGCGGGGGGCTGTGGTTGATGGTGGTGGTGGTTGGTGGCTCACGACAGGAAGGAGAAGAGGGGGAAAGGTGGTGGCGGCTGAGGTGAAGGTGGCGGTTGGTTGTTGCCGAGAAGGGAGGAAGGGAGGAGAAAGGTGGCGAGTGTGATGGTGGCTCGTGGTGGTTGCTGGAAGTAGCCGGCGGCGGCAGTGGGGAGGTTGCCTGGCCGGAAAAACGGAAGGGAGGAGGAAGGCTGTGGTGGATGGTTCACGGTGGTCTCATGGCGACAGGAGTAAGGTGGTGGTTTTGTTGTTGTTTTCCGATAGAACCCAAGGAAGAGTGGGAGGTGCTTGCCGCTTTCAATTTAAACCAAACAACAACAAAATTTGAAAGGAAAGAAAAGGTGGTCTCGACAGAAGAAGAAGAAGAAAGAAGGTAAGAAGGGTCTTGTGTGTGTAAGTAGGTAACATGAGTTGGTGGATGGAGATGGGTACAAGTCTCCAAAACTATTCACCAATGATGGTGAAGGATAGGTAGGCAATAGGGAGGTGATGTGGTTAAGCTTTTCATCACAATTTTTTTTTTTTATAAAAATCTCCTACTCATTTCTTTTATAAAACTTAAGTGAGTAGATGATTTGTTTTTATAAAGATTTGTCATGTTTTATAAAATAGTTTATGTATTGTAAAAGTTTAAAAAAAAATACATAAAGGACTTGGAAAATAAAATAGCTCATAACTTTTGTATTTAACCATTGGATAAAATTTATACAAGTCCATGACACATTTTTAAGAAAATATAAAAGGTGGTAACCATTTTATAAAAATTAATACAAGTTTGGGCTTTATTTTGGGCCAAATCATTTAAAAGAAAAATGTATTCGGGCTCGTTTGTCGGTAATGGGCCGTACAGGCCCAAACGGGGCACCGGATCGAGGCCCGGGCCCGTTTTGCATCGAATGAGGTTACGGGTCGCCATGATTATTCGAAATATTATATTTGAGTAATGGTTCAAGGTTTCGGGCTCGGTTTAATTGTTTTAGGCTTATTGGGCCTATTGGGCCAAGTCGGGCCCAATTGGGTGTTCGGTTGGGTTTAGGCTTAAGTCTTGACAACGATTTCAGTTTGTGATGTTTTTATTTCATAAAAACAATTGTTTAAGTTGATTATAAAAGTTTTTTAGAAATCAGTCATGTTTTTCAGTTTTTCAAACGGGTTATGGATAACGTTTTCAGTTTGTCCGTTTGTAACAGTTTTAAGCTCGATCGTCTAGGTTGTTTAAAACCGAATAGTTCTAAACGTACGATCGCTTATCAGTTTTGACATGTCGATTATATAAACGTTCGACACCAGTTCCAGATAAAATATAAAAACACATTTTATATTTATTTTTCTTATTATTGAAGTTCCATGATTGACACATGAAATCATTATGTTTTTAACGGGTATACGCTTCTGATACAAACGCGGGATTAGGTTTACGTCATCAGTTAACAGTCAAGCACAATAATTTGCAGTTTAAACAGAAATCAGATTAGATAAAGCATAACTAATACTTAAATTAAAGTCAAAGTAAATGGTTTGACCTGGATTTTCAGACGAGGTGTCACAGTCTTCTCCCTCTGAGTTTTGAAAACAGTAAAAGAATAGGGGCGGTAAACTCACCTTAGGGTGCAATTTAGTAATCCAACATATAATGCTTGAACAACCGATGGTGAATCTTCCTAGACTCCACCTATGACACATAACAGTGTGAGTGTTGACTGTGTTGACTAACCGTCCCGACAACGCACGGACAATAGACAAGTGGACTCGAATACACATTAGTGATTGATTTAGGTTTTCTAATATGTATCCTAACACGTATATAACATATACAACACATTGTACAATGATAAACATAGTGCGTAACAATTACTTATGACATTATCCTGCGTATACGATGTACGATCGACGGGGCAATCGTACAAAGTCTTGTCATTCCTACCGAGGTAGGAGACTTAGGACTTGTATACTCGTATAACTCATAATTTATTTGACTTATCTCATGCAAACACCTAGCCAAGTAATCACATGCCCATATTCATGCATTTCCACAATTTATTTATTTACCAATTAAATATATATTTATCACATGTAGGCTAAATCCATGTTTACACAACATCATCATCTCATGCAAGTCACATAGATCATCATTTAGCATATATCAAACCATATCATAAATTCCTAGCCACATGCATGTAAGCTAACTTGCCCTAATCGGCCATTTTCACCATATTTTCATGTAAATAGTTTTTATAAAATTAACCACATGCTATTGATCATCAAGTTTACAACTTTATACATCCTCATGCATCCAATAACCTAAACTACATACTCACAAAGTAGATCTAACACAAATCATATGCCTTTATTCAAGATCTTGCATGCATGGTAACCGAAATCAAGTTTTCATCATGGATCTTACGCAAAGTCAACAACTTTATACATCATCAACCCTAGATCTATCATTAGCAACTCATCATAACATAGATCTAGCATAAATCATCAATCTTTATTCACATGCATGCATGATTTTCCATGAAAAACCCTAGATCTAGCTCATATAACAATATCATGCATAAAAGCCATGATTTTGATTCAAAGATGCAATCTTTTTCATTCCTAACACTAGATCTACACTTGCTATCATCATAATAACATAGATCAGATCTAAACCAAACATAAAGCATGAATCTTGACATCTTTAACACAAGCAAAACATAAAAAAACACATACCAAATGTTATAGGATGAGAAAGGATGCAATGGGGGCTAGAATCTTGTAGGAAAGCTTAAATCTTGATGGTGAATGAGTATGAAGATGATAAGAAACGTAAATGGGGCTATAGAGTCTTTTAGAGCTGATGAGAGTGAGTGGGGCTGGCTAATGATGCTTAAATAGTGGAAAAATTAGGGTTTGCTGAAAACTGGGTTCCAAGCGTATCGCTTGTAGCCTCAATAGTTCTAGCCATACGCCTAGAACCTCCCTTTTGGCAGCCCTTTTAACTTTTGTTGACCGCATCCCGTTTTGTCAGTTTTTCGCGTTTTTGGTCACGGTTTTCAACGTTTTCTCCCATTTTTAATTCACCATCATTTTTATCACATCAAATCCAATAAAATCAAGTATCAACATGCCATATAACAATTTTCAATTAAGCAATTAAATTCACATACCGATTTTCAATTAATCACCAATGTTTCGAGACGCGAACTTGTGTGTGATGTTTGTGAAGTGTTTTAAGGCTACTAGACTATTCTAATACCTTAATTGACATACTATGCCTATATACACGACTCCCGGTTTGCCGGTTTTATCAGTTTTTATCTGTTTCTAAGGCTCGGGTCACACCCGAAGGGCCGGATTGTCACATCCTCCCCTTGTTAGAGAATTTTTGTCCCGAAATTTAAGATCGCAACCCCGTTGCTAAGCGTGTAAGTTTCATAAGTTTAGCAGTTGCAACTCCATTTCAAATAGTAAGAAATCAAGTTATAACATTTTACTCCACAGTATAATAAAATTTTGCGCTTTACTCAACCGTAAAGATCTAAGTTTCTGTAGTTTACTTTCAAAAGTACGAGGAACATTTTCTAGTTCTCATAAAAGTTCTAGATTTCTCGCATCGATTTTTCCCCGGTTCTCACATCATCCCCTTCTTTAAGGAAATTTCGTCCCGAAATTTAAGAGTTATCGTCGTTTTTCGTCGTGGCTAACTTGAATAATACGCATCGTCTGATTCTCGTGTTCTCAGATAAACTCAAGTTTCACTTCAAGTTCCACCGAACTTTAACCATCAAAATCTCATCCTGCTTGAGCTATTTGACTTTACAATATCTCCACTAGTTTCCTTATGGGATGTAGTCGCTTGTCAGCTTCCACCTTCCCGCGTGGACTACAAACGGCTCGCCCAACAGGCGTTCATTAGATACATCGATTATGTACGCTGCTCAGCTCCTCTGAAAGATTCGATCTGTAGATGTCTGAACCAATACGTTCAAAAATCTCAGACAATCCACCACACGTGGGGTCTATCTCTCCTCGTTTCACGAAATGATTAACCACTTTCCAAAGCGAGTTTCCTAGAAGGATTCAACCTCAATTCTGAATTCCAAAGGTTTGGTAAGCTTATCGACATAGGCTTTCTACCAAATACGAGCGGTTGCTATGCGACTTCTCATACGGTTAACCCTTCCGATTGATTCACGAACATACGTAGACTTAGTAAGCTGACTATTAATCGATGCTAAATTGACGCTAAAGTAATAGCCATTGCTATAAGAAAAACTCCACCGACAAAAGGTGAGAGCCTCATACTCTGATGATATTGATCGCACAAGTCCTAATCATGACTACGGACATAGCTATACACACGCCACACTATATCCTCTAAGCCTTACACGAGGTGTCGAATTCCATCTGTCCTGACTTCGATTTGCTTCCTCGTTCCATGCAGGGAATTTCCAAATGCAAGTTCTCATCCTTTACGTCACAAGCTGGGTATTCCAGATTCGATCTGGCAGATCAAGATGAATCATTAGCTGTAAAGCCCAAATACACTTCGGCTTCGTTTCCCTTATGGCTTAGGGCATCATCTACCACATTAGCCTTACTCGGTCGGTACCCAATGGTACACTCTAATTTGCTAAACGATTCAACTCACCTTCGATGCTCCATGCTCGATCATCCCAGTCAAAGATACCCTGAAGACGCTTGTGATCGGTGTAGATCCTTGGTACCGTACAAGTACGTCCTCCGATCTTCAACGCATAAATCACAACTCCTAACTCCAGATCATGAGTTGTATAACGTTGCTTACTATCCAAGAGTTCGTCGAGAGGCTTATGCGAAAACCATATCGCTTTGCATAAAAGCATACTTAAAACCTTGCTTAGATGCATCATAGTGCATGACAAAGTATTATGCTCCTTCTGTAAGGAAAGAATAAATGCACTTGCAGGACTTCGACTTCAATCACTGCAGTGCGGTGTCCCACTTTGCATCCCGAATATGCACAACGCTTTTGCGCACTAAAACCGTTAAAGATTACGTAATCCATGAAAAGCTGGCGGCGTCTTAGGTACAGGTTAATCCTTGATCGCATCAATCCTTGATCGTATCAATCCTTGACGACTTCACATGAGTTCCTAATCTATTTACGACATGGCGCAAAAATTACACTTCCCAAATATAGGTGTCACATTCCGTGAATTTAGCTGTGGCTACTCATATCTCAATAAGCCGAGATTAAGCGAAGACGCTTGGCGTGGCCTTCCTTCATCTTGGAACAAATGAGAATGTCATCATTGGACACAACAATGAACTTGTTGGATTTAGGTGTCCAGACCCGACTAAATCAAGTACCCGACCCGGTCAAGACCCGTAAGAGTTACATCGGAGGCAACGGGTTTTAAAGTCCGCTTACTTTTATAACCGGCAAATTCGCAGAAGAATTAATTATTTGTTTATTAAATGGTTTAATAGATAAATAATTAATTAATTCATTAACTATCATTAATCATTAAGATTAATTAAGCGACAAAAGACGTTAAATATCACTTACGTCTTAAACGACGATTGACGAATTAGTATTTGACTAATATTCGTTAAGTCTTGGCAAGCGACAATAATTTAAGGGATTAAATGTTAATCTCACAAATTGAGTGGTTCGATTAAGGATTGAATAAAAACGACGGACTAATCGGAAACTTAATCAGTTATAAATATAACTGATTAAGGGAGGCAAAACCCTAATCCTCTTAGAGAGAAATTTCGGCCTCCCCTTCTCCTCCCTCTCTCGGATTCCGACGCCGACGGCATCCACGCCGCCGCTGCCATCTCTTGTTCTCCGACAGTTTGTTCGTGAGAATTATAATCCTAACTACCGCCGTGCCGCCTCCCGGAGTCCGCCACCGCCGCTGCCCCGTCGTTCACCGCCCGCCGCTCGCCGCTCGCCAAGCCACCGCCGCGCGCTAGCCTCCCTCGCCGCCGCCGTAGCCGCACCGCCGCCGCAGCCCCACACCCAGGCACCGCAGCGAGTCGCAGTCACAGCCGCCGCCGCCCCGCCGGCCGCCACCATCCTCGCTGACGCCGTTCCTACCGCCGACATACCCAGTCGCGAACCACCACCGTGTGGTGTGTTCGCTCGCCGTTCGCAAACCCTAGTTCGCGCCCGATTTGACGTACGAGATTTTCTCGGTGCCTGATTCACCGCGTGGTAAATCCGTATCTGCGAGGAAAGGCAGATTCGTCAGACGAATCACGCTCTGCGAAACCCTAGCGTCACCCGTTGACTTCCGGTGTCTCAAGCGTTTGTTTGAATCACCGCTCAGGTATATCTAAACTTGTTATTAGTTTAGATTTAATCATTTATTTATTTATTGATATGTCGCGTATTTGTATATATGCGTTTTTGGTGTTTGCGCGTTATAGTGATTGTGGAATCCTGTTGTTTTTGGTTTACGCTAATTATCTGGTTTTCGCGTTAGTAAATTAAAACGTTTCCGCTGCGTATTAAATTAAATGTTAATTTAATTATTTAATTTTAATTTACTCAGAAATTGATTAAATAATTATTTATTGTAAATAATTAATTTAAAAAAAATGTTATTACCGAGACCCGAATGCCACTGTCGTAACCCAACTGTGGTATCAGAGCCTTGTTCACCACACGCAAACCCAAACCGGTCATTTTAAACCGGTGTGCTTTCGCGAACTGGGGTTCTGAACCCGAAAGTCGCGAAATTAAATGAATCGCCTTTTAAATATGTTTAGTCGATTTGGATCCACTAAACATAATCCGATTTAATATAATTGATTGAATTATCTTTCCTGCATATTCGGCCCAACCCCTTTTAATTTTGTCATGGATTCGTTATGGTTTGGCCCTTTAGGCCCATGTTGTTTTGTTTTGGATTGGCCCAAATTTTACTGGGTTCAAAGTTGTAATTATTTAAAATAGAATAGTTTTATTTTAATTTGGTATCGCTCACCTTCGCCTGGACGAACAAGACGAGCTTGATACAAGGACCCATTTAAGATTATCCCTTTATGGGATTTTCAAAAATGGCTAGAAGTCAAAACGAAACCGACGCCTCCCGATGACGCGCAAGAGCTTGTTAAAGCCAGTGGGAGCAACTAAGTCGATCAGGGAGTTTTCTGTTCTCATGGTTGATTTACTTTTATGTCCCTTGCCCTTATTCGATATTGTCATAGGCTCTGACAATATCGAAGCCCCTGCATGGCCGGATATGTACATGTGTGTTTGCTTGTTTTGGTTGCTTGTCTTAATTTGATTAACGCGCCAACTAAAATCCAAACTTAGTTTTATCGATATAAAACTATTTTTTCAATCGATTAAATAAAGTCCTAATTTTATTACGACTTCATAAAATTTATTAACCAATTTAATTCGACATTAAATTCGAATTTCTCGATAAAGTAATCGTACATTAATAAAATTGGTTATCGTCTCGCCACACTTAGATCATTAATACTTAGGTTATTTAAATGATCGTCCCGAGTGAGGTAGGATTCATAAAATCTGTCGTCACATTAAATATTAAAATATGACTTAATAATCCTATCTGGTAAACCTAAAACCGGTAGTCTATGCCATCCTATGTCAAGTCTAACTTAGAACATATTGACCGATACATCTGTGTTGGAGTATTTCAACACCGCACGTGGTGTTTAGGGTATCTTCCAAGGTGAGCGTATTGGAGTATTTCAACACCGTACGCACACACTGACCACTTAGGACAACTACTATTTTCTTTACACGCACCTTTGGTATTGGAGTATTTCAACACCATACCTCTGGTCGGCTTGTAGACAGAATGGGCATAGATGGGGCTAAACGTATTTCGTTGATCCGTTCGCGAAAGCCCCATAACGGGAGTTGTGACAATCACAAGTGAAAATCGTTGTCCATTCAGCTACTTAGAAATTTTGAAAGCACTTTACGTTGTCTGGAGAAATTGTCTAACTAACTGAATTCCCAATTCCTATTCAAGATTAGTTTGCCATCCTTGAATAGGAATCAAACATCGAAACACTAAAACATTTGCCTATTTGTTTCAGATGGCTAACCGCGCAAACCAAGAGATTTTCCATCTCAAGTCTCTCCTTGAGAAGGAGAAACTTAATGGCGCCAACTTCCTTGATTGGGAAAGGAATCTGAAAATTGTCCTGAAAATGGCTAACATGAAAAACGTGTTAGAAGCTGAGGTCCCTGAGGAACCTGAAGCTGACACGGCCGCGGCGCGAAACGCCCATAACACACTGCGAACAAATGCCAAGAATGTCGCGTGTCTTATGCTAGCCACCATGGATTCTGAGATCCAGAAGAACATGGTTGACAGGACGGCTTTTCAGATGATCGATGATCTAAGGGGCATGTTTGAAACTCAGGCCCAACAAGAGCGCTATGACACCGTTGTGACACTCATTAGTTGTCGCATGGCCGAAGGCGCTCCCGTCAGCCCTCATGTCCTGAAGATGAAGAGTTACATCGACCGCTTAGCAAAACTGAATTACGTCATCCCCGCCGAAATGGCGACTGACCTGATTCTTCACTCACTGTCCAGTGCCTTCACCCCTTTCTGGGTAAACTTTAACATGCATAGCATGGTACAGACAGTGACTGAACTTCACGGTATGCTTAAGACCGCTGAAGTTAATTTTGTTAACGGTAAGGCACCCGATGTACTTACGATCCGGTCAGGAGGCGTCAAGAAGCCCGAGGTAAAGAAGGGTAGGCGTGGGAACAAGAAGAAAGGCAAGGCAGCTGTCGCCAGAGCGTCTGGAAGCTCCCAGAAGGGCAAGCCTAAGGCAACCAAGGCACCGCCGCCTGAACAGCGCGAGTGTTTTGAATGCCACAAGATGGGGCACTGGAAAAGAAACTGCCCAGAATATCTTGCCAAGGTGAAGAGCGGAAAAGCTCAGCCGGGTAATTCCTCAGGTATACACATAAGATTATGTTGTATGATGCTTCACTTATTCCTACAAAATATATGTTTGACATACTTTACATTTTGTAGGTGCATGAAGCTGAAAGGAAGCAAGCCAAGATGACACTGAGCTATTCTGCGATTTTCGCACCTAAATATAGTTCGTGTCTCAAGTTTTCGGTTTAAAACAATTCTTGGTAATTTTGAAACAACTTGTTTTGTTTGGTTTTCCCTGGCTGTTTTCCAGGATGAACAAGTTGCTTTCCTTGGATTTTGATTATGGCATGTTTTGACAATGGTTGATTTTCGAAACATACATGATTGTTTTAATCTACTTTGGATTTGATTCAACCTTTTGTTAGATTAAATTCAAAATCCCATAACAACATACCTTAAAACCTGGTGCACTTGATTTGATCTAGGCTAGCTTAAATGCGATATGATAACTCTTTGGTTATCATATCCCATCAAAGCTGTAATGCCTTATGCGTCTATTGTAATTGTTACGAGACAACGCACGACATAACGGTAGTTCATAAAGTCCTATGACTTTGAACCATCCGACGTCAAGAATATTAAATCAAGTCGAACCGATTGAAGATCGACTTTTCAATCTACAACCATATGAACATATCAATCCTCTGCTTCAAGTGGACGTTTGCTCATATAAGTTCGAATCACCAGCTAAACTACTACAAGAATAATCACTTGCTGATTATAACATTGTAGAATGGTCACACCACCACTGGTGCACATTACCATTACATGTGCATACCTAAACACATCTTGGAAATCTTAGACTACAATAGTTGTACTCACGTGTGTTTTGAATCCGACATGCACTAAAAGGTTTAGTACAACGGTTCACCGTTTCATCTAGAAACCAACAAACACAAGACTGATGACTTGCCACAACAAAAGCCCTTGACTTTCTGTAACCATAACGCCCCTTCACACATCACTTGCATAACTAACTTCCAATCCCAAGGCCAGTATCTTGCGAAGATGGAATTTAGTAATTACATGTCCAAACCTAGATCTTTAAATATCTAGAGAAAGGTGATTCTAATAAATCACTGGATCATGTAATGCAACTCTCGCATCTAAACGAGACGAGCAGACCAACAATGTTTCACCAACAATGGATTGCTGCTTAACGAAACATAGTGACATTCTAATTAGAGTTTGTATGTTAACCTTACCTGAATAAGGGAAACATCCTCTAATGTCGGACACGAGAATCCGATAGAATAAATCATCATCTCGACCACCACGAGATACTTTCAAACGATCATAGACGAACGCATCTTCATGCTATCAAACTCTGAAAGGACTTTGACAATCGTCTTTGAACTTATGAGTAAGTCATAACATCTGGATATTAAGCATTCGATTTCCGTACCACATATTACGGAGTCGAACATTTTCGTTCTTGGAAACGAAATTTAACTATCACGTTTTCTTCGTGCAAATTTGATATCCAAACGGTTTGAAAGAAGAATGATGATAGGGAATGTCAATCTGCCTCAAGCAAGTGGGAGCATCGCCACTGATCCTTACCGGAATAACGATCAAATGCCGATCTAAAGATCATTTAAATTTACAGGAGTAAAATTTCAAATAACACCTCAATTAATGATAAGTTTCAAGATTAAATTAAGTATTGATCATCAAATGCCTGAGCAACCATTAATACGATCAATCTCTTGAAACGATTCGAATCATACTAAATGTGATCCGAAAATAAATCCAATACTTGGATATTGCATGGAATGTTGCCGTAAAGTGTTACGCCATGACCATAGATGGAAAATCACATCATCACTACTAAACACTGATGAAAGGGAATATATGTTCATTAACCGAGTACCAATTGTACTCATTGAACATTGATAGCCACCTTAATTGAATCTGAACTAAGAATGCCGTAAAACATTCAAAGGGTTAATTCGACTCTGTAAATAGTCGGTTAACATGCTCAAGTGATAACACAGTCGTACATAAGCTTACCAAGGGCACTACATTATCACAAGTTCAATTCACTTAAGAAGACTCACTGTTCAAGATAAACACTGAATCTTAAGAAACAACAGATATTGGCAATCCTAAAACGAAACTCGAGGAAATGATTGCGAGCTTATAGTTTTCAATGATCAGGTCAGATCAGTGAAATAACACTATTGGATAGTGCATGAATTCTGCATCACATCGATATTCGATTTTAGTGTTGGATGTCGAACATTATCGTTTGCACCATATCATTCGATCTCCTCTAAGCTGTTAGACGGGACTTTGAATTCTGCGTAACGCGTTCGAATTTTATACGTTTTGTTATCCATGAATATTTCGTCAATATTCTAAAGGTCCGTAGTCGATCAGACATTGCGGGAGCAACGCCTGAAGCAAGACTATTCTGACTCTGGACTCAAGGTGTTGACTTCCAGATTCACAAGGCCTCATTGGAGAATGACGTCAGGACGTAACTCGCATCAGAATGTCTTCATGGATCCAATCATAAGACAAATCTGATTGATGGTATACTCAACAGTATCCTTCGACCTGAGATACATGAGCGACCTCCCGTCTGCCTAAGAACATTCTTTGATTGTAGCTTAACGCTGTCGCGTAACTGCCAGCCATAACGGTTACTTTTGGGAATGTATCTGAAGTTTAGTGGGAGCTGTATGTAGTCAAAATGGGATTCTGTGCTCTTGCATTAATAATGCGACAGTTTGACATCGTGGGCCCTCTCGTTAGTTCCAAGTGTTAAGTGTAAGGCCTTACCCAAACTTACTGTGTGTTTGATTGGACCACTTCGAACAGAAAAAACGAGAAATACAATGATCGAACACGGAAGAGAATGAATAAATCCATGTCTCTGGTTCGATTGATGTCTCATACAGAAAGGATCTAATGACTTTACAAATACCATAAGTCTAAACTATATCACAAGTTTACTGATATGCCTTGGTTGTTTTGACTTGAAGTGTCATGACTGGTTGGGACAGCCACGTGTAGCTAGAGCACCTCTGACTGTATCTTGATTAATAGTCGCGATCAGTCCAAGTGGGAGACTGTTGGATTTAGGTGTCCAGACCCGACTAAATCAAGTACCCGACCCGGTCAAGACCCGTAAGAGTTACACCGGAGGCAACGGGTTTTAAAGTCCGCTTACTTTTATAACCGGCAAATTCGCAGAAGAATTAATTATTTGTTTATTAAATGGTTTAATAGATAAATAATTAATTAATTAATTAATTAATTATCATTAATCATTAAGATTAATTAAGCGACAAAAGACGTTAAATATCACTTACGTCTTAAACGACGATTGACGAATTAGTATTTGACTAATATTCGTTAAGTCTTGGCAAGCGACAATAATTTAAGGGATTAAATGTTAATCTCACAAATTGAGTGGTTCGATTAAGGATTGAATAAAAACGAGGGACTAATCGGAAACTTAATCAGTTATAAATATAACTGATTAAGGGAGGCGAAACCCTAATCCTCTTAGAGAGAAATTTCGGCCTCCCCTTCTCCTCCCTCTCTCGGATCCGACGCCGACGGCATCCACGCCGCCGCCGCCATCTCTTGTTCTCCGACAGTTCGTTCGTGAGAATTCTAATCCTAACTACCGCCGTGCCGCCTCCCGGAGTCCGCCACCGCCGCTGCCCCGTCGTTCGCCGCCCGCCGCTCGCCAAGCCACCGCCGCGCGCCAGCCTCTCTCGCCGCCGCCGTAGCCGCACCGCCGCCGCAGCCCCTCACCGAGGCACCGCAGCGAGTCGCGGTCACAGCCGCCGCCGCCCGTCGCACCTCGCCGCCGCCCCGCCGGCCGCCACCATCCTCGCCGTCACCGGTCCTACCGCCGACATACCCAGTCGCGAACCACCACCGTGTGGTGTGTTCGCTCGTCGTCCGCAAACCCTAGTTCGCGCCCGATCCGACGTACGAGATTTTCTCGGTGCCTGATTCACCGCGTGGTAAATCCGTATCTGCGAGGAAAGTCAGATTCGTCAGACGAATCACGCCCTGCGAAACCCTAGCGTCACCCGTTGACTTCCGGTGTCTCAAGCGTTTGTTTGAATCACCGCTCAGGTATATCTAAACTTGTTATTAGTTTAGATTTAATCATTTATTTATTTATTGATATGTCGCGTATTTGTATATATGCGTTTTTGGTGTTTGCGCGTTATGGTGATTGTCGAATCCTGTTGTTTTTGGTTTACGCTAATTATCTGGTTTTCGCGTTAGTAAATTAAAACATTTCCGCTGCGTATTAAATTAAATGTTAATTTAATTATTTAATTTTAATTTACTATTAATTTCAAAAAAAATTGTTATTACCGAGACCCGAATGCCACTGTCGTAACCTAACAGAACTAACCATAGCGTGACTCGCAAATTCAATTTATAAGACTCATGTATGCTAAGGTTGCATTGGTCAGCCCAACGGCATAACCAAAACTCGTAAAGCCTATATTGAGTCCCTTAAGCTATTAGCAGAATATCTTCCTCTTGGACCCTTAACTGAAGAAAATTGGTTCTTAAGCTGATATACAGATAGCGACCCTCGAAGCTATTGGCAGATCGTCGATACATAGAAGAAAATGTTGATTCCTCATAGCTTCCCTTTCCAATGCCGATAACCGGTGCATGCTCGAAGAATTGCTCCATTCTTCTTACCAACAGAAAGACGAACTAGGACCTTGAAACTATTTCCCAGCAAATCTTGTATTCGAGCATAAATTCCCTAAAGCTCACTAGGCGTGAATTGGTAAGGCGCTCGGGCATTTGGCGTTGCCTTAAGTACCGGACCAACTCGGATTTCCGCCTATCTAGATAGAGGAAAAACTAGCAAGTCTCACAACCAACCTCCGAAGATTCTCAAACGAATAAGATTCCTTCCGGGGTTCCTCATTTGGCTACTCAACATCCTTAGCCTAAATTGCTACGATCTATTGTTGTACGATCTCTGCTTGTCGCCTGGATGAATAACCCATCTTCCTGACATTGTCGAAGTTTCCCCAAGGTTGGCAGTAGCAGTTCCACCTTCACATAATCACTCAAAAGCTTCATCGCGGCTTTGAACGACATAGTTCACTATAACCAGTCTATCATTCGCGAGCTCCATAAGCACTCAAATACTAACAAGCTATCTATGACGCTATTTTTTTTACCAGGCTTATTTGATAATAAAGGGTCTATTAGTATCGACCTCGAATAGTAATAATAACAACGGAACAAAATACGAATTAGAAGAGATGGACTTACCACGGTCGTCTAAATTTGATTTAGGGTTCCCTTGTTCCAATCACGTACGCTTGAGCTAGGCGAGTTCCATCCCTGACATTGCCACCGTTGTCATTCCTGTTTCCATTCAGTCTTGGGCAATCTCTCCTGAAATGACCATGCTGACCACATTCGTAGCATCCTGTTTGTTTAGCTGACATGTCTTGTCCTTCTTGATTTCCCTGATCTTTCTGGCCTTTGAACCTGCAGTCCATTGACATATGTCCACTCTTCCCGCACTTGTTGCATGTCACCCTATTGCAACTTCCTCGATGATTGTACTTACACCTGCGGCATTTGGGATGCTTTCCCTGGTACCATCCAAAGATTTGATTATTCTGCTTTCCTTTGTTGCTTTCAATCTTTTGGATTTGGTTTTGACTTGCTGCAGACTTATTTCTGTTGTTGCTACTCTGACCTTCCCATTTCCTCTTGTTTTCAGATTGCTCAGTCAATGCCTTCCTAGGCGGTAGGGTTCCTTGTTGCACGGCCTGATCAGTCAGTTGGTGTGCAAGGTGAATCGCTTCTCTGGTCGTTGCAGGGTTGCTTGAAGTCACTTGATACGAATTATGATTATGAGACCGGGCCAATGCATGACAAGCCCACTGTGAACTCACCAACCGTTAGGTTGACACTTGCGTGGTTTAAACTTTTGCAGATCGCTAAGGAGTATCCGCTGGAGGTTGGCATGGCACGAGAAGATGTTTATTTCTGTTTAAAACTTAACTTGGGAATTTTAAAACAATGTTTATGTAAAGCACGTGGTTAGTGCTAAGACAATATTTTATTCCGCTGCGTTGTGTTTGAAACTTTGATTTATAATTTGTGTTTGAACTAATCCTGATTCGTTTAGTATTTGTAACTATGGTTGTGGATCCTGGTTTGCTCACGCCCCTTAACGGTATAAACTCCGTTAGTGGTATTTTGGGGGTGTGACAAATATGGCTAGTGTAGGTTAAAGTCTGAACCACATGATATCACATGTTTTCTAAGGATGCCTTATAACTTAAAAGTCCTCAACTTAAATTGTGCCATTAATTTGTGAAAGCGAGGGGATGTTGGGTAGATCTACTGGAGTTTGACAAACTCCGCCCCGTGGCACGGGGAGTGCACAGAGGAACAATATCAGCCTATTTGACCGTAGTCCCGGGGAGGACACGGGGGAGGCAAAAACCGCGATGACTATGTCCGCACCGTACGGGATGGCTCGGCCCCCACAAAATAAGTCAGCTTTGGTACAAACTTCCTTAGAGCATGGAACAACGGATTAGCTACCCGCGATATCGGTTGAGTCCTTTAACTTTACGGAACTAGTACATACCCGATGACGTAGGTCACGGACAAACCATTTATAAACTGAGAATTAATTACGAGCATTGCTTTTCACAAACAAATATTTTGTAAGTACATCTTGACACGAATTATGATTATGAGACCGGGCCAATGCATGACAAGCCCACTGTGAACTCACCAACCGTTAGGTTGACACTTGTGTGGTTTAAACTTTTGCAGATCGCTAAGGAGTATCCGGAGCGGGTTGGCATGGCACGTGAAGACTTTTTATTTTAAATTGAACAATTTGGGAATTTAATACAATGATTTGTAAAGCACGTGGTTAGTGCTAAGACAATATTTATTCCGCTGCGTTTGTATTTAAGACTTTAATTTATAACTCGTGTTTGAACTAACCCTGATTCGTTTAGTATTTGTAACTATGGTTATGGATCCTGGTTTGCTCACACCCCTCGACGGTATAAACTCCGTTAGTGGTATTTTGGGGGTGTGACACCAAATGTTTCCAACTCTCGAGCGCTAAGACCATTAAACGTGGAGAAAAGAATGCTCTGTACTGTGACCAGCTGACGTACATGTCTCCCAGACTATTACCTAAGTCATAGGGTCTCAAAAGTTCTGAACGCGAAACAACTCAATGAATTTGTTTACGTCGAACGACTCCTCGTTACTACTTCTCCCGGGGTCTCTTCCCCTTGCTTGCGGAAAATGCTCCAGCCGACGACAATGAAGTAGATGTTATGTCCATAGTATACCCTCCATGCATACTTCCGATAGGTGGCTACTTTATGAATAACCAACCAGTTAACTCATCAAAGCACCGCATGGATTTGATGTGAGAGAGAAATGTTTCCCAAAGATATCATGCACGTATATTCATATAATCTTATACATATACATATAATATTCATAATATGTATTAAGAGAGGCCAATCGCGTATATGTGCGTCTACAGTGTGTGTCTACCCGACTCTAGCCATTATTGGACCTAATGCAAGTCCTAAGTTCTCTATGGCTAATGGCTCTGATACCAATATGTCACACCCCAAAAATCCGCCCTCGGGGCACCACCAATTCGGAGGCTTGACATGCCAGGATCTGAGTCACCAGACACACCGAACATACTATATGCATACGTAAACCGTTTAAAAGTTCAGAGTTTTAAAGTTTATAACATTCATCAAAACAGTTTCAGTGCGGAAGCGTTTAACAAGTTCAGAAAAATAAACCATTTGCGGAAGCGTAAAACAAACATAGTTAAGTTTTAGAGGTTTAACGCGCACACGGCGCCCCATAGTTGAATGTTTAACCAAACATGCAGAGTTATGAATGAACCATGATTCCTAAACGTGCTCCTTAGCGTGCTCCTAAGGACATGTGAAGAAACAAGCTAAAAAGTGTCAACACGAGGTTGGTGAGTTCACAGGTTTTACAAATAAACATTTCACATTTCAATCCGTTTAAAAGAAAGTAGTCTCCCTTTAGACCCACCCTTTCTTACAATACAATTGATTCATTATACCCGTAGATAGCTAGTCTACAGGTTTGTGTCACCTAGCGATCACGTCCCTAGAGCTGACTTACAATCCAACACTTTTGCCTTTACGTCATGCATTGCTGTCATGACTCCAATAGGACAATATAATACCCGTTCCTCTCCCCCGAAGGGCAAGCAGGAGCTAGAGCGACTAACTCGGGCAGGGCTCGTCAGGCCCTGTAGATCTACTAAATATTTCCTCGCTATCCGGGGATATTAACTGGTACGTACTAAAGGACTTCAATGGCAATATACAAATTACTACGGTCCACAGATTGTACAATAATTCAGTATAGTTTTACAAGAAAAGTTACCGCATGTCTTCTCCCCCTGAGTTTTGAAAACAGTAAAAGAATAGGGCCCGTAAACTCAACTTAGGGTGCAATTTAGTAATCCAACAATCAATGCTTGAACAACCGGCGGTGAATCTTCCTAGACTTCACCTATGACACATAACAGTGTGAGTGTTAACTTTGTTGACTAACCGTCCAGACAACGCGCGGACAATAGACAAGTGGACTCGAATACACATTGGTGATTGATTTAGGTTTTCTAATATGTATCCTAACACGTATATAACATATACAACACATTGTATAACGATGAACATAACGCGTGACAATTAATTATGATATTATCCCGCGTATACGATGTACGATCGACGGGGCAACCGTACAAAGTCTTTTCATTCCCACCGAGGTAGGAGACTTAGCACTTGTACACTCGTATAACTCATAATTTATTTAACTTATCTCATGCAAACATCTAGCCAAGTAATCACATGCACATATTCATGCATTTCCCCAATTTATTTATTTACCGATAAATATATATTTATCACATGTAGGCTAAATCCATGTCTACACAACATCATCATCTCATGCAAGTCACATAGATCATCATTTAGCATATATCAAACCATATCATAAATTCCTAACCACATGCATGTAAGCTAACTTGCCCTAATCGGCCATTTTCACCATATTTCATGTAAATAATTTTTATAAAATTAACCACATGCTATTGATCATCAAGTTTACAACTTTATACATCCTCATGCATCCAATAACCTAGACTACATACTCACATAGTAGATCTAACACAAATCATATGTCTTTATTCAAGATCTTGCATGCATGGCAACCGAAATCAAGTTTTCATCATGGATTTTACACAAAGTCAACAATATTATACATCATCAACCCTAGATCTATCATTATCAAGTCATCAGAACATAGATCTAGCACAAACCATCAATCTTTATTCACATTCATGCATGATTTTCCATGAAAAACCTAGATCGAGCTCATATCACAATATCATGCATAGAAGCCATGCTTTTGATTCAAAGATGCAATCCTTTTCAATCCTAACACTAGTTCTACACTTGATATCATCATAACAACATAGATCAGATCTAACCCTAACATAAAGCATGAATCTTGACATCTTTAACACAAGCAAAACATAAGAAAACACATAGCGAAGAATGTTATAGGATGAGAAAGGATGCAATCGGGCTAGAATCTTGAAGGAAAGCTTAAATCTTGATGGTGAATGAGTATGAAGATGATAAGAGACGTAAATGGGGCTGTGGAGTCATTTAGAGCTGATAGAGTGAGTGGGGGTGGCTAATGATGCTTAAATAGTGAAAAAGTTTAGGGTTTTCTGAAAACAGGGTTCCAAGCGTATCGCTTGCTGCCTCAATAGTTCTAAGCCATACGCCTAGAAGGTCCCTTCTGGCAGCCCTTTTGACTTTTGTTGACCGCAACCCGTTTTGTCTGTTTTTCGCGTTTTTGTTCACGGTTTTTGACGTTTTCTCTCATTTTCAATTCACCATCATTTTTATCACATCAAATCCAATAAAATCAAGTATCAACATGCCATATCAGAATTTTCAATTAAGCAATTAAATTCCCATACCGGTTTTCACATAATTCACAATATTCACCGATTTTCAATTAATCACCAATATTTCAAGACGCGAACTTGTGTGTGATGTTTGTGAAGTGTTTTAAAGCTACTAGACTCTTCTAATACCTTAATTGACATACTAGGCCTATATACGCGACTCCCGGTTTGCCGGTTTTATCAGTTTTTATCCGTTTCTAAGGTTCGGGTCCCACCCGAAGGGCCGGATTGTCACACAATCAGGAATCTTCTAACACGGCAAGGGGATCCGTTTCGTACTGGTGGGTGATCTGTCGCGGCGTCCACCAGAAGTGAAGGATCGACCAGCTTCTGCAGCAGTAAGAGTGTTCGCAACATGCTGGTTAATGAGTGTCTCGATAGCAGCAACATCCATGACAGGAGGAGGAGTATCACGATTGGTGCAGTTTCGCGCTTGTCCTTGTGGCGGCATGTTTCTTAATTTCATAATGGGCAAAAGAAAGAGTAATACATGATAATAGTTGTTTTGGTTAAAAATCAACAAAGTGATTTCGTATTCCTAACTTAGAATATGAGGTAGTGTGCTTGTCAATATGCTCAAAATCTAAAGTTAAACACAAGGATGTAACGAGGGAAAAATCCAGGATTCTTCGAGTTTCCTCTAGGAATCCTAGCAAAAAAACCTCGGGAGCCGGCCTGAAGAGCCCGCTTCCTCACTATTTTATTGATACGAAACTGGATATTACAAGTGTGTTTGGAAGATTGATCGATCGATACTAAGTGTTACAACGATTGTATGCTATCAGAACTAAAGTGTATCGGTGTTTTGCGTTCCTAAATTGATCGAGTACTCGATTATATAACGAATACATGAATAACAAACATTCTGAGATTCCCGGAATCCTATCATCCAACTAACTTAACCGTTACAACCCTCTCCGTTCACTTGGTCCACGATCTTCTTTAGCTGGAGCTTGTATTTTGGAAGTAGTTGACGACTCAACGGTACCTGGGTCAAATAAACACGTGGCAATTATAAGGGTTAGTCGAATAAAATAAAGCAGGATACATGGACAAGTGGGATTCCCAAACTGTAGTAGGATTCCTGAACTATCTGAGCTTCCTGGAGCATCCTGAAAATACACCCTCAACAATTGCCCCTTGAATTTTGACAGATGTGGATAAGCTTAACAGCTGTCAAAATTCAAAAAGATGCTTAAACCACAGTGTTATCACGGTAAATATGGTTAGGATGGGACATTTTTTACGGCGTCCAAGTGATGGGACCTTCATCATTGCTTTTTCTTTAAATAGGAGATTCCAAATCATTTATCTCCGTCTTCTTCCACAAACCCTCTCGAGCTCTCCGATATTCCAGGTCAGTTTCTTTTCTCTCTTCCGATTTCTATTCGATTTTTGAGCCATGGCCAAGAAAAACACTCGTTCGTCCTCTTCGCTAAACTCTCCAACGATCGAGGATTTCCACGATCAGGGATATATCGTCCCTGGCGTGGAGGAAATCTGTTCGTTCGATGATGGCGACATTCACGACCTGAAGAACTCCGGTATTTTTCCGCTAGGAATGGTTTTTCGACCCTTTGATTATCGGACCAAATCCGACTTTACTTCCACCACCTAGGTGTGCTTCATGTAATATCCCTTTCTGCTTGGCATGACATTCTCTTTCCCGGAGCTTGTTACTCAATTCGTCAAGACCACCCGACTCTCTTATGCCCAAACCATGCCTATGGTTTGGAGAATCTTGTACTCCCTTGACCAACTGAACCAAACTCGAAATTTGGAAATTGGGATTCCTGAAATTTGTGAAGCCTACCAACTCCGAACCCATGGTTGCAGCCGATTTGTTCTAAAGGCTCGCACCCCCGCTTCTCAGCTGATTCCCTGAGCTTCTCATAATGATCATGAGTGGAAGAAACGTTTCTTCTTTGTTAAGTGAGACTAGATTCCTTGGGGGGGGGGGGTACAGAGTTGCCATTGAAGTGGGTTGAGAAGGGTAGGATATCGATTTCTTTTTTGTAGCTAAATTCTTGAATATGTGTTTAACTTCTTTATGTTTTTTTGCAGCACCCAAATTTGAGAATCTTATCAAGGCGCTCCCGGATCCAAGAAGCTCGAAGCACTCTACCAGATTCCTGCCACTGAAAGAGCCCTGGTCCTTGAAGCAACTGCCAGCGAACACAGCTACTCAGCCGATCACATTCCTGAGATGTCTGGTAAGTTTTCTCAGGAACCTGAATTGTATGGTTATTTGAGAATTCCAAATGTTGATAATTTGTTTTTCTTTGCAGCCCCCAAGTCCACCTCTTCGTTCTCCCTGAAGGATCTTGAAAACCTTCTCAAATTCAAGAAGGAGTAGTTGGAGCAGCCTGCCACCTCCAAGCCACCTGCCAGCCGGCCGAAGGTCTCGGCTTCCAAGAAGCAAAAGATTGTTAAAGCCCCTGTGTACCTGGAAACTTTTGAGGATCTCGCTCCCTCCTAGGTCAGCAACAAGGTTCTTTCGATGCAAACCATGGTCAACCTGGTAAGAAGGTTTAACGAACATGTATATTAGTTATATACATGTCGCAGCTGCTGATCAGGATTCATGTTTCCTTGTGTAGGGCATCGAGAAGCTGAGCACCCAAGCCATGGACATGGAGAAGAAGCTAGCTGAGGCTGAAGAGAAGATCCGGGCCCAAGCTGACATCGCTAAGGGTAAGACCCTGTTCTATGACGCATAAGCTCACTGAGCAGCGTCTGACCTTGGAAGCCAAGATGGCCGCTGATGCTGAAGTAGGCCAACTTTCGGCTGCCCGGAGTGTCCTGGAGTGCAAGATCCAAATGGCGGGTGAGGCTGAAGCGGCTGGTTTCCAGGTGCCTGGTTGGGATGTTGCGGGCTGAAAGCTGGTTCTGGAATCGTTGGGAGGAGGTGATGGTGATGTGGCTGGAACAGGGAAGGATGTGAATGATGGTGGCTCCTCGAAGACGGTTGCGGAATCCCCGGTAGCAGTGACTAGGGCTTATGTGCTAGAGCTGGGAGAAGGTAAGAAGCCTCAGGAGGTGGAGAAGCTGGTGGTAGAAGGGAAGGCAATGGACGATGAAGATAATGCAACGGTCTAATCTCATTTTTTAGCTTTTAATGTTTGGTGTTTTTTTGTGAAACAATTTCTTTGTGGTTCCTGTATGAGACAAGTAACAAACAACAGACAATGGTAGGGATCCTGGTGGAAGGATCTTGTATTTTACAAGACGAAACCAGGATTCCTAAGATCTTTTGACCTTTGAGCTTCCCAAGCGGAGGGATCCTGAGGTTTTCAGGACGAAACTTGGGGAGCTCAAAACCCTTTTGCGTATGTTAATAATATGACGATCTTTTGGCTTCTCAAGTTGTGTTTTGTATTGAAATTTTGTATATAGGACTAGTTATAAAATTTGTTAATTTTTTTTAAAAAGAACTTGTATATTAGGAAATAATTTGAGATTTAATAATCAAATAGGTCAAAGTCCCAAATCAAGTAATAAGAAATTAAATTACATGACCTTCAAATTTTACCTTATTCGATTTCCCAATCCAAGTTACTGTTTCTTCTTTTATCTCACCCAGGATCCTGACAGGAATCCTGAAAGACAACTTTGCCAGTTTATCTTGATATCCTGCCTTGGGAATCTGAAAAGAGCTTAGTAAGGTTCGTGGCCAGGGGCCAAAGGAAGTTTTTATTTTTTCTGAAAATAAGATAACAAATTTAGAAATAAGCTGGGGATAAACCCAGGATTCTTGGGACTAAGCCAAATCTGGGGACAAGACCGTTTTTTTTTCTTCGGACTAAGCCAAAACTGGGGACAAGCCCTTATATACTTGGGACTAAGCCAAATTTGGGGATATACCCGTACGTAAGTGACATGAAAATGCCATAACCTTAGTTAACACGAATGTGTTAAAAACCTTGAGAATCCGCCCAACAGCCTACAATGACAAGATTGTCAGCCACCCATGGGATTGAATAGTCCGGCCATCTTAAGCATACTGGTGGACAATGTGCGCTCCTGGCGAGGGTCGTGCGCTACTGGCGATTACCCAAACTTAGGAGAGGAGTCAGCCTCTCAAACCTTGGAAGGTATGCAGGATACCTTAAGCGTAGGAGAGGTGGCCAACCTCTAACTAGGGATATACCCAAAATACGCAGGATTTTTAAAATCTGCGAAACACTCAACACTTGGTGAGGGGTGGGTGTTAGCTTAGCTAACACCACTCCGATGCTTATGTCAGTATCATGTGGCAAAAATAATAAGAATAATATTGAAATCGGATTAGCATACGTACCTTGCAGTATTTGGGCAATGAGGATCCTTGGAATTCCAATGGGATTCTCATATAAAATAAGCTTTAAGATGGATAGCATTCCAGGCTTTTGGTAGGGGTTCTCCTTCCATGTTTACCAAACGATATGCCCCTTTTCCTTCTTCAGAATCTATCAAGTATGGACCTTCCCACTTGGGTGCCAGTTTTCCATCAGCTGGGTTGGTAGTATTTTGAAATGCTTTTCTCAATACTAAGTCTCCCACTTGAAATCTTCTTAAACTGGTGTTCTTGTTATAAAACTTTTCCACCCTTTGTTGATAGGATGCCATCCAGATTCTGGCCATATCTTTGAGCTCCTCAACTGTTTCGAGATCCTGCAGCATATTCTGGCCATTGGTTTCAGGATCCTGGCAGTTGATCTTGGCAGTGGGTAACGCCATTTCTATGGGAATCACTGCCTCAGCTCCAAACACTAATGAGAACGGGGTTTGGCCTATTGCATTCTTAGGTGTTGTCCTATCTTCCCAAAGAACAAATGGTAGCTCTTCAGCCCACTTGCCTTTCTTGGAGCCCAACTTCTTCTTAAGATTGTTAATGATGATCTTATTGCTGTATTCCACCTGTCTATTGGCTTGAGGATGGACAGGTGTCGATGTAATCATCTTTATGCCTCAGCTTGCACAAAAAATTGTTGTTCTTTTCCCGATAAACTGAGAGTCGTTGTCACATATGATTTCTGCCGGAATCCCAAATCTGGTAAGGATGTTTCTCTTGATGAAGGATATCACTTCTTTCTCTCTCATTTGCATATAGGCTTCTGCTTCAATCCACTTGGAGAAATAGTCTGTCATTGCAAGCATAAATACTTTTCCTCCAGGAGCCTTGGGCGGCTTACCTACAATATCCATGCCCCACTTCATGAACGGCCACGGGGATACTATAGGATGCAGATGCTCAGCTGGTTGATGCAGAATATTGTCGTGCCTTTGGCAGGCATCACATTTTCATGAGAAGCTCATGGCATCCTTCTTCATAGTAGGCCAGCTGAATCTAAGAATCTTGGAGAAGAGTGCCCTGCCCCCAGTGTGGTTTCCACAATCTCCACTGTGGATGTCTTCAAGCACCTCGAGAGCTTTTGATTTCTCTAGGCACCTCAAATAGACACCTACAAGGGATTTTCTATATAATATGTTATCTAAGATGAAATAAGGTGTTACCTTGGCGGGAAAAGCCCTAGGATTTTCACCCTTAGGAATCTCTCCGTCTTTAAGATATTTTATGATTGGATAGATTCAGGATTCCTGGGTATCCTCGGGATTTCCAACGTCTGCTTCTTCCTCTTCATTAACTGCGTGAGCTTCCTGTTGGGCTATTGCTGGCGTCAGGATATGCGTAATAGGAATCCTAATATCCCCAGGGATCCTGAGCGATGAAGCCAAGTTTACCAAAGCGTCGGCTTCTGAATTGTCTTCTCTTGGAACCTGTGAAATGTTAAAACTTTCAAAAAGTAAAGATCATTTTTTAACGATATCAAGATATTTGATTAAATTCTCCCCTCTCACTACATACGAGCAATTAAAGTGGTTAGTCAAAAGAAGAGAATCAATAAATACTTTAATACACTGGATGCCCATATCTCTAGCCAATTGCAACCCAGCAATCAAAGCTTCATATTCAGCTTCGTTGTTGGTAGCCTGGAATTCATAAGATATGGATAGTGGTATTATGTCCCCCTGTGGCGATTTTAGCGTTATGCCTAGCCCTGTTCCTCTAACATTTGAGGATCCATCAGTGTAAAGTATCCAGTCTTCTTTGAGCTTCTCGAGGTGCTGGACTTCCCTCTCAACTTCTAGTTCTATGTCACTGCTGAAATCAGCCACAAAGTCAGCCAAGGCTTGAGACTTGATTGATGTCCTTGGCTCATACTTGATGTCATAGGCACTTAACTTGACTGCCCATTTAGCCATCCTACCTGACATTTTTGGCTTCTGAGAACTGCCTTAATAGGATAGTTAGATTTTACAATTATAATATGAGTTTCAAAATAATGTCTAAGTTTAATGGAAGCCATTATAAGAGCTAGAATTAGTTTTTCAAGGTCAGAATACCTGGACTCCGTGTCTAGCAGAGTTTTACTTATGTAATATACCAGATGCTGCTGACCTTGGTGGTCTTTTACTAGGACTACATTGACTGAGCTTCCGGAAACAGCTAGATACAAATATAGCGGCTCCCCCTCTTCTGGCTTCATTAGCAGTGGGGCTGCTCATAGGTAGTCTTTTAAGCATCTCAAGGCTTCTTCGTGCTTCTCGGTCCACTCAAACTTCTTGTTTTTTCTCAGGATATCGTAGAAATCCTTTCTTTTTTCTGAGGATCTTGAGATGAACCTGTTGAGTGCTGCGATTCTTCCTGTAAACCTTTGTACCTTCTTTACATTTGACGGGGACTTCAAATTTAGGATTGCTTTGATGTGCTCCGGACTTGCTTCGATTCCTCTTTCGGTAACCATGTAGCCCAAAAATTTTCCTGCTCGCACCCCAAAGTGACACTTGGAGGGATTGAGCTTCATGTTATATTGGTCAAGAATATCAAAGGCAGTTTGGAGATCCCTGACATGATCTTTTGCTTCCTTGGATTTCACCACCATGTCGTCTATGTAGACCTCCATCGTGTCCCCAGTTGGTCTTTAAACATCATATTAACGAGCCTCTGATAGGTGGAACCTGCATTTCTTAAACCAAAGGGCATGGCAGTATAACAATAGATACCTATCGGAGTCATAAAGGCTATATGCTCTTGGTCACAAGGTTCCATCTGAATTTGTTGGAATCCTGCTAAGGCATCCATAAAGGTGAGCATCTCGTGACCAGCTGTGGCATCTACCATTGCATCAATATGGGGAAGTGGGAAAGGATCCCTAGGACAGGCTTTATTGAAGTCTGTATATTCAACACAAACTCTCCACTTTTCGTTCTTCTTCTGGACTACCACCACGTTCGCTAGCCACTTAGGATACTTGACTTCTCTGATCATCTTTATTTTGAGAAGCTTGTCAACTTCCTCCTGGATGATAACATTCTTCTCGGGAGCAAACTTTCTCCTCTTCTGTTGTATGGGCCTAAAAGAAGGATCTAAACCAAGTTTATGAGTAATAACATGTTTAGGGATACCTGTCATATCCTCGTGCTTCCAAGCAAAAGTCGAGGTTCTGGTTTTCAAAATCTGAACCAACTCTTTTTCAACACCTTTTGGGATTCCTGTACCTACAAGCACCTTGATTTCAGGATTCTTAGGGTCTAAATGGACTTCTTTGTCATCGAGCTCCCTCTCCTCCTGTACTTCAAGTGCTCTTTTCTATAATTGCTATCCCTTTGTCATCTTGGTGGTGTTCTTCATCGATGTTGAATAGCAATTCTTGGCTTCCTGCTGATCGCTTTCAATCCATACAACTCCCCAAGGTGTGGGAAGCTTGATGCACTGATGATAAGTTGAAGGGACCGCTTTCATCTCGTGTATCCATGGCGTGCCAAGAATTATATTGCAACAAGAGAGAGAATCTATAATACATAATTTTTGCATAGAGTTTACTCCTTCTATATATACTGTTAACCAACCAAGACTGAGGATCTGGGAACTATTTCAGTTTCCGGGATCCCCATCTTTTTTAGCACATCATGGTGGGGATCCTGGACATGAGAACGGTCGCTCTCATCAAAGGATATGAGTTTGTCTTGAGTTAAGGTGGATGTCCGGATAGGTCTGTCACCCTGTTCACATTTGGATTCCTTTGCATGTTTCTTGGCTGAGGAATAGGAAGTGCCACGGATGTCTGAGCCTCCTGATATAAAGTTGATTATTTGAGCATCCTGAGGCGAAGAAGCTGCTCTCTGAGGAACCTTCTCGGCTTCCTGAGTTTTGATCTTCTTTCCGCCTATCAATTCTTTAAGATGCCCCTTACTGAGTAGGTAGCTGACTTCCTTCCGAAGTGCTATGCATTCATCTGTTAGGTGGCCAAAGTCTTCGTGGAAGGCGCACCACTTGGTTTTGTCTTTCCAGGATCCCTGCTTATCATTTTTTCTAGGCCATCTTGCCTTTTCGCGGAGCATTTCACACATTAAGCCACCAATATTTATAGAGAAACAATGATCAGATACCTTAGGATACTCTTCCTCATCATCATCTTGATCCACAACATTGACTTTTGATTATCTGGCTTGGAATATGGACGAGATCTATACGGCTTCCCGGGGGATTCCGACTTCTTACTGTTGGGATCATATTTAGGAATATCCAACCTTTGATGGATCTTCTTGTCGTCTTCCAGACGGATAAATCTCAATGCCGTGCTACGAACTTCGTCAAGGTTCCTGCAAGGAGTCGTGACAAGGTCATCATAAAAACCGGGAATCCTTAGAGAGTCCCATTTTAAAGGCTTCAACAGCTGCTGCCATATCCAAATGAGGAATCTCAAGAGATTTTTGTCTGAATCTAGTGATGTATTCTCTGAGCGGCTCATCCGGCTTTTGGACTACTCGATATAGGTCGCATGTGAGCTTCTCAAAGGTTCTACTGCAAGAAAATTGATTGTTAAACAGGTTAACTTAATGAGAAAATGATGTAATAGTATTAGGAGGAATGCTCAGTAGCTATTTCATTGCTGGTCCTGTTAGAGTTGAACCGAAGTCTTTGCACAAACAGGCTTCCTTGATTTCTATTGGAATGGGATTGATCTCCATGTGCTCCCTGTAATGTGCTACGTGCTCTTCAGGGTCCGTGGTTCCATCATAAAGCTTCATGCTCGGAGTCTGGAAAAGCTTTGGAATCTCAACTTGAGAAATTGGTGAAGTGAATCTAGAGATCTTGTGGCTTTCCAGAGGAACCTCAGGAATGGGCTTCAGGATTCCTGGAACACTCGATATCATCTCTTTCAGCTTCAGGAGTTCCCTAGCGATACTTCGATGGATACCTACGTCATAAGGAACACCTTGGTTAGAGATCACAGGAGTTAGGTTAGACACATTACCTGGACCAAAATTCTGGATTTGGATCCTGGGATCATATCCATAGTTTGTTGGGATGCTTGGTTCCGTAGTGGCTGTTGTCTGCATGGGGATAAAATCACCATCATGTACTTATGAGGAGCCAGCTTTGAAAGTTCTTGCAGAAATAGGAAGGTTAGAGTGTTGATATCCCTGGGAGTTTTAGCCTAGGCTCCCCGTAGAAAACGGATATCCCTAAGATGGTGCAGCCAAGGATCCCAAAGATAGCGGAGTCCATGGATCTTTGGAGCGTGCTCGTGAAGATTCTGGTGGGATGGCTCCTGAGAATCGAGGAGTACTCCTGGCATACCCGGCGGCCTGAGAAGTTGTTGTAGGGGCTGTAGCGAAATTCGCTACTGACTTATAACGATAGCCGAGCGGATCTGAGGATTCTGAGGTGTTAAAGTCAAGATGCCTGGGAAATAGAGGACTTTGTTCCTCCACGGGTTTCTTGGACTTCTTAAGCTCCTCAATCTCCTTCATCACCTTCTGATTTGTCTTTTCTTGCTGATCCATCTAATTCTTCACCTGCTTGATCAAAGAAAACAAATCATTGTTATTAATAACAGGATCGATAGACTGAACCTGGGATCCTGTGAACACAGGATAATCAGTTTTCCTTGGCTGCTCATCCATTTTCTTCTATCGATCATTAGTTTTCTTCTGGCTTCCTGGAGCAGAAGGAATAGGAGGAATAGAGGATGAGGTAGAAGCCGAAACTGATTTTTTTGATTCGACATTTTCGAAGTGAAGATCGAATTGAATGAAAAATGGGATTTTGGTAGGATGAAGCTCCAGCGACAAACTGTTTTGGTCAAAAATCAACAAAGTGATTTCGTATTCCAAACTTAGAATGTGAGGTAGTGTGCTTGTCAATATGCTCAAAATGTAAAGTTGAACACAAGGATGTAACGAGGGAAAAATCCAGGATTCTTCGAGTTTCCTCTAGGAATCCTAGCAAAAAAACCTCGGGAGCCGGCCTGAAGAGCCTGCTTCCTCACTATTTTATTGATACGAAACTGGAAATTACAAGTGTGTTTGGAGGTTTGATCGATCAATATTAAGTGTTACAACGATTGTATGTTATCAGAGCTAAAGTGTATCAGTGTTGTGTGTTCCTAAATCGATTGAGTCCTTGATTATTTAACAAATACATGAATAACAAACATTCCGAGATTCCCGGAATCCTATCATCCAACTAACTTGACCGTTACAACCCTCTCCGTTCACTTGGTCCACAATCTTCTTTAGCTGGAGCTTGTATTTCAGAAGTAGTTGACGACTCAATGGTACCTGGGTCAAATAAACATGTGACAATTATAAGGGTTACTCGAATAAAATAAATCATGATACCTAAACAAGTGGGATTCCCAAACTGTAGTAGGATTCCTGAACTATCCGAGCTTCCTGGAGCATCCTGAAAATACACCCTCACCAATAGTAAATCATTCATATACATGACATACACAATAATCAGAACACCACAATATGATAAGTAGAGAAATACAACCATCCATAACATAGACTGCTTGTTAGTTCCACACCAAAATACAAGTCATTCATACATCATAGATACGAGGTCATCAGGAAACCCCTAGGTTATTACCTCTCTAACTAAAGTGGAGCGGGACCAAGTAGTGCCTTGATGTCGGCAACCTGTGTAACCACGACAGCTGCACCTGGAGCACCTGAGTGAACTCCTCAGAAGATGGGGCACTGATAGCCAATCCCTCCACTATAACACGTGTCTCTACGGTAATGCCTCTCACGTCTGACATATGAGCATGAAGGGTGTCCAGTGCTAGGCTAAAAAAAGAGGCAAGGTGGTCCTCAAGAGCAGCTACGCGAGATTCTAGGGACACAACCAAGGATGAGAGTGCAAGGGTCTGGAGTAAAGACTGCATGCAGCAGATGTCACTGTCACGACGGGCAATGCAAGAAAGAAATGAAGACACAAGTGTATCCACTAGCACCTTAGAGAGAACAGGTGCTAGGTCAACCACATCAGGAATCATTGGTGGGAGTAAAGATGGGTTGGGTATGACTACAGCTGTATATGACTCGCCTAACTCGAATGTACTCTCAGCAACTCTCACGCGCTTCTTCAGAGGAAGTGGGACTGAATCAGAAGGGAAAGGATATGGCTCAGAAGAACGGGATCACTTGAGGTAGACCCCTCAAGGACAGTAGGCTCAGCAATGCGCAATCGGTGACGAATAACAGCCTTCCGGGTGTGTACATCCGGAGAGGTCACCAGGAGTGCTATGGAAGGGACGAAAGGATGGAACAAGATCAAGAGAAAGAGGAAGCGAAGGTCTCAAAGTCACCATGATGGAATCTCCATCAGCAGGCGGTTCGGCAGCTGTGATAGCTACATCAACCAAGGTAGTCTCATCAGGCTCCTCAATAAAGTCCAAATTATCTGGGACAGTAAAGTCCAAGACACTGGTAGGTGAGCAGCGTTGGACGACATTTGGGACTGTGACTGGTGAGGATGGCATGCATCATCTCCATCTTCGTGTCAGAATCAGATTAGACCTCGATAGGCTAGTGGGAAGACATGCTGTGATAAAAGTTTTCATGTCATGATGATAATTCTAGATAAATTATAAGCATGTATAATAGGCATGAGATGCAACACGTAATGCACATGGAAATGAGTCTAGCAAAGCATAGGCTATATTCTCAGTCCTATTAATGCAACCTAGTTCTCTGTAATCTTGGCTCTAATACCAATCTGTCAGACCCTGTAATATATGTTTCGGGTGCGAATGAGATGGAATCACAGTCAAGATTATACATAACGACTTTTGGATGGTTAAACAACTAGAGCCGGTTTTGATTATTTAAGGAGTTCATATGAAAATGCAGCGGAAAGTGATAAGAAATAGGTTTTTAAAGTTGTTTACAAAACAAGTTCATAAGATTTAAAAACATGACACCGTTGGGTGTTATGCAATGAAATCTCCAAAATGGCTAGTTGGACCATGACTCCAGAACAATATTCAGGCCCTAAAGATACGCATAAAAGTTTCATGAAAGCAAGCGACTAGTCAGGTACCTGAGAATTCACATACTAAAAAGTCAACATAAAGTTGGTGAGTTCACAGGTTTAAGCAGTTTACAAAACTACGATTGACAACAAAGTTTGACATCAGATTATCAACCATAGACATTTGTTAAGAGACTGTATTATTATTACCATGAACCTGGAATTTGGAAACTAACTGTTTACCCACTCATGGTATTATGTCCAACAATACCGCATGGCCAATATATACCAATCAGGACAGGGGCGTTAACCCAATAGATCTATTTACGAGTCATCTTTTCTTGAAATAAATAGTGGGGGTTTCATCATAACATGAATGAACATGATAAGATTGGATGGACAAAAAGTTCATGTAATCAATAAATGTAACAGATTATCTATTTGTCAGGCATGATAAGAGGTTATATGAATTCTTTCCCAAAAGCATTTAAAACAGTTTAAAAGAGGGGCCGTGAGACTCACCTGAGCTCGGCAATCCAGATAGTGCAGAGGATAACGTTACATAAACGTAGCCATCCTAAATCAGATAAGACAACTAAAGGTCTATGATTTGGATTAACAATTAAGTCACTTCCAATTAATTGATCAACTCTTGACGTCATGGTGACCCCATAGTTCGTTTGAAATCGATTGGTTTAAGGAAATATTTATTATCGATAAATATTTGATCTCGCGATAACGTTTTGGTAAATAACGATTAATATATATACAATATATATTGGCATTCTCCTAATATATAAAAGTTCATGAATAATATTTAACTTGATAAATATTATAATTTGTGGGCTCAAAAGGGTTCACGAAAACTGTTAGTAGGTAAAAGCCCAAAAGACGCGTTACATCAGTATTTGCCAATACGAGTTATTTTCTATTATTTTTAGAAAATAATTATATTCTTATGAATATATTAAAATTCTCAAGTACCTAGCTCACAAAAATATTATAATCCATGTTTACACTTAATGTGACGGTTTTGTCGGTACAGGTCCGGTTTTATAGGTTTTGTACCGGTGACCCGTTTTATAACGTTTCAAATTTCCAAATTACTTTTAGTCATATGTTAAGTCATCTTAGGTCCAATGATACTTCCAAGATCAGTTCTAACCATTCAGGATGAATCTATCTAAGATTAGGGTTTCTAGGGTTCGTTTATACCCGTTTTTAAGCCGGCTTTTCCCCCAATTTTCACTCTTTTTTAGGGGGGGGGTCTTTTTAGCCAAGTTTTAACCTTAAGTTTTAGTCCAAAGTCCTCTTTTGAAGGATATAAGTGGCTGATCAAATATTCTAATGGGGCTCGGGTGTCGGTTTAGGGTTTTTTATCATGTTATTTTGGGGTTTTGAGGCTCCTAAACTCAATTCTAGCCAAAGTGCCTTCATTAAAGTTGTTCCAAACATGTCCAAAATAGTTCTAAAGGTCTAATTTATGTAAAATTCGGATTTTTAGTTTGTAGACATAAAACTAGCGTTATTTTGACGATCCATCTTTGATTAACCCATTTTTACACCAATCTAGACAAGGAAATCACATGGGTTACACTTGAACACATTTCTAAACTAGGAAATCATGATTGATCATAAAATTACTCATGGATCATGAAAATAACAAGAAGATGAAGTGGGTTTTTAACTAGATAATCATTTTAGTGTTTCTTAACCTTTTTATCAGAATGGTCAACACCATCATCAAGACTTGTAGTAGGAAAGTGAGTGGATGTCACACCCCCACAAAACCCACTCGTGAATTACCGACACTACAAGAAAATTGGCCTTTCCCGACTACACTTTTCCCGACTACATATGTAGTCGCCAATACTTCACTTTTCCCGACTACATGTAGTCGGGAAATCCCCTGAATTAATTTTTTTGTTTATTTATTTTTTTTACTATCATTGTCGAAGACAAGTCGTCGACATATGTGGCCCGCCAAAAAAAATTTCCCGCTAGGCCTTTCCCGAAGACATGTAGTTGGGAAAAGGGGCATAAAATTTTGTTTTAATAATTTTTATACATAAAAAAAATAAGTGGGTTCACGAAAATTGACCGCCAAAAATTTTGGCTTTTATCGACTACAAGTTGTCGGGAAAGCTATTTTTTAAAAAAAAATATATTATTTCATTTAATCAGACGACGTCGCTTTGGTTGGTTATTCCCGACTACGTACTTGACTTTTGCCGACAACATGTAGTCGGCAAAAGTCTTCCTCGAATAAAACCCTAACAGAGGCTTCTTTCTTCCTCGAATAACATTATATAATGGTTTGTATCTCATTGTAGATCATTTGAATCTGAACATCCCGGAAAGGATCATAAAACACATTTTCCCTCATGGTTTGCCGACAGGGTGGCTATGTCTCCAAACTCTCCAAAAGAAATAAAGTCTTTGGCACACGGTATTTTGAGCGTCAATTCTTATAGTGCCTGCATAGTTAATGGCGTTAGATTTGTGGTGTACAGTCGTGATGTCAAGCGCACTACTCAAAATAGTGGTGTTGTTTCATTAGGAGAGGACGATACACAATTTTATGGTCAACTGGAAGAAGTTTTGGTATTAAACTATCTTTATGACTACTCTGTTCTAATCTTTCGTTCTAAATGGTTCGACACACAACGTAAAGGAAGATTAGTAAAGAAAAACAATACCGTGTACATCGACATTAGTCATGAATTGTATGTTGGTAAACCTTGGTACGATAGTGATCGATTAATTTTAGTTGCACAAGCTAAACAAGTATTTTATATCCAAGATCCTACTCGAGGGAAAAATTGGAAGGTTGTGGAAGAAGTTCACCATCGGAAAATGTGGGATCATCCAAGTATAAATAATGAAAAAGAGATAGATGTATTGCATGAAACCCAATCATCTGATTATCAGTTGGCCGTCGAGGAAGGGTGTGAAGTTGGTAAATCAACAGGAAGTTCAGATTGGGATAAAGAGATTGCAGATGCGATCGACATTGATGAAGATGACATTGAGATTGAGATTGTTGATGATGAAGAAGAGGTTGAGATTGATGATGATGAAGAAGAGGTTGATGATAGTGATAACGAGTCTGATGAGATTAATAACGATTATGATTCTGATGATTCCGATTGACAGTGTATGTATATGCTATTGTGTATAGTTCTGTTAAATTAATATGTATGTATATATGTTATTGTGTTTTATTTGTTAAAGTTAATTATATGTATTGAAATATATGGTTTCTAACATATATATGTTTAATTATAATTAGTTAACATGTTGACGACTGTGATGTTTATTACACTTGTGGCCTATTTGATGACCGACGTCTCTTCCCGATACCACGGAGGAGACAATGATGACGACGGGAGATATCCCGGCAGGAGGCGGTCTAAGATTGCCTCTCAATGCGAGGCTTCAAGTAAGTTACCTGGTTTTTTTTTTCAAATATTCATTATTTATATATATACTTTTATTGTGCTAACTGCTAAATCTAATACATCAAATCAATGTAGATGCAAAAAAGGGCCGTGGAAAGAACTCCGATAAAGAGCTAGAAAAGGCGTTCAAGAAAAACAAGTGTAAGCCACTACCTGTCTATTCAATGCCCACAGGTAAAACATTTAAGTTAGTTGGAGAATTCAGCAATATGTATACTCGAAAGCTTTCAAAAGAGGTCCTAGAACGAGCTGAGTTCCACTGCTTTAAATGACGTGATGTCTCTGATACCATTAAAACTCGAATTTACACCACATTGCAGGTAATACAACAAACAATGTATTACTTTATTTTTATTTCAGGTTCTTAATCACTTTTATATGTTTTTCTAAGTTATAAGTTGGTTTTGCAGCATTACTTTGATATTCAAAGCATACAAGGGGTTCCTGATTGGCCATTTATAAAGAAACGCATTGATTTAGAATGTGCACGTGCCTTTAAAGACCATAAGTATGAGATGAAGCAATGGTTTACAGCGAATGGAGGTCTTGAAGATCTTGCTACATCAAGAACAACACCGTATGAGGATATGAACGAAGCCAAATGGCAGCGTATTATTGATGATTTGTGGTCGAATCCCAAGGCAATCCGACAAGCGAAGGCAAATGCACAAAATAGGGCCAAAGTAAAGTATACCAGCTCGCACGGGAGTTCCTCATTTGCGCAACAGTTGTATGTTTTGGTAAATCAATTAAGATTTGTTACATTGTTATAACTATCATTACTTTAGTCTCGTTCATATTTATTTTTGCTAATTTTGGTCACAGGAAAATGATGAGTCGGTTCCACGAGAGAATGCTGGTCCCCTTCAAGTCTGGTGGAATAATCATGTGAAGAAAAACCCAAATAATGCTAAAGCACAAGCCGATTGGGTAACTAACGATATTTCATTTAATTTAATATATCTATATACATATGATGTAGTTAATTAATATATCCTTGTCAATATCAATAGCTATTATACTTAGGTTGGAGTGAATTTGAGAATTGTTATAGGGTATTAGGTATTTTTTACAGGTTGGTTATCCAATTTACAGCAGTAATGCTGCCCACATTTAGTAAAAATCTTTAATTGTCTTTTCTTATAGGAGAAGCTTCAGAAAATGAGGAATACGATGACAGCTAATGAGGCGCGAGAAGATGGTTCGATTGATGAGGTATATTTACTATCTTAGAAAAATTTGTCAACACTTGTTGTATTAGTTTTCTATGTTTGACCTATTTTTTGGGAATAATTTGATGATACGTATTGTTTTCAATTTAGGTGGAGTGTATGAGACGTGTCTTAGGTGTGCAACGTGGGTATCAACCGGGGATTGGTGCAACGGTTGGGTACGCGGCACCCGAAATGCCTTCTTCGTCATCATTTGCTTCACAAGAAGCAAATTCTTATCTTCAAGATGTCAATGCCCAAGTTGATGCACGAATGAGTCAATTTTTTGAACACATGCGTGCTATGAACCCGGGTATGAATTTCCCAACAATGCCATCTCAAAGCAACCAGAACAATGACGAAGACAATGATGAAGACGAGTAGGCGTAGGTTGTTTTTGGTTTTTGTATGTTGATCCACGTTGTTTCAAACCTAGTATTATTTTTGTTTTAGACATCTTCTGACAATTTGTAGAATGTTTAATTTTATGGTATCAAATCCAGGTTATTATTATAGCAGGTTTTATAACAAATACAGGTGCGTAACAGCAGGTTTTACCGACTACATGTAGTCGGGAAAACTAAAAAATTATTTTTTATTTATTTTAATAAATTTCACTATTGCTGATGACATGTTGTCGGGAAAAGTAAAAAATGATTTTTTATTTATTTTAATAAATTTCACTATTGCCGACGACATGTAGTCGGAAGTTTTCCCGACGACTTTTTCCCGACGACTTTTTTGGCTTTCAGCGACGTGCTTTTCCCGACAACTGTTTCCCGACAACATGTCATCGGGAATACCTATAGCGACAACATGTTGTCGAGAAAGGTATGAAAAATGTAGTCGGGAATAGTCAAGTTTCTTGTAGTGCGAGAATGGAGGCGTGAACCAGACCAGGATTTGAGTCGTTATAACTTCGAACATTCTATATGCTCGACTCAACGTTTTAAATCCATGGTTGGATACCGATGTATCAAATAGTTTATTAAAGTTTTAATGTTTTCAAATCATAACATAATTAAGTTTAATTTCAAAGTAGCAGAAGCGACAACCAATAAAATAGTTTAAGATGTCTTTCCGTCCAAGGTGTCAAAAGGTGTTTGAATTATGACAAACCATGCAAGTGACCACATGAATGATACCTAACGTGCTCCTTAGCTTCTCCTAAGGACCTGAGAAGAAACATGTAAAGTACCAACGCTAGGTTGGTGAATTCTCGGAGTTTAAGCAAGTAAATAAATATCATTTATTTAAAACGGTAAGTTAGCCGGTTACCCTCAACGAGGCGTAACCCACCCAGGAATCACATATCCTAAGAAAGATAATCAACATTATATATACTTGGGTTAGCTAGACCACATTATTTATAACACCATAGGCCCCGTGTCCCCATTACTGACAGTTAAGTTTTGCCTTCCTGCCTTGCTATACCGAGAATGACCCGCGAGCTAGGACAATATAACACCCCTTCTCCATCCCCAAAGGCGGTGGGGCTAGAGCGAACAGCCAGGGCAGGGCTTGTCAAGCCCAACAGATCTGTTTCACATTTACTCGTTATCACATGATACTAATGGTACACGAATTATGTAAGGACTCCCTTGGCATGTTTTCTTCTATGGGTTACATAAGTATATAAAATAAAAGTTTAGCATTTCTCAATAGAAATCATTTAGTATTTCTCAACAGAAATCGTTTAGTATTTCTTAATAGAAATTGTTTAGTATTTCTCAACAGAAATCGTTACCACATGTCTTCTCCCCCAAAAGCATAATAAGTTTTAAGTAGGGCCAAGAAATCACCTTTGGGTGCAAATAGGTATCCAAATAGTAAACACTGGATAGAGATGGTGAATTTCTCATAGACTTCACTTATGACTCGCAACAGTGTGAGTGTTGATTGTGTTGACCAATCATCTCGACAACACACGGACAACAGACAAGTGGACTCGAATACACATCGGTGATCAAAATTTAGGTTTTCTATATTTGTCCTAGCACGTATTTCTCACATAACATGCTACATGATAAATATAATTACACCACAATTATCTATGGGATTATCCCGCATATACGATGTACGATTGACGGGGCAATGGTATAAAGTCTTGACATACCCACCAAGGTGGGAGACTTAGGACTTGTACACCCGTATAACTCATAACTAATTTAACTAATAACAATATAGCACATAACCAAGCAATTACATGATCATACACATGCATTTACATAGTTATTTATTTTCCGTTAAATATATATTTTGTCACTCCCTCAAAATCCACCTGTGAAGTATAACCGCGAGGCGTGTGACAAACCAGGACCCCAGTCATCAGCCATACTAATTTTTTGGGTAAAGGGTTTCCCCGGTGATTCTATAGATATACCGCACATAAAAATAAGTAGTAAGGAGAGTCCATACTAGTTCATACTAGGGACATGCCCCTAATATGAAAACCAAACGGAAACCAATAAGAACAAGAAAAAACCACCTAAACCATGCAAGAAAACAGTTTAACACACGCAGAAGCGTAAATAAATATATATAACCATGTGGCGCAAAACACACACCCCAATACCATACGAAAAGAAAACCATTACTGATTTGAAAACCCGTTTATTGACTCGGTGAAAAGCATGCATCCTAATCGTGCTCTGTACCTGTGGAAGACATGCTATGTGGGTCTGCGCAAGGTTGGTGAGTTCATAAAGACATAATGTAAGAATCAACGTTTGAACCAATGTTCGAATAATGTAATCATAATTGTATTTGTAGCTAGCTAGGCCAATATTGCTATCACTATGTGGTTCGCAACCGAAGCGTGATTGTTTGTGTTTGTAATGCCTTTCCACCATCGTCTAACATGGATGATGATGATACTGTCTAGGCTAATGTTACACCCTTTCGACATCCAGTCGAGTTAGAGCGACTAACGCAGGTGAGGTTTGTCAAACCCAGTAGTACTACTCAACATTACCTCGTTTCTCATAAATTAACGGTTCGAAATGTGAGGACTTGCGATTCGTGTTATATTTGCACATACGTGATCAACTATACAATTATATTACCCGTATCTGTTTGTAGCATGCATTTCTCTCTCAAGGAGATACTTAGAGAGAAAATGTTAGAGAACTCACCTTAGGGTGCATAACAAGTTAAACGTCCCAGTGAATCCTTAACAATCACCTAAATAGTATAACCATAAGTGGGTGCTTGACGTACTTATGAGACGTCCTAAATAATATTACTACGTTGCGACGTTTAATTCGGTGTGTGCATCAAATCACATAATACACAAGTGACACAGACAATGTTCAATTTCCTTAACGATTATTCCCCAATAATCACAAAAATCATTTATCCAAAATAATGATTGTTCTTTAAATAAAAGATTTGTGTTAACGTACTTTTATATTTTCCCAAGAAAAATACATACGATTAAAATATGTTTAAAATATACATGTCAGAATTATATATTTATCGAGATTATTCACGAATGGTAAGGAATATGACAAATCATCCAATTCCCCAATCGGGTATTAATTTGATCAAACGTTTCATTATTAACAATTTAGAAAAATTCCTAAGCAATATAATCAAAGAAAAAGACTCTTAGATAGTTTAAATGTTTACAATATTGAAAAACGGGTTTTGAACGATTTGACATGAAATCTAGGAGCAAAGGGTAATATTTAGCGTGTTGTAGAACAATTTTGAACCAACAACTATGGATTTTGGGTGAGCCACGGCTCAAACAAAAACTAAAAATAAAATCGGTGGAGATAAGGTTTGTGAACGCGAGACATGAGGGTTGCATGCCAAGCGACTAAACCACTAGAGCAAAGCAAATTTATCGTTCGAAATCGATTCAAAATGATTTTATATCACACCAGTAGAAATGATTATGGAGTCTGTGTTTAAAGAAACATAAAAAAACAGTAGTCGGGTTTTGAAACCGCGATGTCCACATCCCAATCCAAGCCACAAACCATTCGGAGATCTAACTGCTCTGTGTTTAAATCGCTGAACAAAATATTTATCATGAAGCGGTCGTATGTCATCTTCCCCACCTAAAACCCTAATGACCCGTCCGCCATAACCATTCAACAGAAGCTTACGAACACGAATATAAGCTTACAAAATCGATCAGATACATAACCATTACCTAATGTTCGTCAGCTTTGGATCCAAGACTCGTGCTTAAACTCTTCGTTGTTTGAAGCCGTGTGCGAGTTGTCGGAATCCAATTTGGCGGTGGGGTAGCGACGTTACTTGAGCGTGGGTCCTCCTTTAGTGATTCTCCTGATCTTCAAACAGGATTGGAGAGTGGTGCAACAGTGGTGAACCAAATATGAAGGGATCGATGGTGAAGTGTATGTCGTGTTTTGCGGGATCGATGATACGAGAGCGTGGGATGATTGTAGAGGTTATGAAAGTGTTGAAGATCGAATTATGGTGCGATGATGATTAATAGATTTGAGTCATACGGATCGAATGCCGTAGCCCGATGAAGAAGGAACGATAGGCAGAAGTAAACGATGACAGTTTAAAAGGATTTCGTTCATTTAATTAACTTTGGTAATTTGGCGATTTTTGGTGATTTTTAGGGTTCCTCCTAAACTTGCTTTCTGGTTGATTCTTCCCGCACCAAACTCGTGTGTAATCGGCACCTACCAGTCCTGTGATCGTCACCCTTAATCGCTGGTTTGGTACGAGCTGTGTTAGCGATATTCTCTGGATTAGGGTTTGTGATTTTTCCAACCTTGATTCATTCGAATATTGTATAACTCCCTGTGATCGAACTGGTTGAGATATTGGTGGGATACGAGTACTGATAGCAGCTTTTTTACAACGTGATTGTGTGTTCGTTTCTGTGCTTTTTGCGATCACAGTTATAATCGTGATTAGGGTTTTTTTTCGGACTCCATAGTCATTTTACTCTTGGTGTATTGCAATCTGTTTCATACATTGATTGGGTAAAGTTGCATCTGTTTAGATCCTTATATTGGGTCAGTGTGTGAAACGAATTTGTTAGCGCTAAGGATCATCGATTAGGATTTCAACGGTTTGAGAGTGCATGGCAAGTAACACGCCAGGCTAGCCACCTCCGGTCATCATGGGCTCATCGGCTAAGTTCGCTAATCTTAAAAATATTGATGGTAAACGTACTCGTAGAATCTTAAAGACTACAACGATTGCTCCCAAGGGTGATAAAGTTATGAGCGATGAGAAACATGGTGAAAACCATGAGAAGGTGACATCGAAGGAGGTAGAGGATTTGACGGCTGCTGCGACTGCCATAACTGATAACCTATTAATCAGGTCCAGGAACCTCTCGCCAATGAGGGTCTACAATCGTATGCTACTGTCACTAGTGGGACTAATCGAAGGTGGTTAATTTCTGGCTGTTGAACTCGGAAAATAAGAAGGAAGATGCTGATATTGTTTTACCAAAAGAATCGGTACGTGTGGTTCATGCCAAGCTTTCTTTTACTCTATATGGATACTTTCTTGGAGATAGGATTGCTTTCCCAGTGGTGGAGTACTTTGTTAAACAAGCTTTGGAAGAAATTTGGGTTGATGTAAGTCATGATGAATGCAAACGGGTACTTCTTTTTCAATATTCTCGGATAAAAAAGGGCATGATTGATGCGTTGGAGGGAGGCCCGTGGCTAATTAAGAACCGACCATTGTTTCTCAATATCTGGACCCCTACTACTCAGCTAAGGAAGGATGATATAAAGACCATATCGGTTTGGTTGAAGTTTCATAACGTGCCTTTAGCTGCCTACACTGATGATAGGCTTAGTCTCCTTGCTACAAAGGTGGGCAACCCGAAAATGCTTGATTCCTTAACTGCGTCTAAGTGTTTAAATGCATGGGGCAGGAGTAGCTACGCTAGGGCATTAATAGAAATATCGGCGGACCAGAATTTTTTAGAGAAGGTCACAATTGTTTTTCCGGATCTTGATGAGGATCGATATATTATGGAGACGGTGGAAGTTGAGTATGAATGGCAACCCCCTAGGTGCCATCACTGTTGTGTATTTGGACATAAAGCAAATGAATGTCCTAAGCACAAGCGGGTTCCGGTAACACAAAAGGTGGATGAGGAGGGCTTTGTTGAACCAAATGGCAAGCATGTTGCTCGTAAACTTAACAATGGACCTACTAAATTGAAACAAAAGTTTGAGTATAGACCTGTTCCTAAGAAAACTAACAACAAAAATACTCATGACAAGGAGGTGGGTGTCACTACTTCAAACCCGTTTCAAGTCTTCGATGATAAGGAGGATCATTCGGCATGCCCTAGGGATAATAAGGGGGGATATAAGGCTAGTTCGTCATCCTTGCGGTACACGAGGTCAGAATACCCTAGTATAAATGAAGAGGAAGATGAGGTTGAAGAGGTTTATAATGAAACGAAGGATTTCATGGTTTCTGGGACCAGAAAAACCAAAAAAGGGGCAAGCACTCCCTCTAAAAAGGTTACCAATGTATAGTCTAGCTTCTTGGAATGTTAGGGGTTGAACCGCCCTCTAAAACAAATAGAGGTTCGACAGGTGGTGAAAGCAAATCAGTTGAGTATGTGTGCTATTCTTGAGTCCTATTTTAATGTTGGTAAGCTTTATAAAGTTTGTAAAGGGGTTTTCATGGGTTGGGATTGGACGTCAAATGGGAGTGTTTGTAGCAAAGGTACGAGAATCATCTTGGGTGGGATTTGGTGAGTCTAGATGTTATGGTTATATCCCAAACTGATCAAGTGATGCATGTTCAAGTTATCTGCAAGAACTCCAAAAATAGTTTTTTTTTGTTCCATGGTTTATGCTGACAACTACTATGTAAAGAGGAGGAAGCTATGGAATGATCTTAATATGCATAAAGCCTTTGTTAAGGATAAGGCTTGGGTTGTTATGGGTGACTTTAACTCAGCCCTCCACATAGAGGATAAGGTTATGAGCTCGTCTGGAGTTGATATTAGGATGCAAGAATTTAAAGACTGTATTAATGAGGTGGAGTTGTTTGACATAAACAGCTCGGGTCTCCATTTCACGTGGAGTTAAAAGCCAAAGATGGGTGGGGGAATTCTCAAGAAGATTGATAAAGTGATGGGTAACTTGGCATTTACGGATCATTTCCCCACATCCTCTGCTATTTTTCAGCCTTACGAGATATCTGAGCATTGCCCCTGTGTGTTACACTTAATGTCTCGAAATAAAGCTAAGCCAAAACCTTTCAAGTTTGCTAATTTTCTTGTGTCTAAGTCTGACTTTTTGCCTATGGTGGAGCATATGTGGAGCACAAACGTTAAAGGGGTCCACCAATTTCAAGTTGTTAAAAAGCTTAGATTGTTGAAACCTTCTCTTCGTAAGCTGTTATTCAAGCAAGGGAATCTCCATGAAAAGGTTGTGACTCTTAGACAGTGTCTTGAGGCTGCCCAAAAAGCCATGGATAGTAATCCTTTGGATTCTCGGTTGAGGGAGGAGGAAAGTAGGTGCCTCGAGGAGTTCCAATCAGCCTCTCTTGATGAGGAGTCGTTCCTTAAACATAAATCAAAAGTTCATTGGCTTGCTACGGGGGACTTGAATACAACATACTTCCATGCTTTGTTGAAATCTAGAAATCATCGTGGTCGTATAAATGCTATTTTCGATACTCAAGGGATCAGCCATGAGGATGAGGATGTCCCGCTTGCTTTTGTTACGCATTACGAGGTCTTTTTGGGGATAACAGGTGCTACGGATCAGGTTGTCTCGCCGGACTTATTTGATAATTGGCTTGATATGCAGGCGTCGGGTGGGTTGATACATCCTGTTCTCGATAGTGAGATTAAGGATACCATGTTCTCTATGAATGATAACAAAGCTCCGGGCCCGGATGGTTATACTAGTGCTTTTTTTCAAAAAAAGCGTGGCATGTTGTTGGTAATGATGTGTGCCTTGCTGTGAAAGATTTTTTTGCTAAAGGAAAGTTGCTTACTGAAATGAACCACACTATTATTTCTCTTGTTCATAAGTTGGCTACCCCGTTGAAGGTTACTGATTATAGGCCATCTCGTGCTGTAATGTGATTTACAAATGTATCAACAAGATTATTGTTGATCGGGTGAATGGGGAGCTTGACAAGATTGTGGATATTAATCAATCGGCTTTTATCCCGGGTAGGAGGATTTCTGACAATATTTTACTACTCAAGAGCTTATGCATAATTATCACATTGGTAGGGGTCGTCCTCGTAGTGCATTTAAAATTGATATCCAGAAAGCGTATGACACAGTTAAGCGGCGTTTTTTGGATAATATCTTACAGGGGTTTGGTTTCCATAATAAGATGGTGAAGTGGATTATGTTGTGTGTTTCTACTCCTTTTTACTCTATTTGTCTTAATGGAAACCTCTATGGGTTTTTCCGTGGTAGGAGAAGTCTTCGGCAAGGAGATCCTTTGTCTCCATATCTTTTCACGTTGGTGATGGAGGTCCTTACTCGTACTTTTCAGCAGTCTATTCGGGTGGATTCGTCTTTCAGATTCCACAACAGGTGTGAAAAGATGAAGATTATCAACTTATGTTTTGCGGATGATTTATTCATTTTTGCTAGAGGCGATGTTAATTCTGTTTTGACTATTCATCAGGTGTTCTCTAACTTCTCCAGGATGTCGGGGCTGATTCCTAATCCCCAGAAGAGTACTGCCTTTTTCTGTAATGTGCCTCAACTTATCAAAGAGGGTATTCTGTTAGTCTTGAACATGGGGGAGGGGATCCTCCCTGTCCTTTATCTGGGTGTGTCGTTGATCTCCTCTAGATTGTTATCCAAGGATTGTGTTGTTCTGGTGGAGAGCCTCGGGAATCATATTGCTAGTTGGAAGAACATATTTCTATCTTTTGCAGGCAGGGTCTAACTTATTATTTCGGTCCTGTCCTCGATGCATATCTATTGGTCCTCCATATTTATCCTTCTTACTCGTACGGTGAAGTAGTTGGAGAAGGGGATTTTTTGTGGTGCCACGGTACTTTCAAGAAGGCTATGGCTAAGGTTTCTTGGAAGCAGGTTTGTCTTCCTAGGTCTAAAGGTCTTGGAATTAGAAGAATTGCTGATATGAATAAGGCCCTCATGGCGTCTCATGCTTGGAGTTCGGTTTCTAAGCGCCGTTCACTTTTGGTTTCTTGGGTTTTTGCTTACAAAATTAGAATGGAAATTTCTGGGTTTGTAAGTGTCCTTCTTCCTGTTGTTGGAGTTGGAGGAAGATTATGTCGATACGGCCCCTCAATAGACATTATGTTTGGTCTGCTGTGGATAATGGTAGATGTACTTCTGCCTGGTTTGACAAATCGACTAAATCTGGTCTGTTGTGTCAGATTATCTCTTCTCGGTCCATTTATGTTGCGGGCTTCTCCTCTTCTACTACGGTTGCGGATTTGTTTGGTCCGAGTGGGTGCAATTGGCCTACGGCGTGGCTTGATTTGTTCCCCGTTCTTATTGATATCTCTCAGATGACGCTGAACTCTGCCAATGACAGCTTGTGTTGGAAATATGAGGATGGGTTGGGGGACTTTACTTCTGCGAGGGTATGGGATTCGGTTCGATTTTAAGATGATGTTATCCTATGGGTAAACTTTGTTTGGTCTGCTTAGTGTGTCCCTCGCCATGCCTTCATTGTTTAATTGGTTATGAGGAAGAAGTTACTCACTCAAGACAAAATTCTAGGTTGGGGGTTAGCAAGACGCAAAAACATGAACATGATGTGTTACCTATTGTGTTACGCCAACTATGAGTCGCATGACCATCTGGTTTTTCAATGTACTTTTGCTGCTAAAGTTTGGAAATTGGTTAGCACCAATACTAGTTTGGCTGGTGTTTCTGATTCGTGGGACGATATATCTACCTTTTTCATTGGTAAGTCTATTAAGTCGGTGCAGGTTATTGTGGACAAGCTAGTGGTCCACGCTGCTGCTTACTATGTGTGGCAGGAGAGAAATAGCAGAATCTTCAACAATCATGCTCGACCTCCTGATGTCTTGGCTTCTCTGATTCTGTAAGTAGTTAAGATGACTCCTAAAGTATTGAAGATTATGGAGCTGTGGGTTGTGGGGAAGCATATTAAAAAGCTACCTGGAGCAACGTAGCCTGTCTAGCCTTTGGTTCTTTCTTCCTAGTATTTTTGTTCTAGGTGGTTGTGGTTTGTTTTGGATTCTTGTTTGGTTGTGTTTTGAACTAGTAAGGGTTCTCCCTACTACTTGTTTTTTTCTTGCGGTATATATATACAAAAATCACCGGGGAAACCCTTTACCAAAAAAAAAATAATAGTCCCTCTCAAATTACGAAATGGTATATTTTTTTATAAAATGTATGATATGGTATATTTAAATCCCGTAATTATGTAACATGTAATGTCATATAAATCACAACGTAAGGTTCATATAATATCATAAAATGTTTGGTTTCACATGAAATCTGTCACACCCTCAAAATCCACATGCGGAGTATAACCGCGAGGCGTGTGACAAACCAAAATCCACATGGTGGTGATAGTCACACTTATTGCACTGTGGGTATTTGCCAGCATAAGCACTCTAATTCCGTTTTCCAGAGATGTTCTGATTAATCGCCTTGTCGTTGTTAAACTTTCCTTGCTAATGCGACGGTTAACTTGAATACGATGCCATGTTGTTTCCATCCCACTTTCTTTTGTCATCCGAGGCAGTAGTCACTTCACCTCGTCTAGGTAGGGTACCCTGGTTTATTACTTGATTCGTGAGCTTGTGGGCTATACGGATGGCATGTTGAATTGTGGTGGGGTTGGTAAATGTTACTCCTTCTTGGATGTGTGGAACTACCAGCAATATACATCTCGGTTCTGTTCTAGGCAGGTTCCGCCAATTTTGGATATAAGATTTCCAGTTGATTACAACGTGTAGTGCATGCTTTTAAATTAGAGCCTTCCATTTCTAATCTCCAAGATTCTCCTTCTAGTTTCTGGATGCTTGTCGAGGATAATTCCTCCTTAACCGCATTCTTGAATTCATGCCACGATAAGGCATTTGCATCCGCATGTCCTGAACTCTAGACCTACGAAATCCACCACATGAGGGTTGGTCCATCCAGATTTATTGAAGCGAACTTCACTTGGTTGGCAGGCAAGCAGTTGCACCGTGTAAATATGGTCTCAATTCTTCAATCCATCGAAGAAGTCAGATGGCTCTAGTTTCACCCGTGTAAGTAGGGGATTTGCAGTCCATGAATGCCTTGTATGCGCTCACTCCATTTCCTCCATGGTGTTGAGTTTGGGTATGGGCTTCAAGGCTTGGTTACTCTGTCATTAATCAATGCCTTGAGTTCTACAACTTACAGTGTGATGTTTCCACAGTCTTCGTTTCGTTCAATTTGTCCAAACATTGTTATTTCAATCACAAATACCCAAAATGAGATAAAGAACTTGTATAATATACCATCCAGATATACAATAAGACTTCAACCCATGTTCGAACACAACATCATAATTCGAATAATGCTTCCAATTCAGATAAATTTGTAAACTAGTCACAAAAATATTCTAAGTCAGACATTAAAGTTAAAAAATATTTAGTTGGATAGGAAAACTCTTTCCATCTAGGTTTGAATAAATTAGTATTGTGTGTCGAAGAGATAATTTCCTTGAACTTGTCGTTTCGAACATGTGGTGCATTAGCGATCATTTCCTCGACCACCACTACCCTGGTCTCAGCCTTCTCAGCTCTGGCCGCAGCTACGGCAACCCGATTATCAGCTTACATTACCCTAAGATTCAGTGCATCTAGTCGTTTTCTCGGCATAAGTTCCCAATCAGTATGGTACTTATCGACTACACCCAGTTCATGATGAATTCTATCTATATGGTCTTTAGTGTTTCTCTCCTTCTTGAGAATACCAATAGTTGTGCTTTAAGTTCTCCGGGTGTCCCACAACTCATGGTGCGCGCAGACCACGACTCCTGTGAGTGCATGATCAGTGCAATAAGGAAGGATTGGGAATGTGCGAGTAGAAGGTAACATGTGAGCTGATGGTGGCGGGGGCAAATCCTCTTGATGAATCCAACTTCCCACCAGATCAATCTACCACTCCCGGTCACTATTATCTACTTCAAGGCGCCAAATATGCATGGGTCTCTCATAAGTGTTAGCATCGTTGATCGGGCTCACACTATGCTTCTTTGGTTTGGTTGATGCTGACGATGCGGGTGGCATGGTTGGCTTCTTGCCATTTCCGGATGATGAAGGGGATGAAGGTACAGGGGAAGATGAGTGACAGGCCATGTCTGTAACGTAATATATATACATATATAATGAATGTAATGCTTGTACGGAATCAAATAAGTGTGTATTCTCGTGTATGACTAATGCAACTCTATGGCTATAGTTGGCCTACATTAAAGACCTAGTTCACTAGAACCAATGACTCTGATACCAATCTGTCACACCCTCAAAATCAACATGCGGAGTATAACCGCAAGGCGTGTGACAAACCAGGATCCGAGTCATTAGTCATACCAAACCATGCAAAAACAATTTTTAGAGAAATGCGGAAGCGTAAATAAAAGTAAAAACGATGTTGCGCAAAACACACGCTAAACCCAAATAAAAATAAACCAACGGGGTTTTAAAATGTCTTGTAGACCCAATGCAAAACATGCGTCCTAATTGTGCTCCAGACCTAGATACCTGTGAAAGACATGCTATGAGGGTCAGCGCAAAGGCCGGTGAGTTTATAAATATCAATGCAAGAAAGAGTAAATGTTTGCGGTAAAGATGTTTACACCATAAATGTGTGTAAGATGTTTGTACCATGGTAATCATAACCGTATTTGTAGCTAGCTAGGCCAATGATGCTATCACTATGTGGTTCATAACCGAAGCGTGACTGTTTGTGTTTGTAATGCCTTCCACCATCGCATAACACGGGCGATAATGATACTGTCTAGGCTAATATTACACCCGTTCGACATCCAGTCGAGTTAGAGCCACTAACGCGGGTGGGGTTTATCAAACTCAATAGTACTACCAAAGATTTCCTCGCTTTCTCATAAACTAACGGTTCGAAATGTAAGGAGTTGTAATTCGTGTTATATGTTCGCACATACGTGGTCAGCGATACAATTATATTACCAAAACTGTTTGTAGCATGCTCTTTTCTCTAAACGTAATACTCAGAGAAAAATGTTCGAGAACTCACCTTTGTGGCTCGGCAGAATGTTTAATAAAAGTGTTGATGAATTCGACGAATCACCTATATATTTGTAATTGTGTAAGACTACAGTGTATGAACAACTAAACTGACTCGATCGACCCTGACGACACGTTGGTGACCCATTAACAGTTGATTTCGATGGTTTGATTAAACTTTCAAATACAGGAAAAGTTTCTATGAGTAGCAAGTCACTAAATATAACAAGTCGACACATATTGCACGTTTTCTAGCATGCATCTAAATTGCTATAAAATATCAACGCATATCACATCACAAGCTAGCTTCTCAACACATATAACATATTTCATGCATAACCCATATCCCATGTGAAATTGTGAATTATCTAAGTTTCATATTTTAACAACAGCCCAACTATAATAATATCATTCATACCAAAAATCATAATCATGCCAATTGCTTAGATAGCCCAAACCATTTATTTTATAACCATAACTCAGAAAATTGGGGCTGCTACGCATTGTTTTTGTGAGGGCAGAATGGAGGTCGAAACCTCAGTTAAATGGAATACCACCGCCTGGGCTTGAAATCTAACACATTAAGATTAATTCTGGAAAAAGAATCACTTAGTTTCGTTAAGAATTGAGTGAGCTATGGCCATCCGAAGTTGACCCAAATACTTGACAGCAAGCTGTCAAAAAAAAACGTGATGTATCAAGGTTTCTATAAAAATTCGTTTGATCATTAATATGAGTTCTAAACATCATGAGCTTGCTACTAAACCTTTTAACCCCCAATATTAACCACAAATCAGATTAGATTCATCTAGGAAATCATCACAACCACTAATGCATGCACGCATTTGAGATCCACATATTTGAATATTAATGCTTAACGACTTAGCCACATATATCACTCGATTCATGCATTAGATGCCATACCATGTACCAAGTGTACAGATCAGTTGTGATCTATGAGTTCAAACCATATCAAGGCCACAAATTGTTTATACATCATCATTCATTTAAAGATACAATTTCAAAACATGTATGTTTAGCACATAACTTGCACAAATTCAACCTTAGGGTGTAGGATAATAAAATTCAACCTTAGGGTGTAGGATAATAATATTCATTACATGCATGAGTGATTTATCATATAGGTAGCAAAATAAGGTACGTAAAACCTATAGGGAAGTCGGGTCTTAGGCCGATAAAATGTCGAAACCATCGAACGTCCACGTACCTTTGATCCGAGAGTTATAGGGGGTTCGAGGTGTGTTTGCTACTCGTGGGTTTCCGCTGTTTGTTCCAGCTGCTCGTGGCCTCCTCAGACCCAAAAGAAAAGATTGAAATCGAGAGGATGAGAGAGCTCTCTACCGTAAACAATGGGGAGGAAGGGGTTCTGCCGTGATATTTGAGGGGAAATAGGAGGTGCGCAACAATTTGTGAGGGAGAGGGAGGGAGGTTACGTAATATGTGGGTGAGGGTGGACCATTTGTAGGTTATTAGGATTTAATTTGACATATATGAAGTCTATCCCCTCTCAATTCAAATTTGAATCTACGGATAACTCTCCCCAACCTAAATTAAATTTTCAGAATTTTATAAAATTGCAAACTGGATTGATGAAGATAAATACCAAGTACAATTCCTTAATCCTTTTTTTTTCATTTTTCTGTAATATCACGTGAAGCTCCAATTGAGGTTTTTATTTTTTTTATTTATTTATTTTTCTTTTGGAACAGCGATTTCATTAAAAGCAGGCCTTGCAAGACGCAAGGACCCGACAAAACAACAACACAACAAACTACAATTACATTCTAAATGCACACCAATCCTCCCACGAGATCGACTTGGAACGCATTCTACACCCAACCCAAAGAAAACTACAACATTTAATATCCGACACAACCCGAGCCACTTAAGGCCGCCTGTTATTAAACTTCGTCTCATTCCGCTCGTGAACTATTTTACCTAATTTAAATTATATGGATTTAATTTGACATAATTGAGGTTTGAAAATCATGTACATGGTGTCAATGTTTGCTTGTAATAGTGTACATTATGTTAGCCAAGATTAACCTGAAAATGTCGGGTGTCACAAAATCATAACACATAAAATCATGCACGTTGATCATGTTTATTTATTTAACGAGTTAACTAAACAATTCACCGGTGTTCAAACCTGTGCGTAAATATCGTGTAGTGTGTGACACATCTAGTAACTCCAACCAGATGTAATGCATGCACGTATGTTTGTTTGGAATCATGTCGTTGTGTTAATGTTTGCTGTAACAATGTATGTTGTGTTAGCTAGGAATGACCTGAAAATGCCACGTGTCACATCATCCCCTTGTTGAAAGAATAATCGTCCTAAAAATTAAGTAATGCCGTTAGTTTGCTGAAAAAGGAAAAAAAAATTCCTAGTTGTCACATATTTACTATATGTAAGCTAGTGCCATGATAAAACCACATCATCATCTCATGTAAGTCACATAGATCATTAATTAACACATTTCAAGCCATGTCAAAAATTCCTACCCACATGCATGAATGCCATCTTGACCTATGATAATTTCACGTAAATAATTTCTATAAATTATTCCACATCATTTCAACATCAAGTTTGCAACTTTATAATTCCTCATGCATCCATTTACATGAATCATGCAACTTTATACAACATCTAACACAAATCAAGCACCTTTATTCAACAACTAGTATGCATGACTACCGAAATCAAGTTTTTATCATAGATCTCACGTAAATTTAGCAACTTTATTGCATATCAACACTATCTAGCATTATCAAGCATCCATAACAACAATCATGCATAAAAATTGGATCTTTACTTGCATGCAACATCAAAAACCATAGATCTATGCATGGATCATCATCAACATCACAATGATCATACTTTTTCTTCAAATATGTAAAATATATCATTAACAACCCTTGATCTATGCATAAGAGCTTCATATCATCATATAACTCTAGATTTGGAAATAAACATTAAAGCTTGGAGCTTTATAACAAGAAATCAAGCAAGAAACACTTATCAATGATCTAGAATGAAACAAGGATGAAACAGGACCTGAATCTTCAAAGAAAATCACAACAAAGGTTGGATCTTGATGGAGGAGCACAAGAACAGAGAAAAATGATGTTTTAGGTCATTTAGAGCTGATGAAATGAAGTGGTGGTGGCTAATGGTGCTTAAATCTGAAAATTAGGGTTTTGCTGGAAACTGGCCTCCAAGCGTATCGCTTGGAGCCACTGGTTGCTCTAGACGATACGCCTAGAGCCTCCATCTGACAGCCCTTTGACTTTTGTTGACCGCAACCCATTTTGTTAGTTTTTCACGTTTTTGGTCGCGATGTTCTACGTTTTCTCCAATTTTTAACTTACCATCATTTTTATCACATCAAATCCAATAAAATCAAGTATCAACATGCGATATACTAATTTACAATCATGCAATTAAATTCACGTATCAGTTTGCACGTATTTCACGACACATAGCAGTTTTTAGTTTATCACCAATATTTTGAGACTCCAACTTGTGTGTGATATTTGTGAAGTGTTTTAGGGCTACTAGACTTTTCCAATACCTTAATTGACATACTATGCCTATATACGCATCTCGCAGTTTCCCGATTATATTAGTTTTATCCGTTTCAAAGGCTCGGGTTCCACCCGAAGAGCCAGAATGTCACATCCTTCCCTTGTTAAAGAACTTACTTCCCGAAAATTAAGATCGCAAACACGTTGCTAAGTGTATAAGTTTCATGAGTTTAACAGTTGCAATTTCATTGCAAGTGGTGATAAATTAAGTTATAGCATTTTACTCAACCGTAAAATAACGTTTCACGCTTTACTCAACAGTAAAAGATAAAGTTTTTGGATTTTCATGAAATATTTTTAGATTATCACATAAGTTTTCAGATCATCACATCATTCCCTCTCTTATGGAAATTTCATCCCGAAATTTAAGTAGTCGCGGCCATCGGCACGGGCTGTCTAAACAAGTTTTGATATTTGCTCATCTTCTAATCCTCGCGTTCCCAGGTAAACTTTGGGCCACGCTTCGTGTTCCACCGAACTTTGACAATTGGAATTTTGCTTTGCTTGAGCTGTTTGGTTTCTCGGTCCATTATCTCTACTAGCTTCTCTACGAAACACAATTGCTCGTCAATCTCCAACTCCTCAAGTGGAACTACGAGCGATTCGCCCGACATACATTTCTTCACATTAGATACATGGAATACGTTATGCACAGAATCTAGCTCCTCAGGAAGTTTTAATCTATAAGCGACTGGACCAATGCATTCGTTAATCTTGAATGGTCCAACGTATCTCGGATTTAGCTTTCCTTGTTTCCCAAAACGAATAACTCCTTTCCAAGGTGAATCTTTCAGAAGAACATGATCCCCCTTCTGAAAGTTCAACGGCTTTCTACGCTTATCAGCGTAACTTTTCTATCTGTCACGAGCTGCTGCTAAGCGATTTTGGATTTGAACGATTCTCTTTGTCGTCTCGTGAATAAGCTCAGGACCAGTAAGCTCACTGTCACCCACCTCTGCCTAGCAGATTGGTGACCTACACTTACGTCCATACAATGCCTCGAATAGCGTTGCTCTAATACTTGTGTGATTATTGTTGTTATAGGAAAACTCCACCAACGGTAGGTGAGATTCCCAGCTGTTATCGAAATCTATCACACAGGCTCTGAGCATGTCCTCCAGCGTCTGAATAGTCCTTTCGCTCTGACCATTAGTCTGAGATAAGTCGTACTCATGTCGAGCTGGGTTCCCAGTACCTTCTGCAAGGACTTCCAAAAGTGCGATGTGAATCGCGTATCTCGATCAGATATAATAGATAAGGGAACACCGTGACGTGAGACAACTTCTTTCATGTATAAGCGGGCCAGCTTATCCATCTTGTCAGTCTCCCGAATTGGCAAGAAATGAGCTGATTTCGTCAATCGATCAACAATCACCCAGATCGTATCGCATTGACTTGGAGTCTTAGGCAACTTTGTTATGAAATCCATCGTTTTATTCTCCCATTTCCATCCTGGGATCTTTGGTTGCTGAAGTAACCCTGAATGTTTCTGATACCCGATCTTGACTTTCGAACAAGTCAAGCATTTGCTCACATAAGTGGCGATGTCAGCCTTCATCTTCGGCCACCAATAAATAGCCTTTAAATCGTTCTACATCTTATCTGAACCCGGATGTATAGAAAATCGAGACTTATAAGCCTCGTCCATAATAATTTGCCTTAAATTTCCATACCGAGGCACCCATAACCCACTAGCAAAGTACCGAGCTCCATCTGATTGGATCTCGAACTGTTTGTCTAAGCCACGTGACGGTTGCACCATGATGTGTTCGGAACGACTCTAAAAATACTATAAAAACCTAGACCTAAACCTAGACCTAGACACACCTAATTTTACCGAAAATACCTAAACTAAACCGAACCCTAAGGCAAGTGTACCTGTCGGATTATAGCTAAGCTAAGGCAAGACCGGGAATATCGAACCCTAGAGACACTCTATAGACAAAACTAACCTAGGACCTATGAAATGGAAATTACTGAGAAATTGATTTGGGTTTTTGAATTAAATTAACTAATTAACTAAATTAACTAACTAACGAAACGAGAAAACTTAGGACGAATTCAAAGACGAGAAGGGTACCACCTAGACCTAGAATCCTAATTAATATTAATAACTTCACTCGGCTATGACAACTCCGATGGAACCAGGATCTTAAGACACAACCTATAGAAACCCTACGAGCCCCCGAAAACCTCTCCGGACGTAACTGATAGAATGCCTATAGACTGGAATACGCTTACCGGTTTGATTAGTTCACCTTTTGAGTCCTTCCTAATTGACAACTCTAACGCTCGGACAAGTGGTTCACCTTTTGAGTACTTCCCACTTTAACTACCCTTGAACACCCTCGAAACAATCTAAGGCACCCTAGACTAGCCGGAGCTACCTCTAATAACTACAACTGACACGGATAACAGACTAGCTTAATTCCTAGGGCACTTCCTTTTGAGACAATGTTATCCTAGTTCATTAACCAGTCCGACTACCCGACAATCTATTACCTTTTGAGTCTCTAGATAGGCAGAATATTAAACCCACAATAATGAAAATTAATCAATTCTATGATCACTAAACCTAGCAACCACAATCAATAGCAAACACACAGTCACACTATCAAACTACCTAACTCAAACCGAAAGACATTCGCAAGCCAGATAAGAATTAACCAACAATCAAAATCATAATTTTAATACGCACATGCATACAATTGTAGAAAATTAGTGGAATTGAATAGAGTGTCAATCCATCAAGAATAATGTCATAAACCGAATAAAGTCGCTAACATCAAAAAGTCATCATAAAATCTAGGTAGTACTTGAAGGTTTAGCCTATAACCATGTCAAGAACAAAAATCATAATAAAAACCATAACTTCGTTCAAGAGCATAATTTAAGACAAACAATTATTCAAGAAAACAAATAAAGAAAAGAACCCGGGTTGATGATGTGAATCGAATGGTTGGATCAGGACGATCTCCTCTTTTTTCTTGATTTTTTCACGCTCCAAGTTCCTCCTAAGATTCTCCTCTTCTGCGGCTGAAAATTGTGTTCTTCGAAGCCTTTAATTGCTTTCTGCCCTTGTTCCTCCTTTCTTTTTCTGCCGTCAGAAGCCCTCTTCTGCAATCCCCCATAACTTCTTGACTTATCCAATTTGTTTGTAAATTGCAAAAGTTAGTTGCGCAGCCCACAAGAAATCGCAAGCCCAAACTAGTCATGGTTAGCACATGCAGCCCACTATTTTTTCTTGTATTATTTTCCCATGTAAGATTCAAGAATCCTAAATGAAATTATTTTATTTCATTTTTTCCATGTTACCGTGGAGTTTGATGACATCCAAATTCCAAACCATCTTTTCATGTTTTCTTCCTCTATTGATCAACTCCACGATTTAAGCATGCAAGCATGCTAAATTTCCACATTTTACAAACTAAGCCCCTTTTTCTTTCATGATTAACTCTTTCAGCCCTTCATCTTTGATGTAATGTCATACCAACCCCCTTGGACTCGTATATCGACCTACAAGCAAATATATTTGAACAAACTTTAGCACATTGACACAAATAAATGCACGAGTCAAATAATTAACTAAACACACACCAAAATATATAAAAATGACTCAAAAACACATTAAGACTCAAATAACTAAAATATATAAAATACTAAATAAAAATGACTCAAAACCGACTCAAATATTATACAAAATACACGGGAAAATAAGATGTGTTTACGACACATCAAACATCCCCACACTTACTCTTTTTTCGTCCTCGAAAAATACCGCAAGTGGAATCATAACCAGGGACTCAACTTCTAATACTTTCAATTATTCCAATCCAATTTCACATCTCAATTATCTATGTCACATATAGCCTAGCTCGATTACCGGTATTTCGATCCGACTAAACCCAACCACCGACCATTCAGCCCCAAATGCATCAAATATTCATTTTTTATTATATTACATCATTTAACCTAATGGGTCCCACACTTAAGCCTTTCGATTCATCCTAATCCCATTTTATATTTTTTAGGCATCTTAATATTTATGTACACATATATCTTTTTAATAGTGGAATTGCATGAATGAATGGATGAATTTTTATTTGAGCTATATTTTTTCATCTTTTTTTTCACTTTTTTTTCATTTCATTTTTTTAAATAGAATTGGACTTCACCTAGAGGAGCATCCACTGAGTAGCGAGCCCGATGGGTAGCACATAGGGTATTTAGTCCATTACCTAACCTAGAGGCGTATCCTTCAAGTCGCTATCCCAAAGGGAAACACATAGGCTTCGGTATTTTATTCTATTTTTTCATTTTTTTTTCATAGCAAGCTCAAATGGAATGGATTTTGCGGAGGCGCCACCACTATCGAATTTACTTTCGTAAAAAGATAAAAGTGTGCCAAAAGTACTAAAAAGATATACACATATGAAAATATTAAAGATGCAATTTAATTTTTTTATAAACAGTTTCGGATCCTCAATCAACCTAAGGCGGGAACCCACTAATGTTTCATGATTTACATATCAATGAAGCACATTTTATTGATTTATTATTTTTATGATGCATAAGGATTTTTAAGCCTAATTAGTCAGCTGGGCCTACCAATACATCGAAAACTAGCTAACATACAACTTATTATTTAAGATATAGCAATTATGCACATTTTATTAGAATATTAATCCCCAGTTATACTATCATTTCCCATTATGCTGCAGCAAAAATCAGGAACATTTTTTCTCGAATTTTTCATTTTTTTTTCATTTCATTTTTTTTAAACAAACTAACTAAAAACACACTAAAAGAAAAATAAGACGCAAGGCTTCCCATCCCCACACTTGAATCACACATTGTCCCCAATGTGGAATGAGAATAAAATAAAATAGAAAGAAAAATAAACACACGAAAAACAAACAAATAAAAAAAACACAACGAAAAACAAAAAATAAAAAGTTAAATTGGAACAAACTCCCCTGATTTCTTGATTTTTATGAATGGCAGGCGAGCTTGAATCCGCAGGTCCTCCATTGAATTCCATGAGCATCCCAATGCGAATGTCATCGAACCTGCAACAAAACAAAACACAAAGACTCGACGAAACCACGATTAATCACGAAAAATAAAAATAAATAAGAATAAAAAAAATAAATAAAGCAAGTTGAAACGTGTCACTTGGAACTTGGACTCTTCCAACACAATTTCATCATCTTGAATTCCCCCAATTTCCTGCAAACACCAAAAAACACAAAACACGAAAACCGAAAACAAAAGCACACAAAGATAAATTTAAACGAGTACGTTACAAAAAAATTACAACTCGGGCTTTTCCCGAGTGTTCAACCAACTCAATCTGGTGGCTTCTCCTTAATGTTCTTACTAACTAATGCCCTAACCATCAAAATGCTTAGAAATCCAATGGTGTTGACTAACAAATCCTCAAAAATCATACCTAACAACCAGTCAACCCACCAATGCTTAAACCTACCCGGAATTAACTTAATAATCACAATGAAGCTCAACCTCGGGTCATTCTTACAACCTACTTCCCCTAACGTCCCCACACTTGGACTAAACACAGGAGCATCCTTATCACTAGCTAACCTACCAAGTGGGACATCTTCTAACACCTCATCATCTTTATCAACTACCGATTCATCACACCTTAGCACGTCCTGAATGGAGATTGAGCACGGTTCATGCTTTGGTGCTTTCGCCTCGCTAACTTCACCAAATTCTTCCCCAAGTGGGACGTGTTCACCTTCAACGATCGGCTCCCCGTACAACATCTCTTCTAGCTTTTGCAAATCACCCTCCGGGTCAAACCGATCCTCATCTAACACCCCTGGTGACATCGTTGTCCACTCCCCACCAAACATTTCTATCATTTGCACTTCAAATAAATCATCTGAATCAATGTCGTTAAGTACCTCCTCAAATACATCCTCAGCTTCCTTATTTGTTGTTGTACTCGCTGCGATCTCATCCTCACACTCCTCATCCCACACAATGTCGTCCTCTTCCTCCGACCAATCCCAGATTGGCTCCGAAGTGTATGCATCATCTTCAGACATGTCCTCATCCGTGGGAGACTCCTCATTAATACCATCTGAATAATCATCTCCTTCATTCGCAACGTCCTCCTCTACGATCTCGGTGGCGTCTATCGAAGTTATGTTATTCGTCCATTGATTTAGATCATAGTCATCGTCGCCCCAAATCCATTGGATACCCTGAGTAACTGGAGGTGGGACTTCAGCGTCCATTAACGTCTCCTGATATCGGATTTCCTCAAACACCGTCCTTGATGACTCCCCCGTTCGCCTCTCTCTTTCCTCTCGCTCTCGGAAGATCCTTTGACAAATTTCTCTACAAATACCAACCCGAACCGGACAAATATCATGGGAGTTATGTGGTCCACCGCAACTCATACAGCGTGGCGTGTTTTCTTCATGAAGCCGTTTTATCAGGCTAAGAGCATTCTCTACAACCTCCAAGCCCTGAGGTAATCGCGGGTCATATCTACTCCATGTGGCCATCTCCTCCACGAACTGTCGGATATTTACGATGAAGCTTTGTAGATCGATAGTGGCCATGGCGAAAAACACAAAACAAAACACAAAACAAAATAAATAAAAAAAATACACTCAAAAACTAACCTTAAACTCTAGACGCGGAAAAACCCTAAAAGACTCAAAATTTCCTAACAACGACCTAGTTAATCTTGCTATTGCCAAGTGTCCCCGGCAACGGCGCCAAAAACTTGATGTGTTCGGAACGACTCTAAAAATACTATAAAAACCTAGACCTAAACCTAGACCTAGACACACCTAATTTTACCGAAAATACCTAAACTAAACCGAACCCTAAGGCAAGTGTACCTGTCGGATTGTAGCTAAGCTAAGGCAAGACCGGGAATATCGAACCCTAGAGACACTCTATAGACAAAACTAACCTAGGACCTATGAAATGGAAATTACTGACAAATTGATTTCGGTTTTTGAATTAAATTAACTAATTAACTAAATTAACTAACTAACGAAACGAGAAAACTTAGGACGAATTCAAAGACGAGAAGGGTACCACCTAGACCTAGAATCCTAATTAATATTAACAACTTCACTCGGCTATGACAACTCCGATGGAACCGGGATCTTAAGACACAACCTATAGAAACCCTACGAGCCCCCGAAAACCTCTCCGGACGTAACTGATAGAATGCCTATAGACTGGAATACGCTTACCGGTTTGATTAGTTCACCTTTTGAGTCCTTCCTAATTGATAACTCTAACGCTCGGACAAGTGGTTCATGTAAAAGCAATTTGTCCCGATCTAGTGATTTGTACACCGAATTTAGACTGAAAGATCACCGAAAACTCAAGAACACAAAAGGTAAATAAATCTCAGTTTATAGCTCAAATCGATCAGTGATTACAATATATGAACTCGAATATAACACCTAATCATGATCTAATACACAAAACTCTCAAAGATTCACGATCAAAAATTTCTCTCTCTAGATGATGAACTCGGGAAAACGGTTATGAGAAAGTTGATTTTTTCTGCAACAAACCCACGTATATATATAGTTGAGATTGGTACGCTGGACCTCCAGGTCGTGGTATGCAGGCTTCTTCAAATTGCAGATATATGAATCTTAATATATGAGATTCGTATATTAAACACCTAAACCCCTCAACTATAGTGGACTAACACTTCCTACCCTCAGACATTTAGACTAACTAAACTAACTAACATCACTAACAAATCTAACTGGATACATCACACGACACACTAAAAATGCTCTAACAGACTCCCCCTTGACGTGTGCTGTATCAGATCTTGAAACTCGTTGAAACTGTTGTTAGTTGATGTCGGGTAGGCATGGTAGGAACAGACTGTGTCAACTGAACCATTTCTAAAAAGTATCCTTTGTTAGCTTGTCCTCTGACTGGCTAAAGGAATAAACTCGTTGACAACTTCATATCCATGCATAAGATCCATTCTGAGATCTGTATCTGGGAGACTTTGATCCTTTCAACCTGCAAGCTTCAGAAGACAGAAGTTGCGGTTTTTCTTTTTCAAACATAACATTAATCTTGGCCAATATTCTCCTTTGGAGAACCAAGATATTTTGAAATCACTTTTTGAAAATTTGTTGCATCCCGTGTCGATCACATCGAAAACAAAGAAGAAAGAAAATCTTTTTGGATTTTACAAAGTTTATATCAAAACACACCTAAAATCTTTTTGGATTTTCTAAAACTGAAACATAAATGCAATACAAAATTAAACTCTATTTTTGATTTTGGTGAGAAAGATCACGACGTGAGATCATATCAGACATAACGCATCAAGCACACTTCAATTTCAACTTAGTCAGCATGCAGACAAAGATGATAGCAGATATAATAATTTCTTATTTATTTTAGCATGCACAAATCAATTTTTATAGCTTTCTGATATATTAAGGGTATATTTTCCAAGCACTGATAACATGGTCCTCACACTTTTCAAAGATATTGGCAACTCATCATTTTTCAAGCTAAGCCACATCATGTAGATATTTTCAAACATACACATCTTTCTGCTTGCTGTATAGAATATATTTTTTATATATTTTTTTTTAGAGATTTAAACATCCATTGTGTGTCATGCAAAAAGAAAGCAGAATGTTAAATCGTCTACCTTAAGGTCGATCTTTCGATACGCAGATAAGGCCTCGGATTTAACAAAATAAGAAAAATAAAACAAGTTGAAGTTGTATAATTCAACAACAATCAGGTCGGTCTTGTGGACACGCAGAGAAAGTCCGATGAATTGTACGAAACACCAAGAAAAATAAAGCAGAACGTCAAACGAACAACGATCAGGTCGATCTTTCGATACGCAGAGAAAGTCCGATCGTTTGACAAAATAAAGAAAATCAAACAAGTTTAAATCTTTCAAAAGAACGCATGCATACACAAGGATATCTCTTATTCTATTTTAGTAGATTTATCACACAATACTCATCAAGATGATAAACCACAGTTATCAGGCAGGCATTATCTTGATATCATTGCACATCACACATATCAAGCAATAATCTACAGCCTTTACATCTACTTTATCCATGGCAGATAACGTATATGCTGATGTACCATCATTTCTTACATGGTCGGATCAATTTCTCATTTTTGATTTTTCCATTTTTGTTTATATTTTTCATTTTCTCACCCTAAAATGTAAAACACACTATTTTTGGCTTTTTCAAATATTCTCCCCCTAAAATTCAACAAACTCTATTTTTTTAATTTTCTAAAATTTTTCTCCCCCTAAAAATATACGAAAGAAAGTAAAAGGAAAGAAAATAAAATTGATCGACCAACACGGATACCTCGAATTTTTAGATTTTAAAAAATCATTTTTCTCAAAACTTTTGTGAAATGTCAACTCGGTGAAGCGCTAACTTAAGCAAAATACTCCACTATCAGCAACTTTGCAATCACTAATAGGTCTTCTTGAAGCATCCTGCACACAACCTCAAACAATTTTTAGTTAAATACGGGAACCCAAACCGGCTTGGGTCATCCCGTATCCTCAACAAAATCGTTTCCCGCAGAGGTTGCAATTTTATGTTTCCAAGAACGGAATGGTTTTGATGATTTCACCCGATGCGAATCAGAACCATTGAAAAACTTTGACATGTTAGAAACAATAGTCAAAAACTCACCGACCAACATTTTCTCAGGTTTTGAGTGATGTCGTCGATGCCTATAATATGAAAATTCATTTGAACAAGGCATTTCAAAATCATTATTGAAAAATTGTTTTCTTTTTGAAAATTGTTTTGGTTTGGAAAATTGTGGGAAATCATCATCAAAATGTAAAGTTTTACCAACAAACGGCTTCTGGGTAGTTGACCTTCGTTGATGATTCTGATGTCGCTTGACTGATACCTCATTGAGAATCAGCGAATCAGATGATGATGATTGATTTGAACCACGTGAGAATTGTCGTCGAATAACACAATCACGAATCACATGTCTCGTCTTGTTGCAGTAAAAACAAGCTCTTTCATCGACCTTCTTAGGTGACATGGATTCGGTAGACATTGTAGAATTTGAAGAAAAATCACTCTCTTGATGCTCTAACTTAGAATTCTTCTTTGGCATAAACTCAGCATTTCCAGCAATAACTTTCTCATCTTGAACATCATTTAAAATTTCATCCATTTTGTTGACAAACTCCTTTTGTTTTTGTGACATCCGAGAATTTCAAGGTTTACTTCCGTTAGACAATTCCGTTAGTTACGTTATAAGTGTTAACTTAGTAACTAATGCTTAACTAGGCCGAATACGTCCACGACCTTTGGTTGATCACCGAACCCGTCCATATGTGTTATGTGTTCACTAATTATTGTCATTTTGTGCAATGTGATTTGAAAGCATGATTATCGTTAATAGCATGACAAATTGTAAACACTTGATTATGTGAAAATTGCCTTATTTTGGTAGCCAGCGAAACTACCGAGCGAAACTACAGATTCGCCCGGTAGCTAGCTAAACTGATTGACCTAGCATGAGTTCAGAGCCAGTTTCGCTTGGCCAGCGAAACTGCCAGCGAAACTAGGCCCTGATATATAATAACATAAAACCCTAGTTGCCTCATTTTTGCACCATTCTCTCCAAAACACACACACACACTCCTGGAATTCTGGTCAGTCGAGAAACACAACAAAACATCAAGGTCTCAGCCTCAAGACAACATCCATTCGATTCCTTGATCGAATCGTGAGTCCCAAAACCTCTCTTTATGCCTTTTCTTTGAGTTTTCTTAAAAAGCATGCTTAAACTTTCATGAAACTGCTTGATCTGCTAGTATGTTGCTTAGGGATGTTAGATCTGTTATAAAGTTTGCAACTTTACGTATGAAATCCAACCATGATAGAGATTTGTGCTATTTAGGTCATTTTAGGTCAAAAATGTGTTTTTGGTGATTTGGATGTGAAAACCCATGTTTAAGGTGTTAAATCTTGTTGTTTGATGTTGGTAAATGTCTAGGCATGCTAGATAATGAATTACATGTAATATGGAAGCTGTTAGATTGATTTTTAGGCTGATCCGTAAGTTTTTCGCGACCAGCGAAACTGTCATGTTCTCTGGGCGAAACTGTCCAGCGAAATTATGCATATCTTCAACCAGCGACACTATGGAGCGAAACTGTAGTGTCGCCGGGTAAACCAAGTCAGACCAGCTCGAACGAAACTACCGAGCGAACCAACCTGAACGAAAGTTCAAACCAGTTTCATGCGAAACTAGGCTAGCGAAACTGCGTCAGCAGTTTCGGGCGAAACTAGCCTAGCGAAACTGTGTCATCGGGTATTGCCTAGCGAAAGTACTGCCCGTGCACCTAGCGAAACTGTCTAGCGACACTATGCTAGCGAAACTGTGATCTGACCAAACTTAAACTTGTGCAACTTGCTGTGAATGCTATGCTATGATTTACATGATTATGCAATGATGAAATATGTTTGATTTCTGTATGTATGTGAACCCCTGTCTATGATCAACCATTGGTGTCGTGTGTCGGTATGTCGTGTCTTAGTTCCAACGTGCTATGTTATGGGCCATAGTGACGTTAAGTTAAAGATTAGACACAAAACTAATACTTAAGACCTAAACGTGTTCATAGGTCTTCATTAAGCAATACTTGGATTAAATATCAGTGTAGCTGAGCAACCCAAGGTGAGTTTCACAAACCCTTTAATTGTGAGCCCGTTTGGGACACAACGAATGAACTTAACAATAAACAACGCTGACGTTTTGAGGTATTACAATTGGGATACCTGTTATGGAAGTTGGAGTGTTTTATGGGAACACTTGCAACTGTCCATCCTTGGGGTTTCTATTGAAACCCGGAAACGACCATTTGACACTTAAACTCTTTTTGGGAATTTCAAATGAAATCCAGGATAAACTGTTTTAATATGACTAGTGTAGGTTAAAGTCTAAACCAAATGATATCACATGATTTCTAAGGATGCCTTAAAACTTAAAAAGTCCTCAACCTAGTACTGTTGATCTGAGAAGCGAGGGGATGTTGGGTAGATCTACTGAGGGTTTGACAAACCCTGCTCCGCGGTACACAAATGTGTAACCAACCGGTTGGAGGCCGAACGGAGTTCAATGTCAGCCTATGTTTAGTTGTGGGCCTCCCAAATGGGACACAACTGGAGGCACCAACCATCGGCTATTGCCGAACTCTGTTATGTCAGCTTTCAGCCCTAGTACGACTCCTTAGTGCATGGAAACCGGATTAGCTACCCGCGATATCGGTTGACCGCTTTAACTTTTACTTAACTAGTGCATATTCGGTAATTCAACACTTAGAAATGGTTGCAAAACTAATACTTACTATATGTTGATGAATACGATTATGAGACCGGGCCAATGCATGTCATGCCCACCGTGAACTCACCAACCGTTAGGTTGACACTTGTGTGGTTTTCACTTTTGCAGATCGTTGAAGCGTATCCACTGGAGGTAAGCATGGCACAAGAAGATACTTAACTTTATCTTAAACTTAATTTGGGAATTAAACAACTATTTATGTTCTCTAATTAAAGCACGTGGTTAGTGCTAAGATACTTATGTTTTTATTCCGCTGCGTACTTTTAAAACTGTCTTTATTATGAACATTTGGACTTTACTCTGATTCGTTTAGTATTTGTAACTAATGGTTGTGGTCCTGGTTTGCTCGCACCCCTTAACGGTATAAACTCCGTTAGCGGTTAATTTGGGGGTGTGACAGTTTTAGTGTAATTCTCTCAGAAAGTTTAAGCGATGTATCAGAAGATGAATTTTTAGTCTGATCCACCACTGTTTCTTCATGCACTGCGTCATTTTTCTTCTCAAAACCCAAACCTTTTTGTTTAGAACCAGGTACCTTTGAATGTTCGGCTTGAGAATTAGATTCTCCTTTTTCCAGTTTAGCAACTCTGGTAAACGAAGTCTTAATTTCTTTTAGATTGTTTGTTTTCAGCAAAGTTTCATCAATTTTCTCTTCAGACAATATTTTATCAACATTGTCACCAACTTGCTCATCATACACCTTTTCTTTTTCAAAAGAAGTTGAAGCTGAACAAAATGTTGACGTTGTTCCTCCTTCAAGCTTTTGCTTCTCATACTTTAACTTCTTCTTCTTTTCTGAAACAGGATTTGCAAACCTTGAATAATCATGCAATTCATCAAGTTTTCTTTTAAGATTTAAAATCTCTATTTGTGCCTCAACAAATCTTTTGTTAACCATGTCTAACTCAACTCTAAGCTTCTTTACTTCTTCTTCTTTTGCATAAATTTGATTTTTAATTCAGACATATCATCTTCAAATGATCTGATTGATGGAGTAGAAGTAAAATTTTGTGGGGAAGGAACATCAGAATAATCAACTTCTTTCTGAGCATTGAACATAAAACTAATTGTGGAAGGCGAATTCTGATAACCATCTAACTTCCGTTGAAGTTCCAAAATTTCAATTTGAGCATCATCAAGCTGCTTTCGACACATAGCTTGTGAATCTGCCAATTGTTTTTTACATTCAATAAGTTCCTCGTACTTACAATCAAGCTCAATCTTTTGATTTCTCATGAATGCATGTTCCTTAGTTAGCTCCAATTTTGTATCCGTCCACCTCTTTTTATAAATCTCAACATTTTCCTTCAACAACGTATTCTCATCTATCAACCGAGTCTTTGCATCAAGCAATTTTGTGTTGTCTTCTTGATGATGAAGTTCTTTATCAGCAAGTTCAACACAAGTCTTTTGAAGTGCATCATATTATTCTTTCAAATTCACACTTTTAGAATAAAGTGCATCAAAGTCTTCAGTAACTTCTTTCACCGCATGTTTACAATTCTCCAAATTTTCTTTTGTAATTTTGCACTCTTCAATTAACAAACTCTTTTCCTTTCTTAAATTTTTAATTTGTTTCTGATAGATTTGCTCATTGTCAATCTCTTTTCCAGATTCATTTGTTTCTGCATCACTCACATTTGCTTTTGTTATATTCTCAACATCAACACATTCCTGAGCAAGAGCATCCCATACCTCTTTTGAAGTTTTATACCGTTTGAATTGCCAACAGATCTCTTTAGGTAATGCCCTCATCAAAGCATAATAAGCTATCTTCTCACTATCATGATATTTAACCTCATATTCGGTCATCCTTGATAAAAACTTTGGAGGTGGTACTTTTTGACCCGAATTATTTAGAACAGGAAACTCATATCCATCTTGAATTGATTTCCAGACATATTCACCTAATATACCAACCACGAACTCTGCAAATTGACCTTTCCAATTGCAATAATCATCAAAATGAAGAAGCATTGGAACTTCACTTTCAATCAGTTGAAACTTTCCTAGAGAATAATATGAATAAATGGAAGAACCACTGGTGTAACCCATCTTCGCTTGTCTCAAATTCTTTGAATAATCACTTAAATCTTGAAATGATAATCCGAATCTCTTTTTTTTTAGTAGACAAAAATCATGATGAAGAAACTTGAACCTTTTTGTCACCACAAATTCTGCAAATCTCTTGAGGTATAAACCTGAACTCTTAAATTCCAAACGTTGAGCCCTTGTAAATCACCGTCTTGAAAAACCTTGAAATTTTTTTTTTAATGAATAAACCGATGTGTCCCAACTTTTTGAATCTCAATTCACCGTATGAGCCGTTCCTTCAACCTTAAAATCTGATCCAACTTCTCGTAGAGTTTGAAATAAAGAAATTCATATATCAAGGGTTTAATGTGAAAATTTCCAATAACGTGAGGTTTTATACGAAACTTTCAACCTCTCGTACGTATATAAAATTTTTAATTCAAATCAAACTTCAATCGATCGTAACTTCTTCAATTTTGATTACAATATGAAATTGAGAATACGGTTGTGTGCGAAATTGGAAGACGATCCAAACTAGATGTATTGTTGATACTTTTCGGTGAAGATTTGGAAAACCCGATGTCAAACCCGGAATAACAATGAAGATGAACCGGTGTGAATCAACTTAATCGTAAATCTGAATTGAAACTGATCCGTTCCAAATTTTCTGATCCACCTGTGTTGCATTGTTATCAGAATTGATCAAAACATACGAATTTCAAGGTGAAACCGAGTGTAAGAAGATTTTGAGCAATGATATTTGACACAGATTTGAGGTGTTTTTTTTTTATTTAGCTAGCCGACAAAATAGTCAAGAGAGAAACAAAAGTCGTCATTTTTTTTTATTCCGGCGGACCAATTCTCAGGACATCCGGCGAACCCAAAAACAGTAATCGGAACAATAAACCGGCGAACCACTTTCAAAATATCCGGCGGACCAATTAAACACTGACAAACCACGAGACGGTTATGACGAACCAAACCACCGGAGAACAAATTTTGCCGGCTGAAACAGAAAGCTCCAGCGACGCTCGTTTTTCCGGTGAAGTTTCTCAGATTTTCAAATGGCGATATCTCTTTCAATACTCAACGAAAATCGATTCTGAAAGTTGCCATGGATTCGTATGAACGAGGAGAACAGTTATAGCACCATTGTCGCACAGTTTTGATTCGTTTTTCAGGTCTGAAAATTACCCGGTCGAACTCACGAAACTTGAAATCTAAAAACGTATCAAACGTTAACGAAACTCAGATCTGTTTGTTGCAATAGCTTCGTACGATCAAAAGAAACGATTAGCAACTGATTTCGTCAAATATGATCAAGAATTAACAATTTCGCCATTGTTGAATATGAAGAACACGTATATACTGTAGATTTGCGATCCAGTGAAAACTCAACGAAAATGAGATATGAGACTTGAAATAGGTTCGTGCTCATGTATCCAAACTACTGAAATTGTTCAATAGCTCAAACAAACTCGAATTGAGGTTCAATTTGAGGATTAAACACAGCAGTTTGACTTCGAAAAAGTCAAACATGAACAAATTTTTCAGATTTCAGCTCGAATTCGATCCAAAAACGTGTAGAATCACAGCCTGGATTGCTCTGATACCAATTGTAAAAGCAATTTGTCCCGATCTAGTGATTTGTACACCGAATTTAGACCGAAAGATCACCGAAAACTCAAGAACACAAAAGGTAAATAAATCTCAGTTTATAGCTCAAATCGATCAGTGATTACAATATATGAACTCGAATATAACACCTAATCATGATCTAATACACAAAACTCTCAAAGATTCACGATCAAAAATTTCTCTCTCTAGATGATGAACTCGGGAAAACGGTTATGAGAAAGTTGTTTTTTCTGCAACAAACCCACGTATATATATAGTTGAGATTGGTACGCTGGACCTCCAGGTCATGGTACGCAGGCTTCTTCAAATTGCAGATATATGAATCTTAATATATGAGATTCATATATTAAACACCTAAACCCCTCAACTATAGTGGACTAACACTTCCTACCCTCAGACATTTAGACTAACTAAACTAACTAACATCACTAACAAATCTAACTGGATACATCACACGACACACTAAAAATGCTCTAACAGTTCACCTTTTGAGTACTTCCCACTTCAACTACCCTTGAACACCCTCGAAACAATCTAAGGCACCCTAGACTAGCCGGAGCTACCTCTAATAACTACAACTGACACGGATAACAGACTAGCTTAATTCCTAGGGCACTTCCTTTTGAGACAATGTTATCCTAGTTCATTAACCAGTCCGACTACCCGACAATCTATTACATTTTGAGTCTCTAGATAGGCAGAATATTAAACCCACAATAATGAAAATTAATCAATTCTATGATCACTAAACCTAGCAACCACAATCAATAGCAAACACACAGTCACACTATCAAACTACCTAACTCAAACCAAAAGACATTCGCAAGCCAGATAAGAATTAACCAACAATCAAAATCATAATTTTAATACGCACATGCATACAATTGTAGAAAATTAGTGGAATTGAATAGAGTGTCAATCCATCAAGAATAATGTCATAAACCGAATAAAGTCGCTAACATCAAAAAGTCATCATAAAATCTAGGTAGTACTTGAAGGTTTAGCCTATAACCATGTCAAGAACAAAAATCATAATAAAAACCATAACTTCGTTCAAGAGCATAATTTAAGACAAATAATTATTCAAGAAAACAAATAAAGAAAAGAACCCGGGTTGATGATGTTAATCGAATGGTTGGATCAGGACGATCTCCTCTTTTTTCTTGATTTTTTCACGCTCCAAGTTCCTCCTAAGATTCTCCTCTTCTGCGGCTGAAAATTGTGTTCTTCGAAGCCTTTAATTGCTTTCTGCCCTTGTTCCTCCTTTCTTTTTCTGCCGTCAGAAGCCCTCTTCTGCAATCCCCCGTAACTTCTTGACTTATCCAATTTGTTTGTAAATTGCAAAAGTTAGTTGCGCAGCCCACAAGAAATCGCAAGCCCAAACTAGTCATGGTTAGCACATGCAGCCCACTATTTTTTCTTGTATTATTTTCCCATGTAAGATTCAAGAATCCTAAATGAAATTATTTTATTTCATTTTTTCCATGTTACCGTGGAGTTTGATGACATCCAAATTCCGAACCATCTTTTCATGTTTTCTTCCTCTATTGATCAACTCCACGATTTAAGCATGCAAGCATGCTAAATTTCCACATTTTACAAACTAAGCCCCTTTTTATTTCATGATTTAACTCTTTCAGCCCTTCATCTTTGATGTAATGTCATACCAACCCCCTTGGACTCGTATATCAACCTACAAGCAAATATATTTGAACAAACGTTAGCACATTGACACAAATAAATGCACGAGTCAAATAATTAACTAAACACACACCAAAATATATAAAAATGACTCAAGAACAAATTAAGACTCAAATAACTAAAATATATAAAATACTAAATAAAAATGACTCAAAACCGACTCAAATATTATACAAAATACACGGGAAAATAAGATGTGTTTACGACACATCACACCATATTTTAGTAGTTAATGATAATAAATGTGGGTGGTTAAGGTAGTCATAATGGTAATTGTTAAGATTTTGGATGATTGCGGTTTCTCGAGTGTTTGCAGGTTACGAGTGCTTAAACGAATCATACACAGACGCACAGGAGGAACCGGGTCAAAAGGTTGTGCGAGAAGTGACAAGAGAGTGAAAAAATGAAGTGTTTGAAGCTGGGTGAACCGTAGCTTACAGTTTGAACCGTAGCTTACGGTGGAGGCAACAACCAAAAATTGCAACCGTAGACCAGCTCATTTAAACTGTATCTTACGGTTCCCACCGTAGCTTACGGTGGGCATCAGGTTTCTAGCTCGTAAAAGTCGATTAAATGGGCAGTTTTGGGGGACTTTGACATACTTTCGATTGGGAACCCTGGGGAGATGATCAGAGGCGATTTTTGGCGAATTTTACAAGCAAGAAGGGTTTTGGAGAAGATAGCTAACATCAAGATAACATCAAGATTGATCATGGCTTCACAAATCATCATCTTCGTGATTAGACAAAGCATGAGAGGCTAATTTTCTGTGAGTTCTTCCGTATGTAGGGTTCTTTGTTTGACATTAACTTTAGTTTTCGTTTATGTTTGGGATAGCAATCTAAGCGTTCGACGCTTTTTGCAATTGTGTGTGATTGACTGATTGTAATTGTTTGATCTTAACTTATCGTATTTCTTGAACCATCAAGTTCTTGGTGCCACTGGCAATTGAGATTCATTGGGTAGGGGTTTAGGGTTGGTTATGGTTGAATGATCATTGAGTGATAACCTCGCATTATATCAATCCGAGTACTTTGTCCTCTTTCATCGCTTTCGTTCAATTACACATACACCATGTCTATGTGGTTTTCCTAACTGAAAATTATAGTTTGATGTCAACTTAGAACCTGAAAACCAGAAGGATCACGCTTTCTCATATTGTTAAAACTTAGTAGTTTTATTTCAATTTGGTGTTTAGTAATAATATAAACCAACATTTCAATCAACTGAAACATTATTCTGTTCGTTTACTTTTGTAGTTTGCTAAATTACAGTTGTTACAATTAAACACCCTTCCACAATCTCCATGTGTTTGACACCCGCTTACCACTAGCTAATT
>JBCNJP010000006.1:47513692-47612866 GCA_039602395.1 Deinandra increscens subsp. villosa
TACCAGGTAAACTATGGTCCATGCTTCGAGTTCCACCATACTTTGACAAACGGAGTTTTGCTTTGTTTGAGCTGTTTGGTTTCTCGATCCATTATCTCTACTAGCTCCTCTACGAAACGCAGTTGTTCGTCAATCTCTAACTTCTCGAGTGGAACTACGAGCGATTCGTCCGATAGACATTTCTTCAGATTAGATACATGGAATTGATTATGCACAGAACTTAGCTCCTCAGGAAGATTCAATCTACATGCGACTGGACCAATGCATTCGACAATTTCGAACAGTCCAACGTACCTCGGATTCAGTCTTCCCTGGTTTCCAAAATGAATAACTCTCTTCGAAGGCGAAAATTTCAGAAGGACACGGTCCCCCTTCTGAAATTTCAATGGCTTTCTATGCTTATCGGCGTAACTTTTCTATCTATCACGAGCTGCTGCTAAACGATTTTGGATTTGGACGATTCTTTCTATCGTCTCGTGAATAAGCTTGCCTTGCCTTTTCCCTTACCATCATTACACCGTGCCTATGTGGTTTTCCTAACTGAAAATTATAGTTTGATGTCAACTTAGAACCTGAAACCCGGAAGGATCACGCTTTCTCATATTGTTAAAACTTAGTAATTTTATTTCAATTTGGTGTTTAGTAATATAAACCAACAGTTCAATCAACTGAAACATTATTCTGTTCGTTTACTTTTGTAGTTTGCTAAATTATAGTTGTTACAATTAAACACACTTCCACAATCTCCCTGTGTTCGACACCCACTTACCACTAGCTAATTAGTGTATTTGGGTTTATCTTTGCGTGAGACTTCGACATCACGTCAAATTTTGGCGCCGTTTCTGGGGATCGAACCCGGGTCACCCGCGTGACAGGCGGGAACAAAGATTCAGATTCCAAGTTCTCGTCTTTCATTCCGAATCTGATCAGGTAAACAAGAGTGAATTGTCAATTGCAAAGCATGAACACACTTTGACATTGTTTCTTTGCGGCTCAGGGCATCGACTACCACATTAGCCTTACTCGGATGATATCTGATAGCGCATTCATAATCATTGAATAATTTCACCCATCTGCGTTGCCTTATGTTCAATTCTTTCTGGTCAAAGATATGTTGAAGACGATCTTGTGATCGGTGTATATCGTACACTAGGTACCATACAAGTAATGTCTCCAAATCCTCAACGCAAAGAGTACTGCTCCTAACTCCAAATCATGAGTCGTATAGTACCTGTCATTATCCCAGAGCGGTCTTGATGCATAAGCGATAACCTTATTGTGTTGCTTGAGCACACATCCCATTCATCGAATGGATGCATCACAATATACCACAAAATAGTCGGTTCCCACTGGCAGTGAAAGGATAGGTGCATTGCAAAGCTTTTTCTTCAAAAGCTGAAATGCTGCATCCTGCTTCGCATCCCATTTATACACAACGCTTTATTTGTTAATGTTGTTAATGGTTGCGCGATTGAGGAAAATCCCTCAATGAATCGTTTGTAATTGCTTGCCAGACCGAGGAATTGGCGTACTTCGATCGGCGTCTTTGGTACAGGCCAACTCTTAATCACCTCAATCTTTGGCGGATCAAGTTGAATCCCTGATTCATTTAAGATATGACCCAGGAATTGCACTTTCCGAATCCAAAAATCGCACTTTGCGAATTTAGCATAAAACTACTCCTTTCTCAATAAGTTGAGAATAGTACAAAGGTGTTTCGCTTGATCTTATTTCGTCTTAGAGTAGATGAGAATATCGTCGATAAACACTATGATGAACTGATCTAGATACGGCTTGCAGACCCGATTCATCAAATCCATGAAAACAACAGGCACATTAGTTAGCCCAAACGGCATAACCAAAAACTCATAATGACCATACCTGGTCCTGAAAGTTGTTTTTGCAATATCCTCATCTCGAACTCATAGCTGATGATACCCGGATCTTAAATCGATCTTCGAATAATAACTCGAACCTTGAAGCTGATGGAACAAATCGTTGATGCGCGGAAGAGGATACCGATTCTTCATGATAACCTTATTCAACTCACAGTAATCTACACATACGAAAAGTGCCGTCTTTCTTCTTGACAAACAAAATAGGTGCTACCCACGGCGACGAACTAGGTCTAATAAAACCCTTCTCTAGTAGATCCTGCAACTGAGCGTAAAGCTCTTGGAGTTCGCTTGGGGATAATCGATAAGGTGCGGGAGCAATCGGCGATGCTCCTGGTGCCAAATCGATATGAAATTCTATCTGCCTGTGCGTAGGTAGACCTGGCAGATCTTTAGAAAATACGTCAGAAAAATCGTGAACGACAGGATTATCTTCCAGACACGGTTCTTCCACTGGCTTCTCGATGACGTGAGCTAAGATAGCTACGTGACCCTTTCACAAACACTTCTGCGCCTTAAGAAATGAAATTATCCCAACTATAGATCCACTTCGCTCGCCTCTAATCGTCAGAATTTCGCCATTCTGAAGAGGAATTTGACAGTTTCTCCTGGCATACAATCTCAGCCTGATGCTTATATAGTCAATCCATACCAATAATAACATTGACGTTCCCCAAAGTTGTTGGCAACAAGTCTACGCTTACTTGATGACCAGACAAATCTAACAGGCAATTTCAAACAATACTATGGATTTCAACCAGCTTCCCATTGGCAAGCTATATCAAATACTTAACCTCTAATGGGACTTCTACAACATTAATCATTTGCTATATTTACAAAAAAGTAAAAATCCTATCGATGCCAATATCGAACAACACATAAGCAAAATAGCCATTAATAGGAAACTTACCATTCACCATGTTAGCGTCATTAAGTGCTTCACATGCTCCAATCACATTGCTCTATCCGCTGCTTGACCGTTTTCGTTACCACCATTGCCATTGCCGTTTCCTCCTCGATTTCCACTGTTTCCATTCCCGTTCCCTTTTAGCTTTGAGCAATCCTTCTTGGAGTGACCAATTACACCACACTCAAAACAGCCAGCTCGATTACCCTGGCGGTTTTGATTTTCTTGATTCTGAGCTCCTTATTGTTAACCCTCACCCGACAGTCAACAGCCTTGTGACCCAACTTTCCACAGTTGTTACACTTGATTGCACAATTTCCAAAGTGAAGCTGACCACATTTGTTGCATTTGGGCTGTCTCCCCTGGTAACCACCTGATGAATTTCCAGAATTCTGGTTCATATTACTGTTACCATCGATTTTGCGATTCTGACTCTGACTAGAACCACTGCTATTTCCTCCAGAGGTCTCCCACTTCCTCTTTTTATCCACCATACCAGTCACTGCTTTTCGCTGATGTAGAATTCCTTGTTGCACAGCCTGATCAGTTAGCTTATGAGCTAGGTGAATTGTGTCACAAATGTTTCCAGGGTTGCTTGAAATTACCAGACTCTAAATTTGAGGTACCAAACCATTAATATACCGCTCAATTTGGCAATAGGGCGGATCAACCATGGTTGGACAAAGCAAAGCCAACTCATTCTGGCGCGATGTGTACATCTCAATTTCTGATCCCTTAATCTTCAAATTTGCAAACTCAACCTCCGACTTCTTGACTTCCATGTGAAAAAAATATTCCTCGATTAACAGACTCGTAAACTCTACCCACGACATTGCGTTCGCTGCTGCTAGACCAAGCACATGAACTTGCGAGTTCCACCACATTAAAGATACTCCCTCCAGAGTTCCCGAAGCATACTTGACTCGGTATCCAGCTGGCAATTGCATCTCTCAAATTCCGACTCTGTCTTTCCCATCCAGCGAAGTAGTCCTACGACTCCTTTCGTTCCATTAAACATGTGCGGTTTACATTCCATGAACATCTTGTAAGAACATCCTTGCGGTACATTAGGGTTTACTTACGCAAGAGCAGTTAAAGTTGCTGCTACACTCTTACCAGTAATGGTACTGAGCTCTTCTGCAGTGAGATTGATTCCATGCCCTTGGCCTCTACCTGCCATTATCTTTATTCATATCATACAAGAATGATTAACATCCCGGTGTTTACCATTCAAGTATAGTACAAGTATCAAATGACATACAGAACACATAACAAATTTAACTACAAGAGCAAGACATATTAGCAAAGTATTTCAGACCGAGCCTTGAAATACTTGGTTTGTTTTCTTAGGTGCGATTTCTTCCCGCTCATAAGTTTCTGAGTTTTCGTTCGAGTTCTTCCTGATCTTATGGCATTGTCCCAATTGGATCCACATCTCGTGGTCCAATCTCCTGATTTGCTTGATCTGGGTGAAGGGAGGAGTGAATTGAGGGTTTACACGCAACAAAATTTCCAGTAATTAATGGATTCGACATTGAATAAGGTATTGAATGCTCGGGATCTAGATCCGGCATTAATGGAGGCGGCGATCAATGAATTTAATGTGTCGGATATGAAATCAATTTCTATTACTGCAGCAATTATTGAGGTGAGCTCTGAGTCCCGGGATCCGATTAGGTCTGAATTTTCAATTGGCACCAATGGTAGCAACGATTCTGAAATTAATGAGGTAACTGAAATCTTAACTTCGTCGTCTAGTTCTGAATTTGTGCGAATTTGTGATCCTACTTGAGGGATGATCTGAGAGGAATTGATGAGTCTGAAACATTTCGATATGAGAATGGGAACCTCAAAATTGAGTGCAGGGCATAGATGTTTATGACTGCTACAATGAATTGTAAATCTGACCTAAGGAAGGCTGAGTTGTTGGATCAGGATATAGCTAATAATAAGGATAATGTGAAGAATGGTTTGGGTTCTATTTCAGCTTCGAGTGCTGAAGTTGATGTGGCTATGGATGATTTCTTTAAGTTTACTAATACAGATTCGGAGTATATGAGGTTAATGGTTGAATTTATTGTCCTGCATCAAGATGATATTGAATTTTCTGTTAGATATCATGGTTATTTGAGCAATATAAACATGTTGAATGATGTTGCTCGGAAAATGGAGGGCAATTTTGAGATTTTCATCATGCCTAAGGCTGCAAATTGTATTTCCATTGTTGGTAAGGAGTTTGAAACTGTTGTACCTATTGAGTCTTGCTCGGTCAATAGGTATACTCACCTGAAATACAGTAAAATTTTCTCTAGTGAATCTGAATTCTCTTGTGACTGTTTGTTTAGGGAGGATGACCCTGATTTAGTAGCCCTTTTTAAGTTTTACTCTGCTGTTTTGAGGAAAATGGCAGCCAAAGTTAAAAGGAGAATGGCGTCTACTGAAAAGCATTTGTTTGATCTTTAGAATAGATTTCTAGATGTGATCCCTATTGATTTCAAAGTTGGTAAAGATAAGAAGTTTAAGGAGTATGTTTCAAATGGTGATGGGAAGAATTCAGTTTACCTCGATGCTGTTTTGGGAAGAAGGATGGTCAATTTAAGCCAAACTAAATCTAAATTGGAAAGTCTGACCTCTACTTATGATCTGATCTCCTTTTCTCTTACTTGTGTTACCTTCAACTTGGGGAAATCTGATGAAAATCATGATTATAGTCCCCCAGCTTAGTTGGAGTCTGATGTTATCATGGTTCAAAATAGTATGGAGGAGGGTAATAAGGATGATGTTGTTCCTATTCCTTTAATTAAGTATGACCATGTTAGAAAGTTCAAGAAAAGCATGAGGAATATTATGGTTGAGCATCATAGTAAACTTCCTAAGGCAAGGCAGTTTAAAAGGAATATGATTTTAAAAGTTAGCGTTGCTCCTGCTGATGATTCTAAATGTGAGGCTTTTAAAAATCTTCCCACTGATGTTGTAGCTGTTTTTGCTCCTAGGCATGCTCCTAATGGGGTTGTGACTGGTTTTTATAAAAAGCAACTTGCCAAGGAAGAGAAATTGAGGAAAGAAGAGGCACAGAAGAATGTGGAAAAGCAGTCTTATGCTAATGTTGTTCAGAGTGATAAGGTAGACCAGGAGTTGAAGGAAGTGAAATATATCCCACCTGCTATTCTCCCTAATGGTGAAAAAGTCATGATTATTAATCCTAAATTTATTGAACAGACAAGAAAGGTTTATAAAAATCATCTGTATAGATACTTCATTGGTATAGTGTGCATGATTGGTTGGGTTAGATTTCATATTTCCAAAATGTGGAAAACTTTTGGGATTGAAGAGGTCACCACTAATGGCCATGGTATTTTCTATTTCAAGTTTAAGGATGAAAAGGGGCTAGTATATATGCTGAAATCAGGTCCTTGGGCCATAAGAAGTATACCTCTATGTGTTCATGAATAGGAGGCAGGTATGGTTTTAGAAAAGGTTGAGCCCAAGGTTGTCCCTAATTCATTTACATTCCATGGGTTGCCTTTAGAGATGTGGAATATAGAAAGCCTTTGCAGTATTGCTAGTTGTGTGGGTAAACCAATAACTTTTGATAGCATAACTGCTGAAAAGTGTAGCAAAAAAGAGAATGCTAGTTTTGCTATAGTTCTGATTGAAGTTCCAGTCCATGAAATTTATCCTAGCACTGTTAAGGCTTTTTACCCTGTGGATGAATATGGGATCCAAAAGAATATTGATATTAGCATTGAGTATTCAAAATTACCAGAGTTGTCATCACTGCTTGGTTTATGGTCACTCATTTAATTCTTGTATGAATAGAATGTTAACTGAAGATGAGGTTTTGGAAAGAGAAAAGGCTGCTAAAGGTGCTGAAGAAAAATCTGAACCTCCTGTAAATGTCTCTGATGTTGCCCCTGAGGCTTCTAAGCCTATAGTAATGAATGATACTCCCGGAAATGTCCCTGATGCTGTTCCTGCAAATGCTAAACCTATGGCTAGTGAAGATCACCATAACTCGAGACAAGCTGATGATTACAAGGGACCAAGGAATAATAATAATGTTAGTAAGCAATAGGCAGTCTGATGATGATGATGGTTTCCAAGTGGTTGTAAACAAGAGGAATTCTGGCAATAGGCAGTCTGACTTAAGGAATTCTGAGGGAAAGAATGGGAATGGGAACAAGGGGTTTGTAGTCCTTGCATCCATTAGTTCAGCAAAGAGGAGTAATCAACAAGAATGGCAAAATCTGAATAGTGGTCAGGCATCCTCTAGTAGAACATCTGTGATTAACCAGCAAGATATGAAGAAGGTTGGTGTGAACAACAATTTTAAGACTCTTAATGTTGCTAGTACAGGGGGTTGTGGTGAGAAGAAGAAGAAAGATCAGAAAACTGGTAACAGGAACAATAAGGGGAATGACAAGTCAGGTAAGATTGGAAAATCACAAGATGACAAAACTACTTATGGTAGGGTGTTTGTGACTAAAGGGCAGCAGCATAGTAGGAAGCCTATTCCTCCTGATAAGTCTATTCCTTTGAAAGTTTTCAATTCTTTCAATGTCCTGGAGGACATCACAACTGATATCACAAATGCTACTCATAGTAATTCTATCTATCAGCCTAATGATGAGTTTATTCCTGTCAATAAATCAAAAATTCTCACTACAGCTTTGGAAAGTTATTATAAAAGTCTGTCTCATGAAAAGAGGGATGAGGTAGTTGTTCATGTAACTAATAAAACTATTCCACCTTTTGAAAGAAGAAGTGCTTGGAGTTTTGCTCAAAGAAAGTTGTTTATGATTTTATGTAACAAGAATGGCTTTGAAGCTAGTATGGAATGTATTTTGGAGGATGAGAGGAATGCTGAAGAAGTTTGTAATATGCAGATGATTTTAATGAAAATAATGAGGATCAGGAGAATGAAGTGAAGGTATTTGGGCCCCAAGATGATCCTTTGAAATGAAGATTCTTGCTTGGAATGTGAGAGGCTTGAACAATCTTGATAGGATTGTTTTAGTTAAAAGAGTTTTAAGGGAGAATGGTATTTGGGTTTGTGGTTTTATTGAAACTAGATTGGGTTAAAACAAAATTGATTCTGTAAAACAACAAATTAATAATCAATGGAGTTGGGTTTCAAATGAAAAATGCTGTAGGGAATGGGCTAGGATAATGGTTGGATGGGATTCATCCAAAGCTATTGTTCAGATTATTGATATGAATGACCAAGATGTGCATTGTATTGTTAACTCTCTTGAGGGTAAGGAAAGTTTCCTTTCTTCCTTTGTTTATGGGCACATTACCCCGGTTAAAAGGAAATTGTTATGGCTTGATCTTGTTTGTCATAGTCAGCTGATTAGTGAGCTGCCTTGGGTGTGTATGGGGGACATTAATATCATTTTAGACCCTTCTGAATCTACCTTTGCTAATGTATTCCTCTATAGCTCAATTTAGGGATTGTCTTACTTCTTGTGGGTTATCATGGGTTGAGATTTACTTGGACTAGTAAGCCAAAGACTGGTAGTAGCATCCTTAAAAAGTTGGATAGAGTGGTTGCTAATCAAAATTTCAGTTCCAGTTTTCAAAAAGCTACAATGGAGTTTTTTCCATTCTATACTTCTGATCATTCTCCAATGTTGCTTCAATTTGGTGATAGTTGCAAGCAGAGGGGGAAGGCTTTTAGGTTTTTGAACTATTTAACTAGGAAACCTGAATTTCATGATATTGTTACTGAGGGTTGGAAAGAGAACTGTGTGGGTTTCAAAATGTTTGGGGTTGTTTCTAAGTTAAAAGGTCTAAAGAAACCTTTAAGGAGACTCAATTTTTGTCATGGTAACCTATTTGAAAGGACTGAGAAAATTAAAATTGAGTTGGAAAGAATTCAAAAGGAGATGGTGGATGATCCTTGGAATGGCTCTCTTAGGGATCAATTTGTGTACTTGAATGCTTATAAAGATGCTTTGATTGATGAATACCATTTCAATAAACAGCAATCTAAAATAAATTGGTTAAGAGATAGAGATAGTAACACAAAATTTTTTCATTCTGCTGTCAAAGAAAGAAAGAAAAGAAACAAGATCACCATGATTAAGGATGCTGTTGGTGAGGAGTACTATGGAGATCAAATTGGTCAAGCTTTTGTGAAGCACTTTAGTGATTTCTTAGGAAAGAAAGGGTCAATGGATGAAATCTCTGATCCCGAATCCTTATTTGTTAGTAGTATTCCTCCTGAAATGGCCGATGCTATGGTTTATCCTGTCACCAAAGCTGAGATCAAGGAAGCTTTGATGGATATTGATGATGACAAAGCTCCAGGGCCTGATGGGTTTACTGCAAAAATTTTCAAAGCTGCCTGGGGAGTTGTTAAAGATGATTTGTGTGATGCTGTTATGGAATTTCTTAGGACTGGGAAGCTTTTAAAGGAGGTGAATGCTACGTCATTATCATTAGTTCCTATAGTTAATAATCCTACTTGTGTGACTGACTTTAGGCCTATTGCTTGTTGCAATGTTATGTACAAATGTATCAGCAAAATCTTATGCAACAGGATTAAGGGTGTGTTAGGGATAATTGTGGATTAAAATCAGAGTGCATTCATTCCTGGTAGGCAGATTAGTGATAATGTTCTTCTTGCTCAGGAACTTGTGAGACACTATAATAGAATGGAAAGGTTGCTTACAAGATTGATATCCAAAAGGCCTATGACACTGTGGATCTAAATTTTATGAAAGTTATTCTCGGATATTTTAGGTTCCCTAGGACTAAGGTTGGTTGGATTATGGAGTGCCTAGGTACTGCTTCTTTCTCTATTAATTTTGATGGTCAACAACATGGATTCTTTAAGGGTTTAAGAGGTTTCAGACAGGGTGACCCACTGTCACCATATCTTTTCACTCTGGTCATGGAGGTCTTGAACTTAATGATTAAAAGAAATATCAGGATCAACAAGGAATTTCAATATCATTGGAGATGTGAGAAGCTTCAATTAACTCACCTATATTTTGCTGATGACCTGATGTTGTTCTGCAGGGCTGATAAGAATTCTGTGCAAATCCTTAAAAATGCTTTGTCTGAGTTTAGTAGGGCTTCTGGCTTGGTTCCTAATCATTTGAAAAGCACTATGTTTTATGGAAATGTTGCTGAGAGTGCTAAGAGAGTTTTGGATACCATCATGCCCTTTAAATCTGGTAAGCTTCCTGTTAGGTATCTTGGAGTTCCTCTATTATCTAGTAGACTCTATTATAAGGATTGCATCATGTTAATTGAGAAAGTGAGAAGGAGGTTGGACAAATGGAAGGATAAATTTTTGTCATTTGCTGGTAGGCTTCAGCTTATTAAGTCTGTTTTGTCCTATATATGTATTTACTGGACATCAATGTTTATTTTTCATGCTAATGTCTTGGATGAAATTGAAGGGATGATGAGAAGGTTTTTGTGGGCTCATGAAACTAATGCCAGGGGTAAAATTAGAGTGAAGTGGGAAAATGTGTGTCAGAAATTGAAGAATAGAGGGTTGGGAGTGTGATCTCTTAAGGTTATGAACTCTGCTCTTGTTTCAAAGCACATTTGGAACTTGGATTCAGGTAAAGTTCTATTTGGGCTAAGTGGTTCAGAAGTTATCTTGTGGAGGACAGGAATTCTTGGACTATAAAAACCAAGATATGGTTGCAGTTGGGCTTGGAGGAAGAAACCTTTGAGGAGACTCAATTTATGTCATGGTAATCTATTTGAGAGGGCTGAGAAAATTAAGATTGAATTGGAAAGAATACAAAAGGAGATGGTGGATGAGCCTGGGAATGGTTCTCTTAGGGATGAGGAGTTTGTGTACCTAAATGCATATAAAGATGCTCTGATTGATGAGTACCATTTTAATAAACAACAATCTAAAATAAATAGGTTAAGAGATGGAGATATAACACAAAGTTTTTTCATGTTGTTGTCAAAGAGAGAAGGAAAAGAAACAAGATCATTATGATTAAGGATGCTGATGGTGAGGAATACTATGGAGATCAAATTGGTGAAGCTTTTGTGAAGCACTTTAGTAATTTTTTATGTAAGAAGGGATCAGTGGAGGAAGTTTCTGATCCCGAATCTTTATTTGTTAATAGTATTCCTCCTGAAGTGGCTGATGCTATGGTTTGTCCGGTTACTAAAGTTGAGATTAAGGATGCTATATTGATGATGATAAGGCCCCAGGGCCTAATGGGTTTACTGCTAAATTTTTCAAAGCTACCTGGGGAGTTGTTAAAGATGATGTGTGTGATGCTATCATGGTATTCTTTAGTAATGGGAAGCTTATAAATGAGGTGAATGCTACATCTATATCATTAGTCCCTAAAGTTAGCAATCCTACTTGTGTAACTGATTTTAGGCCCATTGCTTGCTGCAATGTCATATAGAAATGTATCAGCAAAATCTTATGCAACAGGATTAATGGGGATGCTTGGGTTAATTGTGGATGAGAATCAGAGTGCCTTCATTCCAGACAGGCAGATTAGTGATAATATTCTTCTTGCTTAGTAGCTTGTGAGGCATTATAACAGAAAGATGGGGTATGGAAAGGTTGCTTATAAGATGTGATATCCAAAAGGCCTATGACACTGTGGATCTTGATTTTATGAAAGCTATTTTGGGTTCCCTAGGACTATGGTGGGTTGGATTATGGAGTGTTTGAACACGGCTTCTTTCTCTATTAATTTTGATGGTCAGCAGCATGGATTCTTTAAGGGTCTTAGAGGTTTGAGGCAGGGTGATCCATTATCACCATATCTTTTCACTCTGGTCATGGAGGTCTTGAACTTAATTATTAAAAGAAATATCAGGAGTAACAAAGATTTTCAATACCACTGGAGATGGAGAAACTTCAATTAACTCACCTTTGTTTTGCTGATGACTTGATGTTGTTTTGTAGGGCTGATAAGAAATCTGTGCAAATTCTTAAGAAGGCTTTGTCTGAGTTTAGCAGGACTTCTGGTTTGGTTCCCAATCAGTTAAAAAGCACTGTGCTTTATGGTAGTGTTGTTGAGAATACTAAGAGAGTTTTGGATGCCATCATGCCTTTTAAATCTGGTAAGCTTCGTGTTAGGTATCTTGGACTTCCTCTCTTATCCAGTAGACTCTATTACAAAGATTGCATTGTGCTAATTGAAAAGGTAAGAAAGAGGTTGGACAATTGGAAGAATCATTTTTTGTCTTTTGCTAGTAGGCTCCAACTTGTTAAGTATGTTTTGTCCTCTTTATGTATTTATTGGACATTGATGTTTATACTGCCTGCTAATGTTTTGGATGAAATTGAAGGATTGATGAGAAGGTTTTTGTGGGCTGATGAAACTAATGCAAGGGGTAAAATTAGAGTGAAATGGGACATTGTGTGCCAAAAATGGAAAAATGGAGGGTTGGGGTTAGATCCCTTAAGGTTATGAATTCTGCTCTTGTTTCATAACATTCTTAAGAAGGCTTTGTCTGAGTTTAGCAGGACTTCTGGTTTGGTTCCCAATCAGTTAAAAAGCACTATGTTTTATGGTAGTGTTGTTGAGAATACTAAGAGAGTTTTGGATGCCATCATGCCTTTTAAATCTGGTAAGCTTCCTGTTAGGTATCTTGGACTTCCTCTCTTATCCAGTAGACTCTATTACAAAGATTGCATTGTGCTAATTGAAAAGGTAAGAAAGAGGTTGGACAATTGGAAGAATAAATTTTTTGTCTTTTGCTAGTAGGCTCCAACTTGTTAAGTCTGTTTTGTCCTCTTTATGTATTTATTGGACATTGATGTTTATACTGCCTGCTAATGTTTTGGATGAAATTGAAGGATTGATGAGAAGGTTTTTGTGGGCTCATGAAACTAATGCAAGGGGTAAAATTAGAGTGAAATGGGACAATGTGTGCCAAAAATGGAAAAATGGAGGGTTGGGGTTAGATCCCTTAAGGTTATGAATTCTGCTCTTGTTTCATAACATATTTGGAACTTGGTTTCTGGCTGAAGTTCTATTTGGGCTAATTGGGTCAGAACTTACCTTATGGAGGACAGGAATTTTTGGACCATAAGGCCAAAAGATGGTTGCAGTTGGGCTTGGAGAAAGATACTTGATTGTAGGAAGCAAGTAAGGATACATATGTTGTTTGAGATTGGGAATGGAAATAAGGTTAGTGCCTGGCATGATAGGTGGCAAGAAATGGGGCCTTTGGACTTGTATATTTCAAAAAGAGACATTGTAAGAGCTGGGTTTAGGGATGACTCTACTGTTGCTGAAATTATGGATGTTAATAGGTGGAAATAGCCTTTGGAGTGGTATGGTAAGTATCCTGTTCTGAACTCTATCAGTGCCCTGAAATTAGGAATCGAGTGATGGATAAACTATGGTGGATAAGTAAAGATGGTGATCTTGTGAATTTTAGCACATCTGGATGCTATGATGATCTATTGAGCCACAAGCCGGAGGTGTATTGGGCTGCTAATGTTTGGTTTGCTCAAAGAATCCTAAGACACTCTTTTGTCTTGTGGATGGCTGTTCAGTATAAGTTACTGACACAGGATAGGCTGGATAAGTGGAGTGGTTCTGTAACTTACAACCTGATAGCCATAACCATTTGTTTTTTGCTTGTAGTTTTTCAGGTCAATTATGGAGAAGGTTTAAGCTTAAAGCTAGAATGATGGATGCTCCGAATGAATGGAATGATATCAGGAAGTATTTAGGAAGTTTGCCTTAAAAGAAATCTATTTGGAATGTGATTAGAAAATTAACCATTGCTGCTACTATGTATTTTATTTGGCGGGAAAGGAATTTGTCGCTGTTTCAAGAAAAGAGGAGGAATGTGGAGGTCGTGGAGCACTTAATTGCTGAATCTATTAGACTTAAGTTGAAAAACACTGTTGTGAAGTATTCAACCCAAGTTATGCATGCTGATGATGTATGAAAGTTTTTACTTCACTACCTTTCAAATGATGGTATGCACTTGTGATTCTGTGTGGGTAAGTGGTTCCTATATGCATGGTATTGGTAGGACCAGGGTGCATGCATAAATCATGTTGGTTTGTTGATAATAAACTGTGGGGTGGGGGGCTTAATTGGGTTTTTTACTTTGATGTTGGGACTCAGTATAAAGCTTGGGTAGATTTCTGGTGCTATCTTGTGATTCCTTTTCTCATCCTTTTTAGTTTTGCTTTTATTTTTGTTTTGTGTCATTCTAATGATGTGGAGCCTTGGAAGCAAGTCTATCTTCATTTCTGCTGGGAGATGGAGTTGGTTAGGTTCTTCTTGGCAACAGTGTTGCAAAAACCTTAATTTCGATGGAGAGTGGTACAGCTTAAAAGGTAGGATGAACCTTTCCTCACTTAAATTTTTATATTTTTAGCACCCCCTTAAGTTGTGCAAGCCCAAACCACTTTTATTGTGGTGCTGCCTTTTTTTATCCTATGTTTGTTGGTCATAATGGTCATATTGTGTCTGCCCCTTTGGGCTCTTGGTGGTGGGACTTATTGGGATGGAAGGTGGTGGAGAGGTTGGGTTCCAAGCATTTTGGTGAGATTTGGGGTTGGGATCAGGGGGTGATTGGTACATATTGCACACACTTCACTTTCTTTGGAAATGTTAGAGGGGGGAAGAGTGAGTGGTATGGTGTCATTATGAAGGGAGGAGTGGAGGAGGTGAGTGACATCAAAAGTTTTAGGTTTTGGGGTGGTGGGATTTACAGGGCCTTTATGTATGATGTTCGGTTTGACTATAAAGCTTGGGTAGTTTTCTGGTGTACTATTACATCCTTCTTTATTTTCTCTTGTTTCCTTGATTTGTTTTTGCTAACTGTTTTGTGTCACTTGCATTTTTTATTTTCATATTCTGCTGGTCATTTGGGTCAAATTTGGCTGGTGGCCAGATCTGCTTTTGTTAATTGGTGGATAGGTTTTGGATGGCATAAGATATGCATCAACCATGGAGAGATAAGGTTGGATGGTACCAAGTGGTTTAGGACATTTTTCTCCTCCCCAAAATTTTATATTTGTAGCTCTTACCATTGGTACCAAATCCCTTTTGTCCACTTTGAGTCAGCCTTTTTTATTTCTCATCTTTTGAGTCTTGTCTCCATTTGGAGATGGGGTGGGGGGCTTGTGGGTCTCATGATGTTGGAGGGTTGGAGTATAGAGGAGGCCAGATTGTCTGTTGATTGCTGCATTCGCTTCCTGTTTGGGGTTTCTAAGAGGAGATATGTTGATGAGATTAAAGATGTCCTATACTATTTGTTTAAAGCTTACTTTTGGTTATCTATTTGGTTCACCTTTGGTAGTACTACCTGCAAGAGTTATGACAGATGCTGGGTGAATACTTGGAATGTAATGGTTCTGGGGGATTATTATTTCAGGACTGTTATTGAAGGAAATAATATTGTTTTTTGGAGCTTTGGTAATTATTTTGGTAGCAATTGCAGTAAAGTCAGTAACGATTGGGGAACTGTGATGACAGATATTTACTTTTGGTATATTAGATGTAGTAGCTTGCTGGCCTCTCAAGTTGGGTTTATAAGGCTGTTGGTTGTTATTGATATTGCTTGTTACAGCAGGTCTAGACTGGTGCCATTCTTGGTGATGATTTACTACAGTTGGCATAGATTGTTTGGAAATAGCTGCAGTAAGGATATTGAATTAGGGGAGTTTGAGAGACGAGGCATTTACTTGAAGGATGCTTATGTTGGCTTGCTTCACATTATATGTTTGATAAGTGGAGCTATACATCTGATGCCTCTTGGTAATTATGGGACTGGAAGTTGTAATTCTAATGGCATGGATAATGGGTTTATATGGATTATTGTGGCTGATGCTAATAGGAAGCTGCTGATTTTATTTGTTATTGTGGTTTACAACAGGTGTAGTAAGAGGAAGGATAAAGAGTGGGTGATGTTTTTGCCTCTGGTGGTTTTGGGGATGTTGTTGTGGGGTGTTTGGATTCTAAATGGTCTCATGATATTGCATGTTAGCTGGTTTTGTTGCTGCAAATGGTTGGCTACTAATAGGAGGTTGGGCTGCCCGGATTGGAAGATGATGATATTGCTTCAACAAAGCTGCACTGCCATGAAATCAACTAGTTTGGATGTTGAACTACATTGTGGCTATTGTGGTCAGATGGGGTATTATGTATGGTCCTAATGTGGTTATTTAGGGCGCTGCTGTGGAATGCTTTCTTAGTAGCAAGGGTTGACTTCTTGGTAGTTCAGGTTTTTTGGTTCCTTTGTTGCTGGTCTTGGAAATTAACTGCCAAAGTTTTGGATTGCTTGGTTTGGAGATGGACGACTGTTTGTCAATGCAGAAGGTTTTCATTAAAGACTGCTTGGTTGTTATTGAAAATAGCCATCTATTCGGGTCGTTTGAGTTGGTGGATTTCTATTATTGTTGTCTTGTATTTTGGTTGTATTCCGGTTGTTAGGATTGTTGTTTGGTATTTATATGCTCTCTTAGCTGTTAAGGTTGATAATTGTCCAACCTAATGGTTTTGTGAGTGCTCTTCTACATATGATTTTTGAGATTGGGAATGGGACTAAGGTCAGTGCCTGGCATGATAGGTGGCATGAAATGGGGCCTTTGGATTTGTATATCTCAAAAAGAGATATTATAAGGGCTGGTTTTAGAGACTGTTGCTGAAATTGTGGATGTTAATGGGTGGAAATGGCCTGTGGATTGGTTTGGTAAGTATCCTGTTCTTACTTCTATTCAATGTCCTGAAATTAGGAATGGGGTGATGGATACATTTTGGTGGATTAGAAAAGATGGTGACCTTGTGAACTTTAGCACATCTAGATGCTATGGTGATATTTTGAGCCATAATTCGGAGGTGCCTTGGGCTGCTAGTGTTTGGTTTGCTCAAAGAATTCCAAGGCATGCTTTTGTCTTGTGGATGGCTGTTCAGTATAAATTACTAACACAGGATAGGCTGGATAGGTGGAGTGGGACTGGGGATCGCAAATGTGCCTTTTGTAACTTACAACCTGATAGCCATAACCATTTGTTTTTTGCTTGTAGCTTTTTAGGTCAATTATGGAGAAGGCTTAAATTCAAAGCTAGAATGATGGATGCCCCGAATGAATGGAATGATATCAGGGGGTATTTAGGCAGGTTTTTTTTTTGGGTAAACGGTTACCCCGGTGATTTTGTATAAATATATACCAAACAAACAAAACAAGTAGTATGGAGAAACCCATACTAGTTCATGAACAGGACAGGCCCCAGAACATGTGAAACAAGCAAAACAAACAACCAAAACAACTACCTAGGACACGGCTAGGTAAAGAAAAACCAAACACTACGTTTTAGCAGTGAGCCCTTCCAGAACCTAACTAGCCTTCCAATCATCCAAGATCTGCACCACCCTAGGGGTCTTCTTAAGCTTCAAGCCAAGAAGCCAATTTCGAACCACATCAATAATCAAACTAGCCATAATATCAGGGGGGTCTAGTGTGATTGTTAAACAACCTTTTGTTCCTCTCTTACCAGATATAATACGCAGCAGCCTGCACAACCAGTTTATCAACCATATAATAAATGTTCTTAACCGGTTTATTCTCCAAATAGTGAACCATGTCAGCCCAAGTAAAAGACCATGTCTTCATAGTAGTGTGAGGACGCACCAGCTGCCAAACCATCTTTGAATACTCACACCCAATGAACAAATGGGAATGCGAGTCAAAAGATTTATAACATAGAAGACAGCATATCATGTTAATATTTTTCCTTCTAGAAGAATCCCATTGCAGAATCTTATCCTGGGTCAACAACCGCTCTGTCATAATAAGCCAAGTAATAAACGCATGTCTGGGAATACTTTGAGCGAACCAAACGAACTTCACCCAAGGAACAGGCAATTGTCTACTTCGAACCGTATCCCAAATCCGTTTGGACGTGAACTCATATAACACCCCCTCCGAACTCCACCAAATCCGATCCCTAGTCCCCTGATTCAAACTAGTATGCACAACTTCGATTAACACCGGATAGGTGTCCATCCAAACCGTAGGCCAAGACCCACCCTACGAGTCATATAAGTCTACCACTTTCGCATTAGCAGGAAAACCCGCCGAATACACAACCCGAGGAAACAAAAACTTACATAGAGGGCCGGACACAGCCCGTTTTTTTTGGGTAAAGGGTTACCCCTATGATTTGTATATATATACACAAAACGAACCAAGTAGTATGGAGAAGCCCATACTAATTCATACTTGGGATATGCCCCAAAGTATGTAAACCAATCCAAAACCAGAAATAAACAAGAAAGAAACACAACCACCTAGCACAAAAACTAGGAAACAAAAGCAAAAACGCTACGTTGTACTACTCATTCCCACATGGTCTCCATTAGCCTTCCACGCATCTAGGATTTGCACCACTATAGGAGTCTTCTTCCACTGCAAACCAAGTAACCGATGTCGAACCACCTCAATAATCAGCCGATCTAAAGCATTAGGGGGTCTAGCATGGTTATTGAATATCCTACCATCCCTCTCCTGCCAGACATAGTAGGCAGCAGCATGGACCACCAGCTTATCAACCACAAACTGAATCGAACGCAACGGCTTGTTCACTAAATACCCAGTAATGTCGGCCCAAGTGTTAGACACCAAACCCATATAAGTGTAAACACGAACCAAACTCCAAACTTGAGAAGAATAGTCACACTCAAAGAATAGGTGAGCATGAGAATAGAAGTTTTTATAGCACAAAAGGGAGCACATCATATTCATATTCTTCCGACGAGAAAACTCCCACCCAGAATCTTATCCTGAGTCAATAACCGCTCCCTCATAATCAGCCACACAATAAAAGCATGTTGGGGAACACTTTGAGCAAACCAGACAAACCTAGTCCACGAGACATGCCCTTGTCGGACACGGGTAACATCCCACACCCTAGTCGAGGAAAACTCATGTAACGTACCATCAACCCTCCAAAACATACTATCCCTATGATCCAAATTTAAATTAACATTAATAGTCTCATTGAGGACTGGATACAAATCCCACCAGGTCGTAGGCCAAAGCCAACCAGTAGCACCATGAACATCCGCCACCCTCGCAGAAGACGTAAAACCAGCAAAAAAAAATAACACGCGGCGAAAATGTAATGACAAAGAGGACCAGATTCGGTCCACTTGTCAAACCAGGCCGAAGTGTTATTCCCGTCACCCACCAACGACCAAATATAATAACAAATAAGGGGACGGATAGATAAGATCTTCCTCCAACTCCAGCAATAGACAAAAGGGAACTTTATCTCCCAAATGTTCCTGTTTTTGACACGGTAAGCCATAACCCACGAAACCCATAAGGACTCCGTTTAGACACAATGCTCCAAATATGATAGGACATCAAAGCTTTATTCATATCAGCAATACGTCTAATGCCAAGACCCCCCTCAGACTTAGGAGCACACACATGTAACCACGCCACCTTAGCCATCCCTTTTTTTTAAAAACCCCTTGATTCCACAGAAAATCCCTCATTTTCTTCTCCGGAAGAGTAATCGTATGAGCGGGGAGAATGAAAACAGAAGACCAATAAATATGGAATGAAGACAGAACATAAATAATGAGCTGGACCCTACCAGCAAAGGACAAAAACCGATTCTTCTAGCTAGTGATGCGATGCTCAAGTTTCTCCACCAAGACAGCACAATCATTGGACTTGAGCCTAGAAGAAACTAACGGAACCCCCAGATAACGGAAAGGAAGGGAATCCTCCACCATATTTAAAACCCTCAAAATCCCATCTTTCATCATATCAGGAACATTGCTGAAGAATACAGAGGTCTTCTGAGGACTAGGAACCAAGCCAAACATCCTAGAGAACACGTTCAGCGATTGGGATGTAACTTTGGCAAAATTCACATCCCCCCTAGAGAAGATAAAGAGATCATCCGCAAAACACAAATTAATAATCTTTAGCTTCTCACACCGATTATGAAATCTAAAAGATGAATCAATAGCAGAAGCGTGCTGAAAAATACGAGACAAGATTTCCATAACCAGAGTAAACAGGTTAGGGGACAGTGGGTCACCTTGCCTCAGACCCCGTTTCCCTCGAAAAAAAACCATATATATTGCCATTAACACCAATGGAATAGGAAGGGGTAGAAACACATGTCATGATCCAGTGCACCATCTTATGATGAAACCCAAACCCCTTCAAGATCGTCTCAAGAAAATGCCAATCAACCGTGTCATATGCTTTCTGAATATCAATTTTGAAAGCACACCGAGGCGGCCCCACAGACCTATGATAATTATGCATGAGCTCTTGGGTTAGCAGAATATTATCAGAAATCCTCCTCCCAGGGATAAAGGCAGACTGATTAATGTCCACAATCTTTTTTTTTTTTTGAAAGGGGAGAGACCCCGGTGATTCAATATATAAGAAAAAACGATTACAAGTAGAAAGCAGACATACTTTCCAGTTCTACAGGGACATACCCCTGAAAGTAACAAGAAAAACACAACCAAGAAGCACACAAAAACCACTAGCACAAAATAGTAGACAAAGAACACTAGACAATCACCCAATTAGCCACCAATATCGAAGATTGAATCATTCACCACTCCCCAATCAGCCAGTCTCGCAACAGTGTAAGGTGTCTTCCGGAATCTGAAAGTAGCAAGTCTCATGCGAATCACATCTAAATAACAGCCATAAGCACATCAGGAGGACGCGTCTGGTTGCGGAACAAGCGATTGTTGCGCTACTGCCAAACGTAATACGTCGCAGCAGCAATCACAAGACGGTTAACAATGGACTCAAACGATCTCGAGCCAGCCCACCTACACAGCTCCAAAACAATCTCAGGCCATATTGGATCACCAACAGGAAAAACAATCTGAGCCTTGAGTAAATCCCAGACCTGTCGAGAATACGAACACTGAAAAAAAAAGTGGTCAATCGAATGAAAGTTGGCATAACAGAGAAGGCAACACATCATATTCTGATCTCGGCGCCTATTGCCCTCCTATCTCAACATCCGATCTTGAGTAAGCAGTCTATTCCTCAATATAAGCCACATGTTAAAAGCATGCTTAGGAATACAATGAGAAAACCAAACCACACGAGCCCACGGAACCTCTGGCAATCTGGACAGAATAGACTCCCAAGCAACAGACGCAGAAAAATCACCACAATAACCCCGGAAAACCCACACCAACCTATCGACCACACCAGGATGGACAACTGGTAACTCAATTTCCAACCCATTCCACTCAGCAGGATACCCTTTGTCGACAAACTCAGCCACAGAACAAGAATCCGGCAAACGAGCATCATAACGCATCCGGTGAGAAATAACGGAACAAAGAGGACCATTCACACTCCACTTATCATACCACGCAGAAGCAGACTGACCATTACCAATCTGGACATGAATCATCGGGATAAACGACAAAATTTTCCTCCAACCCCAACAACAATTTTGGGGAATACGAACCTCCCAAAAATTACGAGATCTCAAATGGTAGGAGTACACCCAAGAGACCCACAACGAGTTACGATTAGAGAGAATACTCCAAATATGAGTGGTCATAAGCGCCCTCTTGGAATCTCTAAGCCGACGAATCCCTAAACCCCCTTCAGACTTAGGAACGCACACATCTTTCCAGGCCACTTTAGCCCGACCATAATAACCCGGGCCGGTACCCCATAGAAAATCATGCATTTTAGCCTCAAGCTCCTTAAGAATACGGCTGGGCAAAATAAAAACCGAATACCAGTAGACCTGCATCGACATCAGAACAGAGACAACTAACTGGAGGCGGCCCGCAGCAGATAAAAATCTGTTCAGCCAATTCGAAATTCTACTATTCAAACGGTCAATAAGCACAGCACAATCATTATAACATAACCGAGAAGCAATAAGGGGAACCCCAAGATACCTAACCGGAAGAACGCCCTCCAAAAAAGGAAAAACCTGAAGAATCACGGCTTTGGTGTGATCAGGGACATTGCAAAAGAAAACAGTACTCTTTTGCACACTACGCACCAAACCAGACATCGAGGTGAAAAACTGAAGCAATCGCATGAGACTCTTGGCCGAATAAAGATCACCGTGAGCAAACATGAAAAGATCATCCGCAAAGCACAAATTAATTAACCTTTGCTTAGCACATTTGTGATGGAATCGAAAACCACCATCACCATCAGTATACTTATGTAACACAAGAGTAAGCACTTCCATGACCATCGTGAAGAGATACGGAGACACCGGATCCCCTTGAGGAAGACCCCGTTTACCCTGAAAATAACTATGGATGTTTCCATTAATGGAAATAGAATACGAAGGCGAAGTGACGCACACCATAATCCAATTAACCATTTTGTCATGGAATCCGAACCCTCTCGAAACACCCTCCAGAAAAGTCCAATTAACCGTATCATAGGCCTTCTGAATATCCACCTTAAACGCACACCTAGCAGGCCCAATTTGCCTATGGTAATTATGCATTAACTCCTGAGTAAGCAATATATTGACCGAAATCCTACAGCCCGGAATAAAAGCGGGCTGATTAAGGTTAATAATTTGATCAAGGCCCTCTTTAATTCTATTAGCAATGATCTCTAATACATCTGTACAGAATATTGCGGCAAGCAATGGGCCGATAGTCCAAAACCGAAGATGGGGTATCAACCTTAGGGATGAGCGCAATAAAAGTATGGTTAATCTCCTGCAAAAGATTACCCGAAACAAAGAAGTCTCTAACCGCAACAATAAACTCCCTTCCAATAACATCCCACGCCTTTTTGAAAAAAGCAGCAGAATACCCGTCAGGGCCCGGGCCTTTATCATCATCCATAGAAAACATAGCACTACGGATCTCCTCAGCAGTCACATCACGAATCATATGAACAGCATCAAGCTCGTTCACACGAGCATCAAATAACTCATCCAAGTCACCGAGGTCCATATCAACACAACTTCAAGGAAATTTTCATAATGATTAACGAAAGCCTCCGGCATGTCAGGTCCTTCATGAACCACACCATGCACATCCTTGATAACATCAATTTTATTCCGATGAAGACGACACTTAAGCGAATTATAAAAAAACACCGTATTATAATCACCAGCCTTAAGCCAATGGATTTTGGACTTTTGCTTCAAGTAACGCTCCTCATCAAGACTAGCCACCTGAAAACGACGAAGGCATTCCGCCTCCCAGTTCCTAAGAACCACATCCGAAGGGTTATCATCAATAGCCCTCTGCGCCTCGTCCAACTGAGCACGCAAAGTAGACACCGTTTTATGGATATCACCTTGCATAACAAGCATTTTACGAAGCGGTTTTTTAAGCAGTTTCAGCTTCCTCACCACATTAAATTGATGGACACCATTAATATCTTTCTCCCAAACATCTTTAACGACTTCTAAGAATTCCGGCTTATAGGCTAGAAAGTTGATGAATATAAAAGGAGCATGTCTCCGCACCTGCATGCCAGGCACTTTTAGAACACAAGGAGAATGGTCTTACACACCATAAGGCTGGATAACGACATAGGCACTCGGAAAACAATTCGTGAACCCCAAATTACCCATAACCCGATCAAGCTTCTTCAGCAAACCCGTACCACCCTTCAGCTTTTGGTTCCACGTAAACTGCAACCCCGTACAATTCAAATCAAAGACCTCAATGTTAGTGATACAATCCTGAAATTCAACCATACCAGCATCAAGTTTGGAAGAACCAGTGGATTTCTCACACACGTGGAGAGTAGTATTAAAGTCCCCCATAAAACCCAAGCTTTATCCCTAGTAACCAAGTGGTACATCTCCAAATTCTGCCACAACCGACGCCTATCAACATAGTAATTAGAAGCATAAACGAAGGAGCAAAACATCACAGACCGAGTGCTCATGATAATAACTTACACAATCATCGATAACATCATAGCATCCAACACATCAGAATCCCAGCCCACAATAACACGGGTGCCCGAATCACAATAAACAGAATTAGAAACCCACACCCATCTGCCAAACACTCTTCTACATATTTTCTCCAAATTATCCATCACCACATGAGACTCCAAAACAACACATAAACTCAAATTATTATTCCGAATCAAATTACGAACCTCCTTTTGTTTTAGTGAGCGGTTCAGCCCCCTAGTATTCCAGGTGGCCAAATTAACCATCGGAAACCAAGACAGAAGGAGTGCTTGCCCCTTTAGAATCGGTTGCCAAAAATTTACTCATACCCTCAGTCACCTCCTGGACATCATCTATATTATTCCCACCTGAAAAACCTCCAGTATCAACATCTTGGGACATATGAACAGAATAGCGATTAGAATGCTCACTTGTGTTGTTCTTCACATGCTCTTTACCTTTTCTCAAAACCTCCCCATCAGTTTTCCCGGCCACCGGACGGTATTCAAACTTTTTCGGTTGTTGTGGCACCCGATACCCCACCTGCTTAGCACTCTTTTTCTTTGTAACCGAAACATATCCATCCGCATCAACCACAGGAACCTGCTGACCAGCTAGACGAGCCATGGGCTTATGTTTAGGACAAGCCTTGGAATCATGACCAAACACCCGACAATGCTCACACCTAGGGGGTTTCCATTCATACTCGACTTCCACAGCCTCCTTGATGTAATTTTCACCGTTTTCATCCAGAATAGCTATTGTAACTCTGTCTACAAAATCAGGAGCAGCCGAAATCTCGATGAAAGCATGAGCAAAACTGCACCGACCCCACACGTCAAGACACATAGACGAAGTATAGGAATCAAGATGTTTAGGAGTACCAGTTTTTGTTGCCAGCATGCTCAACCCATCGTCCGTATACGCCGCTAGTGGCACATTATGGAGCTTAACCCGACAGCCACAGTGTCGATATCCTCTTTTTTTTAACACTGAATTGGGAGACCAAATGTTAAGAAATAACGGTTGATTACGTATCATCCATGGACCACCCTCCAACACATCCATCATTCCTTTTTTATCATTGATATTGAAGAAGAAGAAACCGTTCCCAATTCATCATGCTTTTACTGATCCCATACTTCCACCAATTCTGACGAGTAAAGTATTCCACAATCGGGTAGGCAAGTCTATCTCCCAAGAAATAACCATACAACGTGTACCCCATTAGACTGGAGACCTTCCTAACAGCGTCTACCGGAATCACAAAATCCACCCCGGGTGTCATTAGTCTCCGCATTCAGATTACGGAAGTTCAGTTTTGGCTTAGACGAGATACTCACAGAAGCAGTAACAGTAGTAGCATACGACACTGGTTTCGCAGTAACCTGTGTGTTCTTAGCAACCGGTTGACTTTTATACAGAATTTCTTGTTGAATTTTAGCCTCTAGGTTTATCTCCTTTGAACCATAACTAGCCTCGGTCTCCATGTTAACATCCATAGATGGCACAGTCAAAAAAACCTTATGAGCAGGAATTTTTCCATCAATATTTGTGACTTTCTGCGCTAAATTAAACCCTGATTTAGGTTTCGGATTTTTATTAGAAGGTTGCATGATGACATGCAAACCCTAGCCGCCAAACGGGACAAAAAACCAGCCGTTGGAACCCTTATCAGACACTCCCACGGTGCTAAAAAAATTCGTACTAGTCACCGGTTCAATACAAGGATCTACAGCAGATACAACTTGTACTAAACCAATAACGATAACAGATTACTACACACCAGCGAGACCCAATTCGATTTCCCAGAACAAACGAACGTAAATCAAAACTAAAGCGAAATCGATTGAAAAAAACAGACCGCTAACACACCTAGATGAGATTGATTTGGCCGCTAACAAATACTCATATCTCACCACAGTCTCAGCTGATTCGATCACAGGGAGTTACACACCTATTGAACAATTAGAATTTATAGACCAAACCCTAATAATCCAACAGCCGCTAACACAACTCGTATCAAATCAACGATTAATGATAAAGATGACAGGATCGCTAGGAACTAATCGCAAACACTGAATGTGTGACAAGAAGAAACGAAAGAAGCAACATCAATCGAACTACGGTTGAGAAACCCTAGTTCGCCAAGTTCGCCCAGAGCATTTCCCTGAAATAACTTACCGTTAGATGTTCACTTCGTTTAGGCTTCTAATGTCCACAATCTTAGACAGGTCATACTTGATCCGATCAGCCACGATCATGCTAATACACTTATAAACAACATTGCAACAAGAGATAAGCCTGTAATCATTAATTTTCAATGGGGTAGGCACTTTAGGAACAAACGCCACAATTGTGTGGTTTAATTCAGTAAGTAACTTTCCCGTAACAAAGAAATCCCGGACAGCACCACAAACCTGAGCACCATCAACAGACCACATTTTTTTGAAAAAAAAGCAGCCGTGTATGCATCAGGACCCGGGGCTTTATTATCATCCATTTGAAATATCGTATCGCGGATCTCCTTGTCTAGCACCGGCCGAACCATCAACCTTTTTTTCAAACTCAGCCGACTGAGCATCAAGCTTTTTATCAAACAAATCCGGAGACACCAATAAATCACCATCTCCTATGCTGCCAAGAAAAACCTTCGTAGTGTTTCACTAAAAAACCATCGGAACATCATCACCCTCAAACAGCTTACCCCCATGTCAGAAATAACATTAATATGACTATAGTGATTTTGAAGCGACAAATGGAAAAAAGTAGTGTTCGAATCTCCAGTGGCCAACCAGTGTACCTTAGACTTCTGCTTGTGAAAAGACTCTTCATCCAACGAACTAGCCCGAAAATCAGCCATGCATCAAGCTTCATCATCTCTCAAGCGATCATCATCCGGGTTTTTGTCAAGAGCACGCTGAATGTCATCAAGCTTTTTACGTAAGTCCACCACCTTTGCATGTAAATTACCTTGGTTGTAGAGAAGTTTACGTAAAGGGTGTTTTAGGAGTTTAAGTTTCTTGGCAATACAGAATTGAGGAACCCCTATAATATTAACATTCCACACATCATCCACCACTTTCAAGAACCCCGACTTTGTGGTTAAAAAATTAGCAAACTTGAAAGGTTTCGGCTTCTTGGAATTATCCGACAGGAGCCGTAACACGCAATGGCAATGATCAGAGACCCTATACGGCTAGAAAACAGCACAAGCAACCGGAAACGCATCCGTGAAGTGAATGTTTCCCATAACCCTGTCAATTTTCTTGAACACACCACTACCCGTCTTCGGTTTTTGACTCCACGTATAATGTAAACCAGAACTACTAACATCAAACAATCCCATTTGATCAACACACTCCTTGAAGTCACGCATACCAATATCAATGCTCGAAGAACCAACCACCTTATCCTCACTATTCAAGGCAGAGTTGAAATCCCCCATAACCACCCAAGCTCTATATTTAATAAACGCATAATGTTTACAAAGGTCACACCAAAGAATTCTCTTCTTAATATAATAGTTATCCGCATATACAATGGAGCAAAAGAGCATTTTCCTAGTATCTTTGCACACCACTTGAACATGCATAACTTGATCCATTTGAGCAATACACATCATGTCAAAAATACCCGGATCCCAACCTAAAATGATACGAGCCCCCTTTGTACAAATACCCCCATTCGACGTCCAATCCCAACCCGTAAAGATACCCCTACAAACTTTGAATAACTTACCCACATTCACATGCGATTCCAGGATAGGAAACATACTCAGATTATTCTCCTTTAAAACATGGCGAACCTCTTTTTGTTTTAGGGGCCGGTTCAAACCCCTAAAATTCCATGATGCGATACTAATCATTGGGAACCATTGACAGAAGGAGTGCTTGCCCCTTGTTTAGTTTTAGTAGTTCCCGAAACCATGAATTCCTTAGTTTCATTATAAACCTCCACAACATCATCGTCCTCATCCTCTACACGACTACTAGAAGCCCTAGAATAAGACAGATCAGATTGTACTTAGCCCTTTTCAAACCCCACATCCTCATCCTCATCTCGTAACACCCCAAACGAATTTGAGGTACCAATGGTATCATCCTTCTTTGAAGTAGTTTTGTTATTATTATGCACTCTTAAGGAGATTGGTCTATACTCAAATTTCTGCTTAACTTTGGTCGGTATTGTAGCTGCCTTCCTTGCGACATGTTTCCCTTTCGGTTCAACAAAACCATCATCATCCACCCTTGGAACAGCTGGCTTTTTCTTTTGTTTGGGGCAATCAGTATGAGTGTGCCCAAACACACAACAATGTCAAAACCTAGGAGGCTGCCACTCGTACTCCACACCCACCGACTCGGTAATGAATACATCATCTTCAAGGTCCAGAATAGCAATTTTGACCATTTGCAGAAAATCCCGATTAGCCGATATTTCAATAAGCGCCCTCGCATAACTACCCCCTCTCCCCCCCCCCCACACACACATTTAAACACATTGAAGCAGTGAGAGAATCAAGCATCTTAGGCTTACCCACTTTAGTAGCTAGAAGACTTAACCCATCATCCGTAAAAGCAACCAAAGGAACATTATGTAACTTAACCCAAACCGACACCTTATTAATGTCATCCTTTTTTAGCTGCGTGGTCGGGGTCCAAATATTAAGGAACATCGGCCTATTCTTTATTAACCAGGGACCACCCTCTAAACAGCAATCATTCCCTTTTTATCCGAAAATTTAAAAAAGAAGAATCCATTGGCATTTATCATTACCTTAAGCAACCCCAATTTCTTCCAAGTTTGCTTAACATAGTAGTCAACCACTAGGAACTCTATTATATCCCCCAAAGAGTAACCATAAAGTGTAAAGGATAATTTAGCATTAACAGTACGAACCGAATCCTTAGATAAAACAATATCAGCCCCTTCTCTCGTAGCTTCCGATGTCAGAGACCGAAAATTAACATCCTTGTTGTTTGAATTCCCCATTACTGAGGCCGCATACGAGGGGGGAACAACTGGGTCTTGAGCCTTCATCAAAGCTGTACTCGGCACATCCCTGATCATGGGATGGCCAGCCCCAAGAGCTGCATGTTCCTTAACAGCAGGATCAGTCATATTCGTTTTCCCATCCGGTACCATATGAGGAGATTTATCCTCCTGGCTTGAAGAGTTGAAGGAAACATTCTTAGGTTTATCATCCTTCACCGCCCCCGAGTTATTTTTTAGAATTCCATGTACCGGAAGCGTCTTACCATCAATGTTTTTCAGCCGACTAAACGAGGAGGATCCCTTGCCAGCCGGAGGAGGTTGACTTGGCGTATTACTCGCCATGCACTCACAACCGTCGAGACCCTAATCAAGCGACCACAGTGCTAACAACTTCGTTACACTATTAAATCGAATCAAGGATCTAAACAGATACAACTTAACCCGACTTAGATAATGAGAACATATTGTTATACACAAGGTAGACGCGACGAGAGAATCCGGAAACCAACAGAAAACCCTATTCGGCTAGATAAGTGGCGCCGAGAGAAGGGAATCAAGGTGACAGAAACGAACACTGTTGATGATTAGATTTGGTCGCTAACAATACTCGTACCGTTCCAATATCTCAACCTAATCAATCACAGGGTGTTATACGATAGACGAATGAATCAAGATCGAAAAACCTCCAACCCTAATTCACAGAAAACCGCTAACACACTCGTATTAATCAGCGATTAAAGGAAGAAATCACAGGATTGCTAGGAAACGAATCATAATCAACAAACAGTGTAGCAATATATACTTTAAGAAACTAAAAAAAATAATGCTCTCTCTCCTCCTCCTTGAGGATCTCGGCGAACTTGGGTAAAGTTCGATAGTCTGATCGATTTGCTTTGGTTTTTACCACTCAATCTGTGATTCAAAGAGTACTTCATCGTTGATCCTTAATGATTACGTATGATTTGGATTACGGTTTTGATATTCGCAAGTTAGGGTTTGTGGTGGTTTGGGGTTTTTCGCATTGTTATGCCTAATTGTTCGACCTTGTTGTTTTGGTTTTTCTTCATGAGTTATTCGATTAATCTAGCTTTATCTAATCGATTGATTGTGTTCTCTGAAATCTGTATCGGACTTGAGTGGTGCTGGTTTTCCTAGCCATCGACTTTTAGGGTTTCCATTTACATTTCAAGTTCCGATTTTCTGATCTCTATGGCTTCTGTTAAGAATGTTACGGATCCCACGAGGGTGACTGGTGTTTGGGCATCCAAAATTAAGAACATCGAGGGTCTGTTGCTTCATGGAAGAAGTGTTCTGAAACACGCAGATTTTGGAGTCGGTTCTCATGTTTTGCCGGTAGTCTCTCCATGCACTCCCAGTCGGCGCCGAGTTTCTTTCTCATTACCTGAAGTGGACTTGGTTGATGGTGATGAAAAGGAATGTTTTGCTGTTGATGACAGCACATTCGTAGGAGGAAGGGAGGATCCGGTCCCAAAGGATCAGCCGACCATAGTCACGGATTTTAACAGGGATAATAGTGCTGTGTTGAAATCTGGAGATATCACATCGACTATGACCGATTCATATATTGCTAAGGTTGCGGGTCAAACTTCGTAATCGTTTGAACAATCAAATTCTGCTCGGAAAACATCTATAAACTTCAGATTTGTTGAACCAGAGGAGATTCAGGATGGAGTTGACGTGGTTATTCCGAAGGAAACTGTTCACACTATTCAAGAAAATTTGGGTTTTACTCTTTTTGGTTATTTTTTGGGTGCCCGTGTTGCTTTTCCTGTGGTTGATTATTATGTGCGTCAGAAGTGGCATAAGTTTGGTCTTCAGAAAACTCTGATGAATGCTAATGGGTTTTTCTTCTTTATGTTTGAAAATGTTCAGGTCGAGTATGAATGGAAACCGCCAAGATGTGCTAATTGTTGTGTGTTTGGCCATGGAGTGGACTCTTGTCCTGTTCGAGCCACCCCTAGCCTAAACACTTCCTTGGATACTAATGAAGATGGCTTTACTGATGTTAAGGGAAAGAAAAGTGCTAAAAAACCAGCTGTCCATCTGAAAAACCAAAAGTCAAAGTTTGAATATAGGCCTATTAAGAAAAATGCCTTGGGTCAACAATCCAAGCTTGAGGGCAATGATACTCATTTGGGTAAGTATTCTTCATCCAAGCCGCCTGTCGTTACAAGTAATCAATTTAAACTGTTTGATGAAGACATTATGGCAAGGGATAATGATGAGTTTAGTGCTATGGATGGGGATTTTGAACATATGGTTGATGACATGGTTGCTGATTCAAATGAAACTGGGAGGTTTATGGCTTCAAATACAAAAGGGGCAAGCACCTCTCTCCAGAAAAGTGGTTACCGATGATGCTCCATCCTCCTTTGTGGTCTTGGCCTCAGATTGATTGGAGTTCTCTTGGGACCTTTGTTTTTGATGATGGAGGTTGACTTGTTCTTTTGAATTGTCATCGGGTGTCTAGTTGATTAGACTAGTGGTTATTTTGTTGGTTCTCATTTGTTTGGTTTGTTTTTGTGTACATACTAGGACATATCCCATGTATGAACTCGTGTGGACTTACCACACTACTTGTACTTAACTGTCTTTGGGTATTAATAGAATCACCAGGGTAACCCTTTACCCAAAAAAAAACAGTGTAGCAAGATTCGATCAAGAACTAGTAGATCGGAGCAAGAAGGAGAACGATTTTTTTTGGGGGTAAAGGGTTACCCCGGTGATTCTATTTATATACCGCAAAAAGGAAACAAGTAACAAGGAGAGTCCTTGCTAGTTCATGCTTGGGGCATACCCCAGATCATGCAAACAAAGCAAACAAAACAAACAACCAAAAAGAAACATCCACCTAGCACACACTAGGAACATAAAAGACAAAAGGCTACGTCACGCCGTCTTGGTCACTGAAATTGCCACCAATCCCCCAATCCTCAAGAATGCAACAAGCTCTGTGATTCCTTCTCAACTTGATACCCATCAAACTGCTACGCACAGTATCCCTAATAATTGCTGAAAGAGAGTCTGGCGGTCTTGCATGATTCTGAAAATTACGGTTGTTCCTCTCCTGCCAAATGTAGTAAGCAGAATCGTGAACCACCAACTTAGCCACAATAATCTCCAACGAGGTGACAAGCTTATCATCAAAGAAGCCGGAAATATCAGCCCAAACTGGACCAAGACTCGAAAGGCACGTCCACCCACTAAAACGACACCAAATCTGTGAGGAATAAGAGCACTCAAAAAATAAATGACTATGAGAGTCCCAGGTTCTGTAACAGAGCAGACAACACATCATGTTCATATGTCTTCTTCTGCTAGCATCCCAAGCCAAGATCTTGTCTTGAGTAAGAAGATGCTCACGCGATATAAGCCAAACCAGGAAAGCATGGCGAGGGATACACTGGGCATACCAGACAAACTTAGCCCACAGAACCACGGGGCATGAGATCTAATCGAATCCCAAACCAGCAAAGAGGAGAAATCCGCCCATTTGTCACCACATTTCCATTTAAGCTTATCATCCACACCAGCCGTGAGAGTCAGACCTGCAACCTCATTAAGGACAGGAAACTGGTTATCCCATTCAGGTGGCCACAAACCACCCCTCTGGTTAAAAAAAATCAGCCACATAAGAATTAGTAGAGAAACCTGCATTATAAATAGTACGGTGAGTAATATGACGACACAATGGCCTAGATTCAGACCATTTGTCATACCAAGTAGAAGTGCTCCGCTGATCACCAATAACAGACCAAATAAAGTCCCGAATCAAAGGACGGATGAAGCAAATTTTCCTCCAACTCCAGCAACAATCCTTAGAAATCGCCAGAGGTTTTTTATAAAGATTTTATGCTGAGAATTATTATGTTCATGGATTCCACGAGTTGATAGAGCGTTACCGTCAATGCTCTTAAGTCGAGTGACCAGACCCAACGCAGTCCATTTATGAAACCATGCCGACATGGTTCTCCCATCACCCACCTTGGACCATATATGAACCAGCAACCTAATAGAGATGATCTTCCTCCAGCTCCAGCAACCAACATATGGACATTTTATTTACCAAAAATTTATGTTCTTTATACGGTACGTAGAGACCCAAGCCACCCAAAGGGAATCATGCTGAGTCACAATGCTCTAGATATGGGCAGCCATCAAAGAATTTTTCATACCCTCAATCTTACGAATACCAAGACCACCTTCAGATTTTGGAGCGCACACATTTTTCCAAGCAACCTTAGCCATGCCCTTCTTGAAACTCCCTTGACACCATAGAAAATCTCTCATTCTCTTCTCCAAAATAACAATCGTTTTAGAAGGGAGAATGAAAATAGAGGCCCAATTAACATGAAGAGCAGACAAAACCAAGACCACCAGTTGAACCCTCCCGGCAAAGGAAAGGAACTGGTTCTTCCAACTAGCAATCCTATTATCCATCTTCTCCACCAGGGCAGAGCAGTCATTCTCTTTTGAGCCTGGAAGAGATAAGAGGAACCCCAGGCAAAAAACCTTCCTCCATATCTAACACCCTCAGAATTCCGACCTTCACATGATCAGGAACATTACAAAAAAATCGCAGAGCTCTTTTGGGGGCTTGGAATAAGACCTGACAACCTGGATAAGGTCTTTAGAGAATTTGCAACGAGTTTAGCATAGTTAGTGTCACCTTTAGAAAAGATAAACAAGTCATCTGCAAAACAAAGATTGATGATCTTTAGTTTCTCACACTTATGATGGAATTTAAAAGAAGAGTCCACGGTAGCGTCATGCTGAAAGATACGAGTAAGAATCTCCATAACAAGAGTAAAGAGATAGGGAGACAGAGGATCACCTTGCCTCAAGCCCCTATTCCCACGAAAATAGCCATAAATATTCCCATTAATACCAATGGAGACGGAGTCGACACACATGTCATAATCCAATAGACCATCTTAGGATGAAACCCAAAACCCTTCAATATGGTACTAAGAAATTGCCAATCAATGGTATCATACGCCTTCTGAATATCAATCTTGAAAGCACAACGAGGCGGGCCCACCAAACGATGGCAGTTATGCATTTGCTCTTGTGTTAACAAAATATTATCCGATATCCTCCGACCCTGTATAAACGCAAATTGGTTTATGTCAACTATCTTACCAAGATCCACCTTTATGCGATCCGCCACAATCTTACTAATGCACTTATAAACAACGTTGCAACACGAAATAGGCCGATAATCATTAATCTTCTGAGCAGTGGGGACTTTAGGCACAAGGGCTATAATAGTATGATTCAATTCAATAAGCAACTTGCCTGTGAAAAAGAAATCTCTAACAGCACAACAGAACTGTTTACCAATAATGGGCCAAGACTTTTTAAAGAATGCAGCCGTATATCCATCTTGCCCAGGAGCTTTATTATCATCCATTTGAAAAACCATATCCTGTATCTCCTTGTCGTTAACCGGCCTCACCATCCAATCAGCCAAGAATGTGTCAAGTGTTTTATCAAAAATATCCGGAGGCACATTTAGGTCCACGTTTCCAGAAACCCCAAGAAAATTCTCATAATGCTTAACAAAAACAACTGGGATCTCATCACCCTCATACTTCTTACCATCCGCATCCAATATCATATTTATCCGACTACGATGATTATGGCTCTTAAGAGATGCATGAAAAAACGATGTGTTCGAATCACCCGTTGCCAACCAGTGAACATTCGACTTTTGTTTTAAAAACAATTCCCCATCCAGAGAGCAAGCTTGAAACTCATTAAGACAGCGTATCTCATCCTCCCGTAATTGAACATCAAACGGATTGCTATCAATCGCCTTCTGTATCTCATTAAGGCGTTTCCTTAACATAGCAACCCTCACATGCAAGTTCCCCTGCTTATACAGAAGTTTACGTAAAGGGGACTTAAGCAATCTAAAATTTTTAGCAACGCAGAATTGAGGAACACCCTGAATATTAGCGTCCCAAGCTTCCGATACAGACTCCAGAAACCCTGGCTTAGTGGCCAAAAAATTTGCCAAATTGAATGGTTTGGATTTTATAGTAGCACTAGAAGTCACACGCAAGACATAAGGGCAATGATCCGATATTCTATTAGGCTGGAATATAGCACAAGCGGCTGGAAAGAGATCCGTAAAATGCAAATTCCCCATAACCCGATCAATCTTTTTTAGAATGCCAATCCCTGTCTTTGGTTTTTGGTTCCAAGTATAATGAATACCCGAGCTGTTAATATCAAATAAATCCACCTCATTAACACACTTTTTAAATTCTCGCATACCCACATCAATCCCAGACGTACCAACAACTTTATCCTTGATATTAAGGGCTGAGTTAAAATCACCCAAGATCACCCAAGCACTGTCCTTAATAAAACTGTGATGTTTACGGAGGTCATTCCACAAGATATTCCTTTTCATGTAATAATTATCCGCATACACCATAGAACAATAAAACGCCTTGTGAGAGTCTTTACACACCACTTGAACATGCATGAATTGATCCGTTTGAGAAAGGCACATGACATGAAGAATACCCGGATCCCACCCCAAAATAATGCGTGTACCCTTGCTATACATGCTACCAATCGAAGTCCAATCCTACCCCGCAAAAACACCTTTACACTCTTTGAAAAGTTTACCCACATTCACATGCGACTCCAAAATAGCACACATTGTCAAGTTATTCTCCTTAACCACACAACGAACCTCCTTTTGTTTAAGAGGACGGTTCAATCCCCTAACGTTCCAAGAAGCGATACTTATCATTGGGAAACCTTTTCAGAAGGAGTGCTTGCCCCTTTATTTATGTCCGTCGCCCCGGAAACCATAAACCCGACAGTCTCGTTATAAACCTCCTCAACATCATCGTCCTCCTGGTCTCCACTATTAGTATCATATGTTGATTGCCTAGCTGAAGAAGATTCAGCCCCATAAGCCGCATTGTGACTCCTCTCAAAACCCAAACAACAATCATCATTTCCCAGAATGTCATATTTGTTTGAAGTGCTCACCCCCTCCATTCTTTTGCGAGGTTTGTTTAGGATCAGCTTTCGTTTTCGAGTGGACAGGTCGATATTCAAATTTTTGCTTCACTTTAGTAGGTATAACATTATGCTTCTTAGCCACTTGCTTCCCTTTTGGTTCCACAAATCCCTCATCATCAACCTTTTGAGCAACGTATTTTTTCCTTTGTTTTGGACACTCATTCGAGCAATGGCCATACACACAAAAATGTTTGCACCGTGGAGGCACCCATTCGTATTCAACACTAACGGATTCCATGAAAAACGTGTCGTCTTCCATAGCTGGAATAGCAATCCGGATATTTACAACAAAATCGTGCTCAGCCGAGATTTCAACAAGGGCTCTTCCATAGCTGCTCCTCCCCCAACTATTAATACACATTGAAGCCGTAAGTAAGTCCAACATTTTCGGCTTACCCACTTTAGTTGCAATGAGGCTTATGTTGGGTTATATAACCATTATCGATTTAAACACGAGTACGCAACGGATTTTAACCTATGAATTAATCTAATTAACCGGATAGAAAACGTGTACCTTTTTAGCTCGGCAAGAGAAGATCTTCTAGGATTTGAAGTAAATCCCTCTACGATTGCACACACGACACACCGATGTACGTATGCTAGTACTCAATCACGAACTCCTCTTGGTGTAGGCTTGGTCGAACCACTCAAGAAATCGAACCCCCCTTGGATTCTTTTCTTATTGCCGAAAATTAGAGAGAGAAAGAGAGAGATTACGGTTTCCACTTTTATCAGATAAATGCAGCAACTTAAACCTTAAACCCATAAGGTTTATTTATAGTGTTTGGAGACTTGGAAAACAAGATAGGGATTAGGATGGGGACCATCCACGAATTCGGCCCTAAGGCCTTATCCCAATCCTTCTCTAAATTGTAATCCAATCCTAACTCTCTCTAATTACAACTAACACCCCTGTTAACAATTAACTGTTAGTTCTTAACGACTTCTCGTTAAATGTTCGTGATAAATATTAATTAACTAATTAATTAATACAAATACATTAGTGTCGAGACGTGTAACCCCGTAGGCTTAAATACTTTCCGGACATACGCTTATTAATACGTGATCATATCCCTACAGCTCCCACTTGAGCTCGTAGTAATAAAGGTAATAACATTGGTTAGCGTCTAGCAACACGCCAATGCTCCCGGAAATATTTAAGTACAGTTTCTCAAAGTGTATTTAAATGGTACAGTCATTTACTATCCTTTTGTTACCGATACCGTTGTTAAATATGAATATGGATCAAGTCATTTCATACTTTAACGATTCTGTTTCTCATTCCATAACTAATTAAAGATTACCAAATTCAAATCGAGACACATCTGGATTTCATTTGGGCATGGCCATGCAGACATCTTAATTAGTCCCAATGAGGGGCCCAGTGGTATCTGCTTCAACTTTTAAGCTGAAGGAACAAATCCTCTTGACTACACGTGTCCAGTCACATACTTCACTACACTTACTGAAAATAGCCCTTTTGTACTACCTTATTCAGGATAGTTAAAACTATATCAAGTAGGTGCAATCCATATATGCATGACCTGCTTGTATCTCAAGTCTAAGGATAAGTAAAGCAACCATTTACGAATTTCACTCAATGACGACGATCCATAAAGTGACAATTCGTTAGTGGGGTAGTCCGATATGCATCCTATGAATATCATGTGAGTTTGGTGGGACCATCCATTATATATTCCAAGAATATTACCAGTCACTCAGATTTGTCTTAGTTTAACTATATTCCCATATAGTTAATCGACAATGGACAATTTAGAATACTTGACAAGTACTCAAGGATTAAACATGCAAATATAGGACACAATTTTCTATTAAATGAAATCAAACATATCAAGTACTTTATTTCATTATTTAAATAGAAATTGTTTAACATCCCTTATACAAATACCGAACATCAGACATACATGATTTAACTAGCTAATTTTAGTCCCATGCCCTCGGCATGCCTTTCAAGCTTCGGCCTCGACAAAGCTTTTGTGAAAGGATCAGCTAAGTTAATATCTGTGTGAACTTTAGGTAATTTGATCTCACCTAGTTCGATCTGCTCACGAACATAGCGATATCTCCTAGCATAGTGTCTGGCGCCCTTTTGAACTCCAGGTTCTTTGGCAATGATTAATGCACCAGTATTATCACAGTACATTGTTGGATATATGGTGTCCTGACCCGACGAATTAACGAACCCGACCGATATTGACCCGTAAGAGTTACACCCGGGGCAATGGATAATAAACTAATTACTATTTTAATTAGTTAATTGAACTGATTGGCGGATAAATAAATATTGATTTATTTATTACGATGACATATTTAATCGGCTCGCGATTAAATGGATGGATGAGTTAAACTGTTAATGGGTTAACAGTCTAACCCATTGGTGGGCCATGGAGAATTCGCAGAAGACCATGGTGGGCCCATGGTCTGCGAAATTCTCCTATAGGGTGGGGAGGAGTAGAGAACAAGTACATAAGTTTTCGAAACCCTGATCTCCTCCTCCCATCTCTCTCTCTGCGAAACAGACCAGAGAAGAAAAACCCTAAGCCGTCGCCGCCCTTGATCTCCGGTGACACCACCACTGCAATTCCGATGGATCAACGATTCGCAAGCATCATCCAGCGACTCGATCAGGAAGCAGCCACCGCCCGAGCCGAGGCAGCGAGCCGAGCCGAAGCCGCAGCCGCCGCCGCAGCCGAAGCCGCAGCCGCCGCCGCAGCCAAGGCCGCAGCCGCCACCGCCGCCGCGTCCGCCGGCGCACCGCCGGTCGATCGCCGCCCGGTGGTTCTCGCGTTGCCGGCGCAACCGAGACCACCTCGTCCCGTACCGTCCTCGTGGCCCGCACCGCTTTATCCTCCGGTCACCGCCACCTCGTCGCCGCCGGTTTCCGGTGACGAGATAATCGTAGGATCGGTCCCCGTGGCGATCCCGTCGGAAAGGATTTTGTCGCCGCCACCGATGGTGAAGTTACCACCACCGCCGCCACTACCTCCGCCGCCTCCGATGACCGCCGGAGTTTCAGTCGCAGATCTGACCCGCCGATTCGAGTCAGAAGTTTCAGTTCACCCTAGCGCGAGTCCATTGAACTCGGGTGTCTCGAACGGTTGTTCGGAACCCGCTAAGGTATATCTAATTTATTAGATATTTAATTTATTAATGTATTTATTTATTTATTTAAATAAATATATTTTCTGTGTTTGTCGTGCCGGTGATTGATCCTGTTACAGTTGCGTCCGCGTTTTAATTCGTTTCCGCTGCTAAATTAATTTGGAATTAATTTTATTATCAAATCGGTTTTAATAAAATAAAAATCGGTAACCCGGATCCCACTGTAAATTCCAACAGTGGTATCAGAGCCATTATCACCGCGCGCAAACCAGAACCGGTCTTTCCGCGACCGGTAGTTCGCAATTTCGACTTAAATCCAAATTGCGAATTAGAATTAATTTAATTTATTATTTTAATTCCATATATTATATTGTGTGTTACGGCCGACCCCTCTATATTTTGTGATCATGTATGAATGTCATGGCGTGATTTGTTTTTCTCTGTTTGGCCCAAGTTGTTGGCCCAATTGGTTGTTTTTGATTTTGGTTCATGGACCCGGATTTTGGGTTTCAAAGTTGTACAATTTTAGAGCTAGGTTACTAGAAGTAGTTTTAGTAATTGTAAATTTGTATGTAACCAAAAGTCGAAGACTGGACACACGCCAGAGGGATGTCAAAGCAAGTGGGAGCTGAACAGGATTCCAGATCGCACAGAGTTGCCATCTCGATCGTTCACCATTTTATAATTTAATTTATTTTAAATTGTCCCATATGATCTCGCTTGTATGGCTCGAGCGAGATCAAGACCTTATGCCGTTTAACACACAATATGCCATTCGCGACAACTTAGTAATTTAATTAGGTTAAATTAATTTACTGGTCCCGAGTGGAGATAGGGTTTTATCGTTCGTGTCTGACGATGATTAAATATTAAAAGTAATTAATATCCCTATTTGGTAATTCTTTAAAACTGGTAGTTCGTGCCATCCTATCTCAAGTTGAACTTGGAACGTATTTACCGGAGCATCAGTGTTGGAGTATTTCAACACCGCACTTGGTGCCGAGGGTACCTTCTAAGGTGAATGACATTGGAGTATTTCAACACCGTGTCATCACATCGACCATTTAGGATTACTATCGCTTTAAACGTATATGTTCGTGGTGTTGGAGTATTTCAACACCGCGCCACGGATGTGTACTGCTAAAGTGGGCACGGATGAGGCTAAACGTATCGCAAAATACAATTGTATGTATATAGCGGCCTCATACCGAGAGTTGTGACTTGAGTCTCACAATTGACAATCGTTGTCAGTTTGTTTACACGGTTTTGCTCCTGAGGCTCTTTTGGCGGTCTCAAGTGATCTCGTCTAAACGAATTCTCATTTTCTTAAAATAAACCTTACCAACTTATTTTAAAGAAAAATAAACATCGAAAATACTGATTAAATTTACTTTGCTTATTTTCAGAAGGCTAAAGAAAACTCACCACCATTAAGTTCAATGGTACAACTCGACCCCTTCACTGAGTCTGGCTTTCTCGCATGGCAGACAACCCTGAGGAACCTTTTAAGGCTCTTCGGGAAACTCTATGTCATTGACCGACCGATCGCGAGTATTCCATCTTACTTGCTAAATGAGAACTCGCGGTCTGAGCTCCAAAAGCACACTGACGATGATAAGGACGTCACTGACCTGATGTTGTCTAGCATGACTCAGGATTATCGGTACAATTTCATGGGGATGTCTGCTTATGACATCATTCGTAAACTCAAGGATTTATTTGAATTGAGTCAGAGGACTGAGCGAGCTGATGCACTTTCACAATTTGTGAACTGCTCTATGGCTAACGACTCCTCTCCATACGATCATGTCATGCTGATGAAAGCGTATCGTGACAGACTGATCGACCTTGGCTACTCCATCTCTGACGGGATGGCTCTTGATGTAGTACTCAGATCTTTGCCAGAACATTATCGTATTCTTGCGATTAATTGTTCGGCTCAGTCGATCGAGGAGGTTATTCCGTTGATACCCAACGTGAAGATCAGGACCACGCCCGACGTGCTCAAGGTTACGAATACAAAGATCTCCAAAGCCAAGAAGGTTAAAGAGGGCAAAGGCAAGAAACCACAGGTTCAGCCTCCTGAGGAGCGCCTGTGCTATGAGTGCAACAAAATGGGACACTGGCGTCGCAACTGTCCTGTTTATCTTGCAAAGCTGAAGATGACCAAGAACTCTAATAAGGGTTGCTCATCAGGTATTTCAATAAATGTTATTGAACTTTTCACTGTTTCCTCCAATTCATGGGTATTTGATACTGGATGTGGTTACCACATTGTTAATGTTTTGCAGGAACCTGAGAAGTGGAAGAAGACAGAACGAGGCCGCATGGACCTCATCGTTGGTGACGGGAAGAAGGTCCCAGTACTTGCTACTGGAACATTTTCTTTTTCATGTTCTTCAGGCCTTGTAGTTAATTTGATTAACTGTTTATATGCACCTGGTTTATCCAGGAACATTATTTCTGTCTCTTCATTGTTTGAACAAGGATTTCGGTATAAATTTAATGGAAATGTGATTTCTGCTTACCTTAATGATATCTTTTATTTCGAGGCTAAACCTCAACATGGAATATATGAGATAGATGTTCAAACAAACGACCAGCTCTATCATGTTTCTAAAAGAAACAAAGCTGATAGTAACGAATCCTCGTTATGGCACCATAGACTTGGTCACATAAGCAAGGCCCGCATCAAGAAGTTGCAAACTGCTGGCATTCTCGAATCCCAAGATGCAGATTCCTTTGATGAATGCGAGTCATGCTTATCTGGTAAATTAACCAAGTCACCCTTCACCCACACAGGTGAACGGGCCCAAGGTTTGTTAGGCGTTATTCACACCGATGTGTGTGGACCCTTTCGAACCGAGACGAGAAATCGTGAACGGTACTTCGTGACTTTCATCGATGACTACAGCAGATATGCCTATGTCTATCTGATGAAACACAAACATGAAACTTTTGAAAAGTTCAAAGAGTTTCAAAACGAAGTACAAAATCAGCTGACTCGAACTATTAAAATACTTCGATCAGATAGAGGTGGTGAATACCTAAGCGCTGAATTCCTAAATCATCTGAAGGAATGTGGAATCGTTTCACAACCTACTCCACCTGGCACACCCCAGTTAAATGGCGTTAGTGAAAGGAGGAATCGAACCCTGCTTAACATGGTTCGATCGATGATGTGCAGGACAACCTTGCCGCATTCCTTTTGGGGATATGCCATCTTAACCGCTGCTCGCCTAATAAATCTGGCACCGACCAAGAAAGTAAGGAAGACCCCATATGAGATATGGCATGGTTCTCTTCCCAAACTTTCATACCTCAGGGTATGGGGATGTGATGCTTATGTCAGCAGTGATTCTGATAATAAGCTCGATCCTCGAGGCGAAAAGGTAACTTTCGTTGGATACTATGGTAATACCGGTTATTACTTCTACCATCCCGATGCAAACACTGTTTCCATCAAGCGGAAAGGCAAATTCCTTGAGAAAGAATTTCTTACTCGAGGAACAAATAGTGATCCAGTGGATCTTGAAGAAATTCAAGATTCACCTAACCCTGAAACAGTCGCTGTGTCTGACCGACAAGTTGTTGTCGCACCATCAGACCCAAACACAAGCACAAGCGTTCGTAGGAGCGAAAGAATACGACATGAGCCCGATAGATACCTTGGATATCATGAGGCCTTCGATGTTCTGTTAATAGCCGATTCTAACGATGAGCCTATTAATTACAAAGCTGCTATATCAGATCCGGAATCTGATAAATGGCTTGAAGCCATGAACGCTGAGATGCAATCTATGCGTGACAATCACGTCTGGGACTTGATTGAGCTACCCCCCGGTACACGGGCAGTAGGGAGCAAGTGGATCTTTAAAAGAAAAACTGACATGCATGGAAATGTGCAAACCTACAAGGCACGGCTTGTAGCAAAAGGTTTCACTCAAACCCAAGGGATTGACTATGATGAGACCTTTTCGCCCGTTGTCATGATCAAATCGATCAGGATTCTCCTTGCCATAGCCGCATACCATGACTATGAGATATGGCAAATGGACGTGAAAACCGCCTTCCTGAACGGACAACTCGAAGAAGATGTCTACATGGTTCAGCCTGATGGTTTTGTCGATCCAGAGAATCCAAACAAGGTTTGCAAGCTTAGTAAGTCCATTTATGGACTCAAGCAAGCATCTCGAAGCTGGAATCTTCGTTTTGATCAGAAAGTCAAAGAGTTTGGCTTTGAACAAAACAAAGATGAGCCTTGTGTTTACAGAAAGGCAAGTGGGAGCGCTGTATCGTTCCTCGTACTGTACGTGGACGATATATTGATCATAGGGAACAACATACCCATGCTTAACGAAGTTAAGAAATGGCTTTCATCTTGTTTCGCTATGAAAGACCTTGGAGAAGCCGCTTATATTCTGGGAATCAAGATTCACAGAGATCGATCTAAGCGCCTTTTGGGACTCAGTCAAAGCACATACATAGATAAGATCATAGCTCGGTTCAATATGAGTAACTCCAAGAAAGGAGCAGTTCCCATGACTAAGGGAACAATATTGGACAAATCTCAAGCACCTAAAACGGAGCGCGAGATAAGCCAAATGGCATCGATCCCATTTGCCTCTGCTATTGGATCTATCATGTATGCCATGCTCTGCACACGACCGGATGTCTCGTATGCATTGAGCGTGACAAGTCGGTACCAACAGACGCCAGGGCTAGCTCACTGGACGGCTGTAAAGAACATACTAAAATACTTGAGAAACACCACTGATATGTTTCTCGTATATGGGGGTGTCGATGAGGAGCTCACTGTAAGATGTTACACTGACGCCAGTTTTCAGACTGACCGAGATGACTCTCGCTCACAGTCAGGATTCGTATTCACTCTTAACGGAGGGGCTGTTTCTTGGAGAAGCTCAAAACAGCCAGTAGTAGCTGATTCTACTACTGAATCCGAATACATAGCCGCCTCAGAAGCTGCTAAAGAAGCCGTGTGGATGAAGAAGTTCATATCCGATCTCGATGCTATGCCAAGTATTAGGCAACCCATCGAGATGCTGTGCGATAACACAGGCGCTATAGCTCAAGCCAAAGAGCAACGGTCCCATAAGATGGCCAAGCACGTACTGAGGAAGTTCCACTACATAAGAGAAGTAGTCGACAGAAATGAAATTAAGATAAGCAAAGTACACACAGATCAAAACTTAGCTGATCCCTTCACTAAGCCTATGACTCAGGAGACTCATATACGCCACAGAGAAGCGATAGGGCTTAGATTAGCTAAAGACATGTTTTGATTCAGTATTTGGATGTATGAACACCAACAGTTATCTATATTATTCTTATTCCATCTGTTTTATGCAATAATGAATTACATAACTGTGTTCAATATTTGTACGTTTAATCCATGGACAATAAGTTCTTGTCCTAAATGTCCGTAGTCGATTAGTAAGTGGGAGCTATACTAAAGTAAGACTATTGTGACGAGTTGAACTTTAAAGTTGTTTAACGTTCAAACTCACAGACCTCATTGGTGAATGACGTTGGACGTAACTCGCATCATGCAGCGCAAACATGGAAACTTGCCTGCTTGATTAAATGCATGCTCTAATGTATCCTTAGACCTGAGACGCATATTCGAACTCCTCTCTACTAAAGAACATTCTTTGATTGTAGCCTAACGTTGTCGCGTAACTGCCAGCCATAACGGCTACTTTTGGGAATGGCTCTGAGGTTTAGAGGGAGCTGTATGCCTCAACAAGGGATTCTGTACTCTTGCTTCGGCAACAGTTAGACATAAAGGCGCCCTCGTTGATTCCAAGTGATAAGTGTGAGGCCTCACCCAAACTTACTGTGTGTTTGTTGGATCACTTCGAATTGTATCGAGAATGAAAATCGATGAATAAAACATGGGAGTCCATGTCCCAAGATTCATCAGTGTCTTATGCAGAAAGGAACATATGACAATGAATGCACAAGTCGTGAGTCTGCTTGATAGTCAATCAGATATACTTTGGCAACCGACTTAAAGTGTCAATATTAGTTGGTGTAGCCATGCATAGCTAGAGTGCCTCTGGCTGCGCTCGTTAAACTGTCGCGTTCAGTCCAAGTGGGAGACTGTTGGATATATGGTGTCCTGACCCGACGAATTAACGAACCCGACCGATATTGACCCGTAAGAGTTACACCCGGGGCAATGGATAATAAACTAATTACTATTTTAATTAGTTAATTGAACTGATTGGCGGATAAATAAATATTGATTTATTTATTACGATGACATATTTAATCGGCTCGCGATTAAATGGATGGATGAGTTAAACTGTTAATGGGTTAACAGTCTAACCCATTGGTGGGCCATGGAGAATTCGCAGAAGACCATGGTGGGCCCATGGTCTGCGAAATTCTCCTATAGGGTGGGGAGGAGTAGAGAACAAGTACATAAAAGTTTTCGAAACCCTGATCTCCTCCTCCCATCTCTCTCTCTGCGAAACAGACCAGAGAAGAAAAACCCTAAGCCGTCGCCGCCCTTGATCTCCGGTGACACCACCACTGCAATTCCGATGGATCAACGATTCGCAAGCATCATCCAGCGACTCGATCAGGAAGCAGCCACCGCCCGAGCCGAGGCAGCGAGCCGAGCCGAAGCCGCAGCCGCCGCCGCAGCCGAAGCCGCAGCCGCCGTCGCAGCCAAGGCCGCAGCCGCCACCGCCGCCGCGTCCGCCGGCGCACCGCCGGTCGATCGCCGCCCGGTGGTTCTCGCGTTGCCGGCGCAACCGAGACCACCTCGTCCCGTACCGTCCTCGTGGCCCGCACCGCTTTATCCTCCGGTCACCGCCACCTCGTCGCCGCCGGTTTCCGGTGACGAGATAATCGTAGGATCGGTCCCCGTGGCGATCCCGTCGGAAAGGATTTTGTCGCCGCCACCGATGGTGAAGTTACCACCACCGCCGCCACTACCTCCGCCGCCTCCGATGACCGCCGGAGTTTCAGTCGCAGATCTGACCCGCCGATTCGAGTCAGAAGTTTCAGTTCACCCTAGCGCGAGTCCATTGAACTCGGGTGTCTCGAACGGTTGTTCGGAACCCGCTAAGGTATATCTAATTTATTAGATATTTAATTTATTAATGTATTTATTTATTTATTTAAATAAATATATTTTCTGTGTTTGTCGTGCCGGTGATTGATCCTGTTACAGTTGCGTCCGCGTTTTAATTCGTTTCCGCTGCTAAATTAATTTGGAATTAATTTTATTATCAAATCGGTTTTAATAAAATAAAAATCGGTAACCCGGATCCCACTGTAAATTCCAACATACATATCAATATGCAAGTTACTTATAGGGATCACGTCAAGCCCACAAATAAACTTCCTTATCCAGACTGCCTCCATTGCAGCTTCAGAAGCAGCAATGTACTCAGATTCTATTGCAGACATAGCAACTGTGGTTTGTTTCTTGCTTTTCCAATCCACAACGCCTCCATTCAGAATGAAGACGTACCCAGACTGAGACTTCGTGTCATCTCTATCAGTCTGAAATCCAGCATCACAGTATCCGGTCACTTTGAGCTCTTGATCTGGATTTCCCCCATATACTAAAAACAAATCTCTAGTAGCTCGTAGGTACTTGAGAATGGTCTTAACAGCAGTCCAGTGACTTTCACCTGGATTCTGTTGAAATCGGCTAACGATATTTTGCGCAAATGCTATATCAGGTCTAGTGCATCTCACCGCATACATTATAGAGCCTATAGCCGAAGCATAAGGGACTCTTTGCATACGCTTCACCTCATCAGGTGTAGAAGCACCTTGTTTGACCGATAGACCAAGTCCTTCCTGCATAGGTACTGTACTACGCTTGGAATTCTCCATCTTGAATCGCTTCAAGATCTTATCAATATAAGCACTTTGACTTAGTCCAATCAACCGCTTAGTTCTATCTCTATAGATCTTGATTCCAAGAATGAATGCTGCTTCTCCCAAGTCTTTCATGGCAAAACACTTTCCAAGATGGGATTTTACATCTTGCAACATTGGAATGTGGTTTCCTATAATCAATATGTCATCTACATATAAGACAAGGAAAGTAACATTACTCCCACTAGCTTTGCGATATACACATGGCTCATTGGGATTCTGAACGAAACCAAACTTTTTGATTTCTTCATCAAACCGTTTATTCCAACTCCTCGATGCTTGCTTTAGTCCATAAATTGACCTTTCAAGCTTGCATACTTGGTTGGGATGTTCTGGATCAATAAACCCTTCAGGTTGATCCATATAGACTTCTTCATCCAAGTAACCATTTAAGAAGGCAGTCTTAACATCCATTTGCCATATCTCAAAGTCATAGTACACTGCTATGGCTAAGAGAATCCTAATAGCTCTAATGTCAGCTACTGGTGAAAAGGTCTCATCATAGTCAACGCCAAAACGTTGAGTATAACCTTTCGCCATGAGGTTTTGCTTTATAGGTGTGTACATTTCCATCCATGTCGGTCTTCTTCTTGAAGATCCATTTACTCCCAACGGTCTTCGCGTTAGGAGGAAGATCAACCAAGTTCCAAACTTGATTATCTCTCATGGATTTCATTTCCACGTTCGCAGCTTCAAGCCATTTGTCAGATTCCGGATCTGATAATGCAGCTTTGAAGTTTGGAGGCTCATTGAGATCTCCTGATACGTTTTCCTCGGATTCGACTTGACCAATCCATCTATCCGGGTTACGTATGACCCTTTCGGATCTACGAAGTGGAATCGCAACATCATCGACTTGAGGTTCATCACTTTGAACATCCCCCCCCCCCCCAAGTTGATGATTGCTAGTTGTTTTAGAAGGTGACACATCTTCTAGTAGTTCTACAATTCTCCCACTGTTCTCTTGAGCTATAAAATTCTTTTCAAAGAATTCAGCATATCGAGCAACACGAACAGTATTTTCGGAAGGATTGTAAAAGTAGTAACCCATTGTTTCCTTTGGGTATCCTACGAAGATGCACTTAGTAGTCCTGGGTTGTAGTTTATCAGGCGTATCACGCTTCACAAGTGCCTCACATCCCCAGACTCTTAAGTAAGACAACACAGGGACTTCTCCATGCCACAATTGATGCGGTGTCTTTTCAACCTTCTTGGTTGGAACCATATTTAGAACGCGTACAGCGGTTTCTAGAGCAAAATCCCAAAATGATATTGGGAGAGTTGTAAGGTTCATCATCGACCTCACCATTTCTAGTAGGGTTCGATTCCTCCTCTCAGACACTCCATTATGCTGAGGAGTGTAAGGAGGAGTAAGTTGTTGGACAATTCCATATGCTTTAAGATAATCCTTAAACTCTTGGCTTAAGTATTCTCCACCACGATCCGATCGAAGGATCTTGATGGTATTTCCGAGTTGATTTTCTACTTCATTCTTGAACTCTTTGAATGTTTCAAACACTTCATGTTTATGTTTAAGCAAGTAAACATAACCATAACGACTGAAATCATCCGTGAAAGTCACGAAGTAGCTAGCACCTTTTCTTGACACATGTCTAAATGGGCCACAAACATCAGTATGAATGAGTCCAAGTAGTTCTTTAGCCCTTTGCGGCTTGTTCGAAAAGGGTTTTCTTGTCATCTTTCCTAAGATACAGGAAGCGCATTTATCAAATGATTCATCATTCGATTGTAAGATCCCTTCACGTTGAAGTCTTTCAGTGCGGTTTTTGCCAACATGGGCAAGACGACAGTGCCAAAGATAGGTAGAGTCCAAACTAGTTTTGGCTCGTTTGCTAATATTGTACATTGAATTATTTGAAACACAACCACGCATATCAATTTCATAAATGCCATCACAAGGAACAGCATCAAAATAATGAACATTTAGAAACTGAAATACCGATATTATTAAATGCATTAATAAATCTTTGGTTTTTCAACAAAGAAACTGAAATTACACCTCTAGTAATAGAAGGTGCATAATGACAATTGTCTAATACAATAATTAACCCAGAAGGCAGAATTAAATGATATTCTCCTATAGCTTCCCCAGATACTGGTAAACCATTTCCCACGAACAACTACAAAGCTCCAGGCTTCAGTTTCCTCCTCTTTCTAAGACCCTGTAACGAATTACAGATGTGAGTTCCACAGCCAGTGTCATACACCCATGAATCACACTTAGAAAGGAAAATAATTCAATTGTGAAGATACCTGAAGTACTAGTCCCACTAGTATTCTTTCTCTTCTTCATCAACTCAGCTAGATAGGTAGGACCGTTCCTCTTCCAGTGTCCAACTTCACCACAATGGTGACAGGTCTGGTCTTTAGCCGGATGCTCTTTTGCGGCCGGAGGGGTTTGCTTGGTTTTAGGAACAAGCGCAACTGCCTTGCCTTTTCCCTTACCATCATTCTTGCCCTTCGCCTTTTGCGGTCATTTAGCCTTTTTGGATCTTTCCCCCTTTGATCATAAGAACTTGGGGTGTTTCAGTGGCCTTCTTAGGAATCGTTTTTTCATACTCGACAAGCATAGCATGAAGCTCAGGTATAGTTTTAGTCATACTATGCATGTTGTAGTTGCGCACAAAACCCTCATAATCCTTCGTAAGAGATTTGAGGATCATGCCAACTGCCACAGCCTGATTATACCCATAGTTGAGCGATTCCAATTTGTCAAAGTAGCTCTTCATCTTGAGCACATGACTACTGACCGATTTACCAGTTTCAAGCTTCAAGTCGTGGAGTTCCACAACTAGGTCGAACAATTCAACACCAGCTTGTTTTTCATACATCTTCTTTAGCTCTTTGATCATATCACAAGGTGTATGAAATTCGTATTGCTTCTGAAGATCGGGAGTCATACTCGAGATCATCATGCAAGCAACCTCATCGTATCTGCTATACTCAGCATTGTAGAACGCTTTCTCTTGCTCAGTAGCATTAGCAGCTGGCTCGGTCGGCCAATGATTTTCAAGGACATCGGTCCTCCGTTCAACTCTAAGGACGATCCTCAGTTGACGATACCAGTCATTGAAGTTAGATCCATTCAGCTTTTCTCTTTCAAACATTTGACGAAAAGCATGACCAACATTGTTTTGAGGAGGGTTTGTTGCCATCTACAAAACAGATTAAGTTCAAAAATCAGTATTTTCGATAATTTTCTCCTTAATAAATTTAATTACCCAATGTTTAAACACTTTTAAACAATTAAGCTTATTAAGGCTAGGATCCAATTGACATGCCATCATTTCATCAGTTGATCTGCTAGAAATGATGCATTCAAACGGTAAGTGACGATCAATAATTGTACTCCAAGTACAATTCCTAGATTTTATGGGACCTACAAATAACACTTGTGAATCTTGCACCAAGTAATTTGTAGTCATGTTTCATCCCATCTTTTGCCACGGGCCAAGGGTCTCACCGCCTAGCTCGCTTTAAGTCGTCCAACTAAGAACGCACAAATTGTCCACCATTGTGTACCAATGAGTGGGAATTTGCCATGTAAATGCCATTTTACCATTGTGTACCAATGACTTAAGTTTGGTTTGGGTCAAAACAATTTTGATGTGTGATCAAAAATGTTATGTGTGAAAATTCATGCACATCTTCACCACATAATGTGTTTATAAAATTCTTAGTTTGTCTTCCAAATCAAAAGAGCTCGGTAGCTCCATTTGCAACACACAAAGAAGCGTAGGGGTGAGGTTTGCACTTTTGCAATTAAAAACCTACCCACTTTAGGGAAGCATGGCGACCCGACTTATACCTCTCTTATAGTGTGTTCAAATGGGTGAGCCGGTGTTTCTTTTGAGTTTTAGGACACAAATTTTATTTTATAAACAAAATCATATTTCAATAGATATTTAAGCAAATTTCGATTTTCATAAAACAAATTTGCAATAAAACCTTTTATTATGTCACAATTATCACAAATAATCACATAATTTTAGGGTTTCTAATTATCTAACATAATTTTAATTTTAATCCTCTTTGATATAAGTAATAACCATAAACGATTTGCATGAAACTTCATGGTTTTTACTTCTTTTTAACATTTTAAAATTAAAGGTACAACATGTTGTTTAAACAATTATCAAATAACAAAAACTTGGGTTCTTAATTTTAGATCACAAAAATCGAATTTTAGACCTAAAATTAGGGTTTCCGATTCGGCTAGAGGTTTTCGATCCATTTCATAGATTTCGATCGGAATGAGGGTTTTCGATCGAGAAAATTTCGATCGGGTCGTAACCTCTTTTCGATCGGACTAGGGTTTCCGATTGGAAACTTTTCGATCGGGTCGTAAACTCTTTTCGATCGGGTCGAAAAGCAGTTTTCGATCGGAAACTAGGGTTTCCGATCAGAAAACAAGGGTTTCCGATCGGAAGCATGGGTTTACGATCGGAAAACAAGGGTTTCCGATCGGAACCAAACGGCGGGTCGAAAAGCAGTTTTCGGTCGAAATAGAATTTACGTTTTTTACCAATTTGCGAAACCGATTTTCCAATTGTAAAAGACGATTTTATGTGGATCGAAAAGCTAGAATCTTGATTAGAAAGCTTGTTTCTAATCGAATTTGGTTACCCCCTTCCAAGTTTTTATTCCCGGTAATTAATTAAAATCATAGGTGGCTCTGATACCACTGTTGGGTTATATAACCATTATCGATTTAAACACGAGTACACAGCGGATTTTATCCTATGAATTAATCTAATTAACCGGATAGACAACGTGTACCTTTTTAGCTCGGCAAGAAAAGATCTTCTAGGATTTAAAGTAAATCCCTCTACGATTGCACACACGACACACCGATGTACGTATGCTAGTACTCAATCACGAACTCCTCTTGGTGTAGGCTTGGTCGAACCACTCAAGAAATCGAACCCCCCTTGGGTTCTTTTCTTATTGTCGAAAATTAGAGAGAGAAAGAGAGAGATTAGGGTTTGCACTTTTATCAGATAAATGCATCAACTTAAACCTTAAACCCATAAGGTTTATTTATAGTGTTTGGAGACTTGGAAAACAAGATAGGGATTAGGATGGGGACCATCCACGAATTTGTCCCTAAGGCCTTATCCCAATCCTTCTCTAAATTGTAATCCAATCCTAACTCTCTCTAATTACCACTAACACCCCTGTTAACAATTAACTGTTAGTTCTTAACGACTTCTCGTTAAATGTTCGTGATAAATATTAATTAACTAATTAATTAATACAAATACATTTGTGTCGAGACGTGTAACCCCGTAGGCTTAAATCCTTTCCGGACATACGCTTATTAATACGTGATAATATCCCTACAGCTTAGCCCGTCATCAGTAAAAGCCACTAGAGGGACATTATGTAGCTTAACCCAAACCGACACACTCTTGATATCATCCTTCTTTAGCTGCGTGGTAGGTGTCCAAATATTAAGGAACATGGGGAGGTTTTTAATTTGCCACGGACCACCCTCCAACACAGCAAGCGTACCCTTTTCATCCAAAAATTTAAAGAAAAAGAACCCATTGTTGTTCATCATGACTTGAACTAACCCAAACTTGCTTCACATAATACTCTACCACAGGAAACGCTATTCGATCACCTAGGAAATAATCGTACAGAGTAAACGATTATTTTGCATGAACCTGGCGAACAGAATCCTTTGGTATAACAATGTCCACATCCTCTCTAGTAGTATCGGAATTAAGAGCACGGAAATTAACAGACTTTTTTGAAGTACCTCCAGTAACTAAAGCTGCATACGAAGGAGCAGGCGTTGCAGAAACTTGTGTGACGGGTTATGGATCACTTATGATGGGTGGCATCGGATTAGGGTTAGGATGTGACGGGTTATGATCACTTATGATGGGTGGCATCTCCATGTTGAAACCCTACTGCCGCCAGGTTGTCATTCTCTGCACTCTAGTCGTATTTTTCAGGATCCCCCGGGTCGGCAAAGAGGTACCATCAATGCTCTTCAACCGATTAATCAGCCCCAAAGCATATTCTTGTCGGGAGGTTTATTACTCATCATGCACCAAAAAACTCGGACAGCAGGCCGTTGAAACCCTAATCACTACCCACCAAGTGCTAACAAATTCGTTACACCGCTAGATCAATTCAAGGATCTAAACAGATACAACTTAAATCAATACAAGCAATGAAAACAGATTGTTACACACTAAGGATAAACGATTAACGAATCCGAAACACAAAACCCTAATCGGGCAACAAAGAGAGAAAAATAGAAACGAATATTAATTTCGATGTGAATCAGACGCTAATGGTACTCGTACCCCATCAATCTCTCAACCAGTTCAATCACAGGATGTTACACAGCAATCGAATGAACCAGTTTTGGATATATCCAACCCTAATTCACTGAGCACCGCTAACACAACTCGTACCAAACCGGTGATTAATGATGACGATCACAGGACTACTAGGAGCAGATCACAATCGAACTAGTATGGAACGAATTAACCAGGAAAAGCAAACACGATTTTAGGAGAAACCTAAGATTGCCGGAATCACCTGGAATGTTATTAGAAAATTAACTATTTCTGCTACTGTGTATTTCATTTGGCAGGAAAGAAATTTCATATTGTTTCAAGTGAAGAAGAGGAATGTGGAGGTTGTGAAGAGCCTAAATGCTGAATCTGTTAGGCTTAAATTAAAGAGCACCATAGTGAAGTATTCAACTCAAGTTATGCATGCTGATGATGTATAGAAGTTTCTACCTCAATACTTATCTAATGAGGGACAACTCTTGTGATTTTTTGTGGGTAAGTGGTTCTTGTATGCAAGGTGTTTATAGGACCAGGTATACTTATAAACTCTGGTGGTTCTTTTGTAATGATTTTTGGGGTGGCGGGGTTCAAATGGGTCCTTCAACTTGATGTTGGGGTTCAGAATAAAGCTAGGGTAGTTTTCTGGTGCTATTTTGCACTTCCTTTTCTCCTTCATTTTATTTCTGCTTCATTTTTTTGGGTGTCATTCTGATGATATGGAGTCTTGGAAACAAGTCTCCTTTCATTAGTGCTGTGGTTTGGTGTTGGCTAGGATTGTTTTGGCAACAGTGTTGTAGAAATCTTATTTCGGATGAAGAGTGGTGCAGCTTGAGAGGTAGGATGAACCTTTCCTCACTAAAATTTTATATTTTTAGCACCCCCTCAAGCTGCACAATCCCTTATCACTTTAATTATGATGCTGGCCTTTTTGTTTTGTGTGTGTTGGTCATTTTGGTCTTGTTGTGTCTGCCTATTTAGGCTTTGGGTGGGGGGATCTATTGGGATGGAAGGTGGTGGAGAGGCTGGGCTCCAAGTAATTTGATGATATTTGGGGTTGGGTCTGGGGGGGGGGGGACTTTTGTTTTGGTAAAGGGTTACCCCGGTGATTCTGTATATATATACCGCCAAAAAGAACAAGTTGTAAGGAGAGACCTTACTAGTTCATATTAGGGACAGGCCCCTAAGTATATAGAAACAAAATAAAAACCAGAAACACAACCAAAAGCAACCACCAAGAATAAAACAACTAGGAAAGCACAAAACCGTATGTCTACATCATGCAACTTGACTATCAAGCACTCCAATCTTCCACATGTTCAACAACTGCTCCACCATTGGTGTTTTCTTTATCTTGAAACCAAGCAACCTGTTACGGACAGTGTCAAGGATCAAATCAGCAACAATATCCGGAGGGCGAGTTTGGTTCTTGAATATCCTATTGTTTCTCTCTTGCCAAATGTAGTAGGCCGCAGCCTGAACAACAAGCTTATCGATAACCAACCGAAGAGACGAAGCCTTCACCTCCAAAGCCTTGGCTATATCAGCCCACGACACGCAACCATGAGCCAGGCTAGTTCGAACCACAACAATCTTCCAAACCTGGGAAGAAAAAGAACACTAAAAAAAGAGATGGTCACGGGAATCATAGCAGCTATAACACAGGAGACAACACAGCATGTTCATGTTTTTCCGTCTCGAGAAGTCCCACGACACATTCTTATCTTGAGTAGGTAAACGATCATGCATGATTAACCACGTAATGAAAGCATGGCGAAGGACGCATTTGATAAACCAAACAAAATGGACCCACGGAACCACATCACCACGTTGACGAATGGAGTCCCAAACAAATGACGACGAATACTCCAACAACCTGTCCTCTGATCTCCATTTCAAACTGTCCTCAACGTCCGGCCGAATTCTAACGGAAAGTTGCTCATTAAGCACCGGAAATAAGTCAAGCCAAGCAATCGGCCAACGGAAACCATTCTGATCCGCCATATCCTTAACAACATCAAAGATAGTAAAACCAGCAGAGAAGATCTGACGAGGAGAAATATAACGACAAAGAGGACCCGACGGGGTCCACTTATCAAACCAATTAGACGTACGTCTCCCATTCCCAATCTCAGACCAAACAAACCTATGAATGATAGGACAATGGCCAATATCTTCCGCCAGCTCCAACACGAATTAGATGGGATAAGGCACTCCCAAAAACTCCGGTTTTTGATACGATACGCATACACCCAGTCAACCCATAAAGAACTCCGTTTAGAAAGAATACTCCAGACATGGAACGCCATTAGAGCCTTATTCATATCAGTAACCTTTCTAATCCCAAGACCCCACTCATGCTTAGGGTGACACACCTGCTTCCAAGCCACCTTAGCCATCCCTTTTTTAAACGTACCTGGCACCAAAGAAAATCATGCATTCTCTTTTCAATGGAACGAACAATACTAGCGGGGAGAATAAAGACCGAGGCCCAATAAATATGAAGGGAAGACAAGACCGCGATGGTCAATTGAACTCTACCCGCAAACGATAAGAACCTATTCTTCCAATTAGCAATACGGCTCTCAAGGCTCTTAACAAGGATCGAACAATCCCTAGCAAGGAGCCTAGTAGATATTAACGGAACACCTAAGTACCTAACCGGAAGACAACCCTCCACCATCCCGGTAACAACGAGAATATCCATCTTTATCTGAGGGGAGACGTTACAAATGAAAATCGTACTCTTCTGAGGGCTAGGGGACCAAACCAGACAATCTGGCAAACACCGTTAAAGCCTTATAGATACACCTCGCAGAAGCCACATCACCCCTAGCAAATATGAAAAGATCATTAGCAAAAGACAGGTTAATTATCTTAAGCTTCTCACACCTGTTGTGAAAATGGAACAAATTATCCAACCGAGTATGATGCTAGAAAAGAAGAGTTAAGACCTCCATGACCATAGTAAAAAGATAAGGAGAGAGCGGGTCACCTTGTCTAAGGCCCCTCTTCCCCCGAAAATACCCATGCAAATCACCATTAATACAAATAGAGTAAGAAGGCGACGAAACACACACCATGATCCACCTCACCATAGTGTGATGGAAACCAAACGCCATCAGAGTAGCCTCAAGAAAGTCCCAGTCAACAGTATCATAAGCCTTCTGAATGTCAATTTTGAAAGCACAACGAGGGGGGCCATAATCCCGGTGATAATTATGCATAAGCTCCTGCGTCAATAAGATATTATCCGAAATTCTCTATCCCGGAATAAAAGCCGACTGATTAATATGAACAATTTTCTCCAAGTCATTCTTAATCCGGTCCGCAATGATCTTGCTAATGCCTTTGTAGATAACATTACAGCACGAGATGGTCTGTAATCATTAATCATACCAGGGGTGGAAACTTTAAGAACCAGAGCTATAATCGTGTGATTCAGCTCCCGTAACAGCTTGCCCGTGACAAAGAAATCCTTGACTGCCAGGCAAATCTGTTTACCAACAACATTCCAAGCCTTCTTAAAAAACGCAGCAGTAAAACCATCAGGACCAGGAGCTTTATTATCACTCATAGCAAAAATCGTGTCTGTGATCTCTTTATCATCAACCAACCGGATCATATGATTAGCCGTAGTGGAATCAAGTTTTCTATCAAAGATGGCAGGATCAAGACACAAATCAACGTTACCCTTCCCTCCTAAAAAAGCCTCATAATTAGTAATAAAAGCAGTAGGCACCAAGTCACCCTCATGCTTGTTACCCGACATATCAATGATCTCATGAATATGACTTCTATGGTTACGGTTCTTCAGGGATGCATGAAAGAAGGCCGTGTTAGAATCTTCCGTAGCCAACCAATGAACCTTAGACTTTTGTTTCAAGAAATTCTCCTCATCAAGAGAGAAGGTGTGAAACTCCTCTAAACATTTTCTTTCCTCATCCCGTAAGCTACTACCCGTCGGGTTACGGTCTATAGCCATCTGAATCTCATCCAATTTGGCACGACGCTTATCGACCTTATCATGCAAATTACATTAGGCAAAGAGAAGTTTTCTAAGCAGACCTTTGAGAAGCCTCAATTTTTTTACCACACCAAATTGATGAACACCCTCAATATTCTCCTTCCAAACCATCTCAACCGCAGTCAGAAAACCCTCCTTAGTGGTCAAAAAATTTGCAAATTTAAAAGGCTTAGGTTTGCTGAACTTGCAAGGAAGCATACGTAAAACACAAGGACTATGGTCCGAAACTCTAGAAGGGCGGAAAATAGCAGTAGCATTAGGAAACCTATCAATAAACGCATGATTGCCCATAACCCTATCAATCTTTTTTAGAATACCCGTACCCGTTTTAGGCTTTTGGCTCCACGTGAAATGGACCCCGGAACAATTAACATCAACAAAACCAACATCATTAACATAATCTTTAAACTCAGACATACCAATATCAATCGCAGACGGCCCCACCACCCGATCCTCAATGTTTAAAGCCGAGTTGAAATCCCCCAAAGTGACCCAAGGTCTATCCTTAATAAACACATTATGCAACCTCAAATCAGCCCAAAGTCTTCTACGCTTAACATAATAATTATCCGCATATACCACCGAGCAAAAGAAAACCTGCTTAGAAACTTTACACATGACTTGAGCATGGATAACCTGATCCGTTTGGGAAACCACCATAACATCATACACATTTGCATCCCAACCCATAGTTATGCGGGTACCTTTAGTACAAAGGTTACCATTCGACGTCCAATCCCAGTTTTTAAAAACACCACGGCAAACCTTAAACAGCTTACCAACTTTAACATGAGACTCCAAGATAGCACACAAGCTAAGTTTGTACTCCCTCACAATGTTTTGAACCTCCTTCTATTTGAGGGGACGGTTCAATCCCCTTATATTCCACGAAGCTATACTACCCATTGGAAACCTTAACAGAAGGAGTGCTTGCCCCTTGTTTAGTTTGTTTGACCCCAGCCACCATAAACTCTTCCATTTCATTCTGACATTCAAGCACCTCGTCCTTCATTTCCAAAGTATCAACATCCGGGTACTCTCTGCGCTTTGAAGAGCTAGCCTCATGATCATTAGCCCCTCTAGAAATATCCATATCCACCTGTTCGAGAACACCAAACGCATTAGATAAAGTAACATCCACCTGATCCGTACCCAAATTCGACTTTTGCTTTGGTTTTGTACTAACAGGACGGTATTCAAACTTTGGCTTGACTTTAGTTGGTTGGTAGTTGTTTCTTCTTGAAAGTTTTTTCTGGTTAGGTTCAGTAAACCCCTCATCATCAGCCTTAACCTGCATCTTTTGTTTTTCTTGCTTACTAGGCCGGTTTGGGCATCCATCTGAGTTGTGACTAAACACACTACAATGCTTACAATGGGGTGGCTTCCACTCATACTCAATATGGATAGTCTCAGTAACAGCCTCATCACTATCCGGATCAGGAATAACAACTTTGATCGACTCTTTAAACCCATGATCCGTAGACACCTCAATAAGAGCCCTAGCAAAGCTACTTCGCCCCCATTAGTCAAGACACATAGATGAAGTAAGAGAATCCAGCATCTTAGGGGTACCAATCTGAGTAGCGATCATGCTTGTAAATGTAAGCTTGTTTGTAAGGAATGGTGCAAGCTCATTTCAACAAATGCTTTTGTTACGGCTCACATCTCCAAATCTCATCAATTCAATATTTTATCCACCGATTTTGATGATAATTCATTTCACAAGTTAGTTTTTGGGAATTCGATGTTTGGTTTCGATGGCCCTATTCACCTTCCTTTCAGACTTCAACCATGGAATTTGGAGGTTTTAGGCGTTTTAGATGGATTGCTCTGTGTTTGCCTTGTAGATACACGTGAGAGCCTGCTGTGGAATCCTCTTACAACTGTCTACAAAAAGTTGTCAAAAAACAAAAACATGTTTTTTTATGATCCTGACGGCGATATATTAGGGTTTTATTATTCCAACTCTGCTCGGGATTATAGGCTTCTACATGTAACACGTTGCCAAGAAGAAATTGTTTGTTATGTTTACTTAATGTCGATGGATTCATGGAGAGTGATACCTTGTTTAACGAAAATGGAGTATGATCCTAGCAGATTGAGTTTGTCATGTGCGACATTATGCGGAGATGCCCTCTTTTTCTTGGCTAGCGTTTTTGGTTTAGGGTATTATCTTCAAACGGTTCTACGCTTTGACGTAAATTCTGAACAATTTACCAATATACCCATACCTGAGTTTAGATATAATGGTGGGTATAAATTACACATTACTAATGTCAATAATGACGCCTCGACTTTTTGTTGTTCATGGCCTACATGAATATGTCTATTCCTTTGAAGTATGGAAGATGATGGGCGATGAGTGGTCTTTGGAAGTTTCATTATCGAAGGTAATGCCCATTCGTCTTCCTATAGAATTCTACGTCAAGTATGTCACGAATGAAGACAAATGGCTTCTTATGATGGATTATGATGATGTCTATGTGTTGGACTTTAGTATGAACAAAGTCATTTACTAATATCCTTCTAAGCACTTTAATTCAATTCAAGGAGCAGCACTGAGACGCTCTATCCCCAGGTATTTAGTGGACATTGGATGTTTTGTTTGAATATATGTGTATCCCTAAATATTTTATTATTTTAAAATACTTGGTAAAATACTAACATTACTTGGTATAATATGTTAAAATATTTTGTTATATTTGAATATGTTAGATTATTATTTCTTTTATGTTAAAATACTAACATATTTAATTTTTTACATTAATTGGAAAGTTCCTAAAGATGTCTGAAGCCTTTTTAGAACCAGGTATGTTATGTTATCCTTTAACATTTTTAATATGTATTGTGGTTATGATAAAATCAATGTAATATAGTCTTTAACGTTACATTTTAGTGGCAGATGCTGTTCCGGTTGAGGACAATGAAGAGTTTCTTGGTATTCTTAGCGATGAAGAGTGGTGAGATCTTTATGGTCAGGAGGTCATTGAAATGGTTATGTTTTATGAGGCCCTCTTAATGTGACCTCATCAAAATTATCATCAAAACTATTATGTTCATGAATTCAACTTAAAACACTATTTATGATTGATTGCATGGCGTACGACACGAATTGACTTCCTTACTATGGAATTCATTGACCCTCGGATTTTGATTTAAAAAGTACTATGTTATTACTGATATCTTAAAACTATGTTGATGACTTCTATCTTACAACTCATTTGGCTTTAAATTACTATATTTGCGACCAATATATATTTTAATTCGAGTGTTTGTTGTTATTTGCTTGTTTTGGTCACCTTCACAAACGAAACCGTGTTTAGTTTGTTGTACAATTGCAACGCGCGAACAGAAGACGAATAACACGCTATAGACTGTCGCTGCCGCAACGCGCAGGCACACGGCTAGTATATATATATTCATGTAAAATAGATATAAGAAACAAATCATATGAGAACGTATCATCTAATCCAGTTCAATCAAGTCTTGAACATTGAGTTAAATAATAATATTTATTATTATTTTTGTTCGTTCGATCGATTGTTTATTTAATCGCGTCAAGTTATAAATGTGTAACTATAGTTCATAATTATCATCGAAATAATTATCCTAACTTGTCGGAATAATTTCAGTAAATTATTACCAGTCGAACGATTAAAATATTTAACACACAAAAAAAATACTAATTTGTGTTAAATATTTTAATCGTTCGACTGGTAGTAATTAACTGAAATTATTCCGAAAAGTTAGGATAATTATTTCGATGATAATTATGAACTATAGTTACACATTTATAACTTGAAGCGATTAAATTAACAATCGATCGAACGAATAAAAATAATAATAATTATTATTATTTAACTCAATGTTCAAGACTTGATTGAACTCGATTAGTAAAATATTAACACAAGTTAGTAAAATATTAAGGATTATTTAATATTTATACTTATGCTAGATATTAGGGTTTCTAGTTAATATATTATATAATTATTATTACAAAAATTATCATTAACAAATCATGATGAGTTTTAATAAAGTTAGGTTTAAAACTCATGACGAATAATTACTTGTCAAAAATAATTATTAGAATCGTGTTACATCGTAAGACGTTTTAAATCATTTAAGGATTTCCTTTCGAGTCAAAACGTTTAAGTATAAAAAATTTGATCCGGTTTAAAACATTTCGATTATTTTGATTTTTTAAAATAATCTAAAATGTTTAAAGTATATTTTTCATAATTTCTAAAATGTAAAATCATTTGTCATAAATAAGATTATTTACAATTTTTGGCTAAAATACATATATTTATATTTTGTCCATTTTATTTGTATAAAATCCAAAACAAGTCACTTAAGTCTTGTGTTTTAGAAATCACTTTTTTATTAAATGTGACCATTTTATATATTTATTTCTATGGCTAAATTCTATGGTTTATTTAGTCCAAGTAACTATATAAATTACTTAAATTAGTCATTTAACCATAATAATTCATTCTAAATGTTTTAAGCCATTATTTTTGTCCAAGATCAAGGTTATCATTCTAAAGTCCATATTAGTTCCAAATCAAGTTACTTAACATTATTTTTGGTCCATGATCATTGTCATTAACAATTTGTTAGTCCATAAACATAATAATTAAACAACATAATCAAATGAACTTCTAATGACCATAAACATACTAACAACATAATTATAACATAGTCTAACCATGCAAAAAGTAGTAACAAGCAAGAAATCACCAAATGGTTAAACTAAACCATTTTGCTAGTCATTTGATCCATAGGTTTTTATTTTCAAATAAAACACTAACATTTTTGTGTTAGAAAATAACATGATAACTGTGCAACCCAATGTCGCTCGATTCTTTAAAATGGAGAATTAATGGTGTCTTGCATGACTTTTCTTCAAGAATTGTTTAGCAATCGGTTCGCTTGGCTAGAGTTGAGGTTCCGTGCACTAATGTTGTGTGGTTTGCCTAGTGCATCCCTCGTTATGCTTTTTTGGCTTGGTTAATTATGGGGGAGAGGCTTTTGACTCAAGACAAGATTCTTTAATGGGATATAGCTAGGAGGAAAAATATGAACATGATGAGCTGCCTCCTCTGTTACAAGAACTACGACTCTCATGCTCATCTTTTTTTTTCGATTGTGTCTACTCCTCGCAGGTTTGGTTGATTGTTCGATCTAGAACATCCATGAAGAATATGGCACCGTCCTGGATTGAGATTTCTTCTTTTTTGTTAGATAAACCCCTGAGGTCTGCTGTTGTTATTGTGGACAAGCTGGTGGTTCAGGCTACTGCTTATTATATTTGGCAGGAGAGGAACAATAGGATTTTCCAAAACCATGCTCACCCTCCTGATGTTTTGGCTCCTCTGATTGTTGATATTGTCCGTAACAGGTTGATTTCTCTAAGGCTCAAGATGTCTGCTAGAGTTGTGCAGATTTTGGAGGATTGGGGTATTGGAAGGGCGCTCCGAGAATCTTTTGCTACAATGTAGATTTTGTGAGTTTTTGTTTTCCCTAGTTTGTTTGTTCTAGGTGGTTTTTGTCCAGGTTTTGCTTCGGCTTTGTTTTGTTTTTGTATTTCCATTCTTGGGGCATCTCCCAAGTGTGAACTAGTGAGGGTTTTTCCTTTCTACTTGTTCTTCGTTTTTCGTATATATATACAAATCACCGGGGTAATCCTTTACCCAAAATAAAAGTTTTAATTCATGAGATTTCCATGGATGAATCATCAAACATTACCACATTTTCAAACCTTACAAAAATTTCATGATCATAACAACAAGAAAGAAAAGAAAATGGTTAGTTTATTTAATTGAAGAAAAACATAAAAATCTAGAGGTTGATTGTCAAGACTTGTGGGTGATCGTTTGGGTGGATCAAAGTGTAGAAAATATATAGAAATGGAGTTTGAGTGAACTCACAAAGGTGAGGGAGTGAAACCGTGAAAAAGGAGGAGAAAGGTGGTGGCGTTGTGGCGGTTCACGGCTGCCCACAGTAGCGGTAACAACACTCAGCGACGGCAGCGGCAAGCCAAGCGGCGGCAGCAGCGGCGGGATGGTGATCTGGTTCGGTGGCAGCAACAGCAAGGCGGTGGTGGTGGTTGGTCTTGCTCAAAAAAGAAGAAAGGAGAAGAGGGAGGGTGGCGGTGGCTGTTGGCCTTCATCGAAAGAAAAGGAGAGGGATAAGGGGGGGGGGGGGCGGGGGGTGGCCGGCGGTGTTCTAGAGGGAGAGTTAGGTGGGTTGGTGAATGGTGTGGTGAGTTTGAGTGTTGGGTGGTCTTGTGGTACATGCAACACTATTTGGCATGACGAACTAGGAGGTTAAGTTAGTAGAATTAGGAGGTGGTCAACCCAAGTCCATAATTTATCTACTAACTTCACATTTGTAGGTTATTAGATTTTATAAAAAAAACATGACATTTTTATAGAATATGTTATGTATTGTATGAATTTTATAAAATATAAAAAGGGTGGTGATGATTAATATTACAACGTTTATAAATCTCACAGTATAAAAATTATAAAAGGTGGTGACAAATTTTTATAAAAATGAAAGGTGGTAACATTTCTATAAAAATTACAAAGGTGATGGCCTAAATCTTATAAAAAAATAACCCAATTGATTTGGGCTTGAATTTGGGCCAAAATATTATGAGAAAAGGGCTTTGGACTGGGTTTCGGCGGTTTGGGCCGTGTGGGACCAAAGCGGGGCGCCGGTTCGCGGCCTAGGCCCGTTGTGTCATGGTTGAGTTCGCGGATCACCTCGGTTGTTTGGTTTATCGAGTTTACGTAACGGGTTAAGGTTTCGGGCTCGGTTTCATTGTTTTCGGTTCATTGGGCCTATTGGGCCAAGTCGGGCCCGATTGGGTTATCGGTTGAGGTTTTGGCTTAAGTCTTGACAACGGAGACAGTTTGTTATGTTTTTATTTCGTAAAATAATTGTTCGAGTCGGTTATGTCAGTTTTTTAGAAATCAGTTATAGTTTTTAGTTTTTCGCATGCGTTACCGATAACGACCTCAGTTTCGTTAGTTTGTGACAGTTTTAAGCTCGACCTTCCGGATTATTTAAAACCGAATAGTTATAAACATACGATCGCTTGTCATTTTGCTGTGTCGATTATACAAACGTACGACACCTATTCCGGTAAAATATAAAAATACAATTTATATTTAACTTTTTTTTTTTGGAAAGGGTTTCCCCGGTGATAAGATAAAAAACCTGAAGTACAGAAAAGCGAAAAAACGCAGAAACAAAGACACGGGGACAGGCCCCCGGCCAACAACCAGCAACAAAGCACAACCCAAGCCAACCAACTAAACAAACAAAAACAAATCACTAATTAACCACCGTTGTCGAACACAAATTCATCAATATTCCAATCAGCTAACCGGTTAACCACATGAGCAGAACGACGAAACCTCAGGGAACAAAGCCCTAATACAAACACAGGATTTGGTTTATGTTATCAGTTAACGGTCACATTCAGAATTTAACAATTAAGCAGTTAATCAGACCAGTTAATGCACATTAGTTCTTAATAAGGGAAGCTGTTTGACCTGGGTTTTCGGACGAGGTGTCACACATGGGGTGCGAGTCACCGTTAGGATCATGTGTCCTCCTCCAATCGGGTGTCACAAGTCCGACTGATGAGCTTTTGACTCCTCAAATGGTCTACAATACGCAAGGCATGTTTGTTGAAAAGAGTTAAAAATACACTTTCAGTAGAAAGAGTTTTTACAAAGTCATTTGTACTTACCTTAAGGTAAGTTTATAAACGCATTTTTACCAACCCACCAAAGACTTGTTTTCCACAAGTAAGGGTAAGAATTTAGTCAAATGTAAGCATGACTTTAAGGATTTTCTTAAGAGAAGATGAGAGATTTATGGACAAATACAAATCAACTTCTACTTAGGATAAAGTTCTTACAATCTTGACGAATAACTAAAATACCAAAAATAAGAGCTCAAAAGATGGTATACGTAAATGGAAGTGAGTGTGAAGCTTGAGCTTAAGCTTGAGAAATAAGGGGTAAATGGCTGGCTTTTATAGGCAAATTTGGCATCGGGTACACACCGTGTCTGGAAGGGCACGTGCCGTGTCTGTTAGGTGGAGCGTCTTCTGATGCGCGTGTAAGAGGAACGGGCCGTGGCAGGTCATAGGCACGGGGCCGTGTGTGACAGTGGTCAGGTTAACAAGTTGTGTTGGCTCAGAAGCACGAGCCTTGTCTTGTCAGGATCAAAAGTCAACTCTCATGGGCGTTACTGAAGTGGGGCACAAGCTGTGTTGATGAGGCACGGGCCGTGTCTAAGGCCTGAAATCTAGAACTTGGCTTCTTCCTTCGTGTTTTCTTCACGAGTCCATTCCTTTTATGATTTGACATCGACAATACTAAAAAACTAAAAAGGAAACATTATTTCTTTTTTCAGTGATTGTTAATTAGTTTTAGTCCATTTTGTGGGGAATATTGAGTGTAAAATATGTATATTTAAGTGTATATCATCTCTCAGCTAGAGGGGAAGGAAAGAATTGAGCGGTTTGGAATGAAGGTTTTGGCTGGTACTGTAACAGCCCAGGTCCGTCGCACCAAGATATTGTCCGCTTTGGCGACCGGCATGCCCACTGGCATCCGCCCCTCACGGGTTTAAAACGCGTCTTGGTAGGGGAGGTACACCCTTATATAGTGATGCTTAGTTCTCCCTCCCCACCAATGTGGGATGTTACAATCCTCCCCCTTAGGGGACCAGCGTCCTCGCTGGCACAGTGGCCGACGACTGGCTCTGATACCATCTGTAACAGCCCAGGTCCGTCGCACCAAGATATTGTATGCTTTGGCGACCGACATGCCCATAGGCATCCGTCCTTCACGGGTTTAAAACGCCTCTTGGTAGGGGAGGTATCCACACCCTTATAAAGCGATGCTTAGTTCTCCTCCCCACCAATGTGGGATGTTACAGGTACTTATAGACAGATTTTGGACTTGAGCATGGCTCATGCCCGTCAGAGCACATGTAGTGCTCGTCAGGTTATCTTGCAGGAATCTTGACTATACTAGGGCACATTGTCGTGTTTATCAAGGGCATGGGTCATGCTCGTCAGGTGCCAGTTGACATGGGCCGTGCTGATCAGAGGCATGGGCCTTGTTTGTCAGGGGAGCGTCTGGCATGCGAAAGTCAACTTCTAGCATTACACGGTCGTGTCAAAGTTAAGAACGGGTCGTGTCCACCAAAAAATCAGCTTCCTCTCACTGAGATACTCAAAATTTACTAATTATGGGGCCAATAACTCATTTTCTAACCCAGGATATGCTTCCATGAAGTTTTAGGCGTTTTCTAACCGCACTGTTTTTTTCTGGCTATTGTGCTCCTGGGTGTGGTTGAGTTTCAGGGTTACCACTTGTCTTTAATCGAGAGTGATGCGTATGAGGGCATTTTGTCCATCTGGCAGGGGCATGGGGTATGCTTAAGGTAAAAAGTCAATAGTCTTCAAGAATTTCTTCTATTTCTTGCTTTTTTTTTGTTTCTTTTGTGATTTTAACCTAAATTAAGCTGAAAAACTAAAAAGGAAATAATATTACACTTGTTGATAATAGTTGGTGAAAAGTAACCTAAAATACGAGGAATAATGATGTAAAAATATGTATAATTGGGGCACATCAACAACCTCAACAATATTATCCTTCCTGATCAGATGATTCATGAACCTAAAAGGTTTAGGCTTAGAAATATAGACACCAGGAAAACGAACAACAACAGGTGAGTGGTTAGAGGTGTAAAATTGGAAAATATCATCAAATCCTTCAGGAAACTTTATGTCTCCCAAGGGCTTGATTCCAAGTGTATTTTAACCCTTTCATTTGTATATCCATAAGCCCGGCATCCTCCATACAATTTCTAATTTTTTTTTTGGAGGCATCAACACCAGCACCTCCTATAGTTTGTTCCCCCACATCCTAGATGACATAAAAATCACCCATGAGTAACCAAGGTTGATTATGTATAACCCTTTTATGACAACTAATATCCTGCCATAACTCCTTATATACGTGGTCCTAATCTGGCCGTATATAACGCTGCAAAAAAATGATACACCCTCTTCATATTTGACCAAACAATGAATAGCTTGCTCAGTCAAATCCAAAATCTCAACATCAACTTTATTACTATCCCATCCAACCATAATTCTAGCCTAATTTCTACATCTATCGAAATTGGAAATCCATCTCTAACTCCTCAACACCTTTTGACAAATTCTATCAATTTTCTGACTTCTAAGATGTGTTTCAATAAGCCATAAATACTAATACCATTCTATTTAATAATATCTCTAGTTTGCTTCTGGTTAGAGCATTCACAACCCATTCCCTATAATGGTTGTGAGGGTAAACCTTAAAATTTAAGGTGTAGTTGTGAGTGGTTATGAGTAGATGAGAGAGAAATATTTAAGGAAAAATTTGGGGGATCCCTATATTTGAGGAAAAATCTGGTAAATTTTAAAATTTAAGGTTTGAAGAGAGAGAAAAGGTAATGATAAAGGTATAAAAATGTATTATTTAATTGTGGTTGTGAGTGGAAGAGAGAAAAATAGTAATGATAAATATATAAATTATAAGGATAAGGATAGGGGAACGGGCTGTGAATGCTCTTAGAGAGCTTATTCAACCCTCTAACATTCCAAGAAAGAAATTTTAACATTTTAAACCATTGGCCTAAGACCCATCAGCATTCAGCTTTTGAGTCTCCATATTTTCATGTACATTCTTCCTTTCACCAATAACTTCAACCATACTACACTTCCCATCCTCACCAACTTCATTGTCAACACCTTTCTCCCCATCTGTCTACATCTCATCCTCACGAATACAATTATGACTTGCAATAGGATCAGTTTTACTACACATTAATCTAAAATATTGAACCTGCTAGAAGTTCCAAAGTGGTCTTATTTTTTTTAGGCACCTACTTCGTTGTAATGTAAACCATCTTTCTTCTAGGTATCACTCAGGTCATTATAATAATCATTTAAGCTTATTGTGACAATTATCTGTTGCTTTTGATGATTATTACTCTGCTTATTACCTCTTAATTCAGCCCTCTTTTCCTTTGTCATATCCACTTCCATGATAACTGTATGCATTTTATTAATCTGTTCATTGTATTTCTTAGGATCTTGAAAGGTATTCTTGGTCACAATACCTTTATCCTTTTCATACACTTCTTTCACTCCTTTAACCTGATACACTTGGTTGCTAGCATTCCCTCCCTCATTCCCCTTCTTATTTTGATTTTTTCCATTGTATACCTTATGTTGTCACCAGCCTGCTGATTGTTTTTATATACACTTTTTTTTACCTTGATTTTAACATGAACATTAGTTGAAACCTGTTTCTTAGCGTTACCTTTCTCAAATTGTGCTTCTTCACATTCTCATTCTTTCTACTAGATTCCCCCTTAAATCGAATAGCATTTTTTGTCTTCTTTTATTTGGTATCTCTAGGTATCTTGGTGGTGGATAAGGCTTTGCCTTTCCAAATGGTGTGGGTTTAAACCCTATGGTGTACAAAACATGTCCCATTAAGAAAAATGTACCTTTAGGAACCCATCCTTATCAATCTAGACATTCTTATTAGGAGATGATAGTGCAGCTATGGCCTCAAGAATTATATTCTCTCTTATAGCTTTCTCCTCATCCATTAACACCCTATTATTGCAATCTTCAAAACTATGCCCATACACCTTACAAGCAGAGACACTTATCAAGTACATAGAATATTCAATCAGAACCTCAATACATTTACCTCCACAATCTCCCACAGACGGATACATAGTAAAACCGTCCCCTTAAGCAGAAAGAGGTTATGTTGTGAAGGAAAATAACTTATCTCTGTGTGCTATTTTGGAGTCCCACGTTAACGTGGGTAATCTCTTTAAGGTGTGACATGGCGTTTTCAAAGGTTGGGATTGGAAAACTAATGGTGGCTTATGTACCAAGGGAACTTGAATTATTTTGGGTTTGGATACAAATATTTGAGATGTTATGATTGTTTCCCAATCGGATCAGGTTATGCATGCTCGAATTACTTGTAAGGACTCTCAACAGGTTTTCTTTTGTTTGATGGTCTATGCTCATAACTATTATGTTAAGAGGTGTCTGCTATGGAATGATCTTAAAATGCACAATGTCTTTATTTAAGATAGAGTGTGGGATGTTATGGGGAATTTCAATTCCGCCCTTAACATGGAGGATAAGGTGGTGGGACTTCAGTTATTGACAGACTTAAGTTATTGACATTGGCATGCAAGATTTTAAAGATTGTATTATTGAAGTGGGTCTTTTCGATATTAACAGTTCTAGTCTCCACTATACTTGGAATCAAAAACCGAAGTCAGGGGTGGGTGTTATTAAAAAAATGATAGAGTGATGGGCAATACGTCATTTATTGATGATTTTCCTACTGCCTCTACTATCTTTTACAAGATCTCGTATCATTGTCCTTGCGTTTTACGTCTTGTGTCTAACAAAAAGAGCAAGCCTTGCTAATTTTCTGACGGCAAATCCGAGTTTTTTGGGTGCGGTAAAGGCTGTTTGGGAGACGAATGTGAGAGGGGTTCATCAATTTTGTGTTGCTAAAAAAACTGAAAATGTTGAAACCTCCGTTAAGGAAATTACTTTACATGCAAGGTAACTTACATGAGAAGGTGGCCGCTAGTCGTAACAGGCTTGATGAGATTCAAAAAGCTATAGATAAAACCTCGATGGATAATAGTTTGAGGAAGGAAGAACGAAAATGCCCTGATGAGTTTCAGATGTGTTCGCGTGATGAGGAGTCTTTTTTGAAACAAAAGTCTAAAGTGCATTGGTTAGCTAAGGATGATTCTAATACGACGTTTTTCCATGCATCATTGAAAAACAGAAATCATAGGGGTCGTATTAACTTGATTAAGGATATGCTGGCTAATAAACATGAGGGGGAGTCAATTCCTAGTGCCTTCGTTAGTCACTATGAGGCATTCTTGGGATGTACGGATGATGTTAATCTTCATGTTTCCCCGGATCTTTTTATCAGAAAACTTAACCAAGTGTCGGCTAGTTACATGGTCCGGCCGGTTGATAATAAAGAGATTAGGGATACTATTTTTGCCATGAATGATAATAAGGCTCCTGGTCCGGACAGTTTCATTGTTGCGTTCTTTAAAAAGGCCTAGCCTATTGTGGGTAAACAAGTTTGCCTTGCTGTCAATGATTTCTTTGTCACTGGAAAATTATTAAATGAGCCAAATCATACTATTATTGCTCTGGTTCCTAAAGTGCCAACCCTGGGGAAGATTAATGATTACATGCCTATATCTTGTTGTAATTTTATTTATACGTGCATTAGCAAGATTGTGGCTGGTCGTATTAAGGCTGAGTTTGATAAAATTGTTGATATTAATTAGTCTGCTTTTATTCTAGGAAGGAAGATCTCGGATAACATATTACTTACTCAAGAGCTTATGCATAACTATCATCGGAATGGGGTCCTCCACGTAGTGCTTTTAAAATTGATATTTAAAAAGCTTACGATACAGTTGATTGGGGTTTCCTTGAGGCTATTCTGAATGGCTTTGGTTTTCATCCTTTGATGATAAAGTGGATTATGGTATGTGTTTCTTCTCCCTCTTACTCCATTTGCATCAATGGTAATATTTATGGTTATTTTCGCGGGAAACGGGGGCTTAGACAAGGGGATCCGCTCTCCCCTTACCTCTTTACATTGGTTATGGAGGTGCTTACCCTTATTTTTCAGCAGGCCGCTAGTATTGATTCTTCTTTCAGGTTCCATAACAGATGTGAGAAGTTGAAGATAATGAACTTGTGTTTCGCGGATGATCTGTTTATTTTTGCTAGAGGCGATGTTCCTTCTACTAAGGTTATTTTTCAGTCGCTTTCAACATTTTCCAGATTGACAGGTTTGATCCCCTAGTCCCCAGAAAAGCACCGCGTTCTTTTGCAATGTTCTTGATCAAGCGAAGGCTGGTATTCTTTCTGTGATGTGTATGGTGGAGGGGTTCTTTCCGGTTCGTTACTTGGGGGTTCCTTTGATTTCGTCTAGGCTTTTGGTTAAAGATTGTGCAATCCTTATTAAAGGCCTTGAGAGCAGAATTACGAACTCGAAAAACAGATTCCTATCTTTTGCGGGTAGAGTGCAACTCATAATTTCTGTTTTGTCCTCGTTACATATTTTTTTGGTCATCGGTGTTTATACTCCCGTCCAATATTATTGCCTTGATAGAGAAGAAAATGTGTGATTTTTCATGGTGTCAAGGTGTGTTTAAAAAGGGGATGGCAAAAGTTGCTTGGAAGCAAGTTTGTGTTCCAAAAACTGAAGGGGGGGGGGGGGGGGCTTGGTATTAGAAGAATCGATAATATGAACAAGTCCTTAATGGCCTCTCACGTATGGAGTATTATTTCCAAACGTAACTCGTTGTGGGTGGCCTGGGTGTATGCTCATAGGATCAAAAATTGGAGGGAGTGTAAATGCTTGTCAATATGTTGTTGGAGTTGGATGAAAATTTTAGCTATACGGCCGCTTATCCGTCAGTTTGTGTGGTTGGTTATTGGTACTGGGAGGTCCACGTCCGTTTGGTTTGATAAATGGACGCATTCTAGTCCGTTGTGTCACCACATCTCCTCCCAAACTGTGTTTTCAGCGGGCTTTACATCTAATACTAAGGTGGCGGATGTGTTTGATCATAATGGTGGGAATTATCCTCCGCGTGGCTTGAATTGTTTCCGGTTTTAAATGAGTCCATGCATATTCATTTATAGTTGGATTTAAATGATAGATTACAATGGAGGTTGGATGATAAGTTGCATGACTTTTCCTTGTCTATAGTGTAGGCTTCGATTTGTTGCAGAGACGTGGAGGTTCCGTGGGTTAAATATGTTTGGTTTGCCCAATGTGTTCCTCGCCATACCTTATTATTTAGCTGATTATGCGTGACCATTTGCTTACCCAAGATAAGATTATGGGTTTGGATATTTTGAGACTTAAGAATATGAACATGATGTGTTGTCTCTTATGCTACGACAATTATGACTCTCGAGATCATCTTTTTTTTAGTGCTCATTCGCTCCTCATGTTTTGAGGTTGGTTTGGCCTTACACGAGTATGAAGAACGTCATCAAATATTGGGCTGATATCTCTGGGTACTTTATGGGTAAATCGGTGAGATCTTTTCAAACTGTCATCGACAAGTTGTGGTTCTTGCTGCTGCCTATTTTGTTTGGCAAGAGAGACATAACCAGAGCTTCAATAACCATACTCGCCCTCCTAACATCTTGGCGGGAATGATCATTTGTGTGGTTCGTTGCAAACTGATTGGTGTGAAGTGTAAGAAGACCCCCAGGGTGGAGCAGATTCTGAGATTGTGGAAGATTGGTGACTTGGGTGGGAATACCAGCGCAACGTAACGGTTGTGTTGGTTGTTTTCCCTAGTTATTTTGTGCTAAGTGGTTTTGTTTTGTTCTGGTTCTTTTTGGTGGTTGTTTTGTCTTTTTCCACATACTCAGGGGTATGTCCTTAGTATGAACTAGTAAGGGCTCTCCTTACTACTTGTTTCTTTTTGCGGTATATATATATATATATATATATATATATATATATATATATATATATTTATATACAAAATCACCGTGGTAACCCTTTACCCAAAAAAACGGATACATAGCTCTAGTTCTGTTTGGCCTTTCCTCACTGAATGGTATTTTTACCTTAACTCTTTCAAAACTAGCCCTCTCCTTATCACATTTTTCTGTAGTGATATTATCAAATCCTATCGCAGTACCTATACCGCCAGCTATACTATAGATACTTTTTAAGTTGCAAAGTTCCAATAGGATACCAGAAATGGTAATCCAATTTGGTAGTCTTGGGTTCAATCTTTTTCAAAGTAGTTCACGTTTCCCATTTGTGCACCACATAAAGGGATCAAACTCAAATTTCAAATGAATATCCATTCCCAGTTGTATTAACTTCCTTAATGCCATATTGTTTCCACATTATATAAATGGTACTTTACCCATCATATTGTACATGTAGTTCCTATGAAATACCCGTTGTTTATAGCGCTTCTTTGCCTCTTCATTATACTCATGCTTTACCATCACCACCTTTTCACTAGTTTCTAAAATGGTTGGGGGAATGAATCTAATAGATTTAGCAACTTTAACTCTATATTTACCTTTAAAAACCAAAGCATAAGAGTTCTTAACACAATCCTTTTTCTTTTCCTCTTCAATCTTTTTCACAGCCTCATCAATTTGCATATCCATAGTGCTCACAACCTTACAATTATCATCCTCTTTAGCAGTAAACACACATTCCACCTTTTATCCTAAGGTATGGCACTAGAGCATGCAGTCTTAAAATAGTTCATCAGAATTTGACTCTTCACCAACTCGCATTTCTTCTGAGCATGTAATTTCTACTTATACTTAACATGTTTAACTTCTGTAAGTGCGTGAGTGGATGGATCGTCTACTAGTCGAGATCAAATCGAGATGAACAAGATGTAAATAAATGTTTTGTATGGATTTCACTTAGTAACTCAATTACAGAAACATACACAGAGAGCTCTCTGAACACACAGTCTCTCAACACAGATTGACACTCAACTATGTGTTATTACAACACATTCAACTATGTATAGAGCTTGCTGTCCTAACGAACTGGGCTAGCTAAGAACCATCAGTTCGTTGATTGGTTCGTTGCTGGTTCATTGCCCAGTAGGTGTTACATCCTCCCCATGTTAAGGGAGGTTCATCCCGAAATTAAAGTTGTTGTTGTTTGTATGGAGTGTCGTGTCTTGAACATGCAAGTCTAAATGCAAGGGATGCGAGAAGTAGAATACACATGTTGAGGGTGTAGGTTCGTAGAATCTTATGAAATTCGTTTGTGAAGATCGTTATGTGTGTAGGAACGTATATAAGGAAAGATTAGCTCTTAGAACAAGAATGTAGTGGCAAGAGGGTTTTAAAGGTAACATGAGTTACAAGAGGTTTTTGTTTGTATACTAGTCATGTATTCAAGGAATCTAATCCGACACGAGGGTTGTGAGTCGATAAGGGTTTAAAGCGAGTTAATAGTCGCGAGAGAGCGATGAATCCAATAATGATTTATGTCAGAAGAATTGGCAAGTTCAATCGAGGGGATTAGAAGTTCGCAAGGATTTGTTGCTAGCTATAAGTTTAGAGGTAAATAGTTTGCAAGTTCCATTGATTTTCGTCAAAGATATGGTTATATTCATCGTAAGAGTGGATAGTCTAAATATCATTGATACGAGGATTTAGGGATACGTTGCAAGTCAAGAGGGTTGCATAAATATTTGTTAATTGTGCGATGTCATTAGAGTCGTGAGAAGAATACATGGGATAGTATGAAGTTGCAAGGTATTGTGACATCCGGGAATTTCAAGGTTAACTTCCGTTAGACAAATCCGTTAGTTACGTTATAAGTGTTAACTTAGTAACTAATGCTTAACTAGGCCGAATGCGTCCACGTCCTTTGGTTGATCACCGAACCCGCCCATATGTGTTATGTGCTTATTTATTGTCCTTATGTGCAATGTGATTTAAATACATGACTTAGTATTGTGAATTGCATGACAAATTGTAAATACTTGATTGTGTGGAAAACTGGTCTTTTTGGTCGCCAGCGAAACTACCGGGCGAAACTGTAGTGTCGCCCGGTATCCAGCTGAACTACTCGATCAACATGTGACCAGAGCTAGTTTCGCCTGGCCAGCGAAACTGCCAGCGAAACTAGCCTCTGATATAAATAAACTTAATAAACCCTAGTTTCTCCATTTGCCTCATTAGCACAAAAACACACACACACTCTTTTCTCCTGGAGATTCTGGTCAGTCGAGATTCTGGATGATGATCTCAGCCTTGAATCATCATCCATCAAGTCTAAAGATCGAACCGTGAGTCCCAAAAACCCCCATTTTGTGTTTTCTATGTGTTTTCTCCTTAAAGCATGATCAAACCTTCATGAAAACTTGTATTCTTCTGAGATAATACTTAGGAATGCTAGATCTATCATAAAGTTAGCAACTTTGCGTATGAAATCCAGCCATGATAGAGATTTATGCTATTTTAGCCATTTTAGGGTTTTATATGTATTTTGGGTGATTTGATGACAAAATGCATGTTTAAGGTGTTAAAGCTTGCTGATTTATGTTGGTAAATGCCTATGTATGCTAAATAATGAATTGCATGTAAGATCAGAAGCTGTTAGGTTGATTTTTAGGCAAATCCGTATGTTTTTCGCGACCAGCGAAACTGTGTGTTCTCTGGGCGAAATTATCCAGCGAATTTACATGTTCATTCAGCGATACTGTCTAGCGAAACTATAGTGTCGCTAGCGAAACTAATCCGACCAGCTCGAGCGAAACTACCGAGCGAAATACCGAACGAAAGTTCAAACCAGTTTCCCTGCGAAACTAGGCTAGCGAAACTGCGTCAGCAGTTTCGGGCGAAACTAGCCTAGCGAAACTGTGTCACCGGGCATTGCCTAGCGAAAGTACTGCCCGTGCACCCAGCGAAACTGCCTAGCGAAACTGTGCTAGCGAAACTAAGACCTGACCTGAAAACCAAACTTGTGAAATTTGCTTAAGTGTTATGCCATGACTTACATGATTATGCCATGATGATACATGTTTGATTTCTGTAATATGTGAACCCTTGTTTATGATCAACCATCGGTATCGTGTGTCGGTATGTCGAGTCTTAGTTGCAACGTGCTATGTTATGGGCCATAGTGACGTTAAGTTAAAGTTTAGACACAACCTAACACCTAAGACCTTAATGTGATTACTAGGTCTTCGTTAGCAAACATAAATTGGATTAACAAGTGTAGCTGAGCAACCTAAGGTGAGTTTCAGGTATCGTGAATGTTCAAAAGTAGAAGTCTAAACGATCTAATATGTGAAAAAATTTCGTATTAAGATGTGATGTACAAGGGTTTTCTAAGTGATTTGAGAGGTTAGGTAAATGTCTTTGCGTGTTGTCCTCCTTTGATGTTGATTCGTTGTCTAGCATTGTGTAGGTTATGTAGTTCTTGTTGTTCTTGTCTTTATTCACGCTTGTGAATCGTCTTCCCATACGTGTATCTTGTACACATTCTTCATAGCTTTCTTATGATTCATCTCGTGGTTATTCTTCTTAAAATGCTTGTGTGGAATTCTTCCGTGTGCGTATTGTAGTCGAGTTGGTTTGTGGGTGAGTAGGTTAGGCTTGTGGGTTTTTGGGTTTCTCTTCTTTTTTGTTGGCTTCCTTCAATATGTTGTGTTATTCATGTTTACATAGGGTTGGCGTCGTTCGTCGCTGTCAAAGTGAAGAAGTTAAAGATTGTCCAAATTGCTTTGTTAACATGATTATGACCAATATGTGGAACGTTGTCATCCTTTTTGTTCGATTGCTTTCTTATATTTGGCTTGTTTCTCATTGGTGTCGCCCGATATTCTCGTAGGCTTCTTTAAGTTATTCAACTGATGGTTGGAATTTTGTGACGCCCACTCCCAGTCTTGGCTCCAGGAGGGGTCACGTGTCGGATTTACTCATGAACACATGGTACAACAGAGATAACTAAGCAGCGGAAATTAAAAACTTTTCATTTATATATATAACGAGTTACAATAGTAAGGAAGATAATAACATAATCTATAACTAGATCTTATCTATAGCTATGCCAGTCTACTACCGAGTCATTCCTGGTAGCTTGCCCATCTAATCTGCCCTTGCTAGAGCCCTTCACTTGCTACTTTAAACATCACCGATACCTGACATACATGCTTTTAAAGGTCAGCTTACGCTGGTGAGTTCTAAGTATTTAAACCTTTTACCTTTCCTTGAAAGGTTTACTTCAAACATTTGGGCCTAACGACCCCTTCTTTATAACATTTATCAGGTATAAAACATAACAGAGTTATACCAAAACATTTAATCATTCATTCTACTAAGCATTGTCTATTTGAACCACGTTAGTTCCTCGGGCAACCGTCGCCACCGGAAACCTTTCATAGAGTAACCGTCGTTACCCCGGGGAACCGTCATTCCTCGCTTCTAGTTGCACAACTACCTTTTCCCTTTTCACTAGTCAATATCTGCTTAGATTAAAACCTTTTCAACCTTTTAAACCTTTTCATCCTTTTCAAAAGTCCATTTAAATAACTCTTGTATTTGGACTCCTAACCATTTTAACACCAGTCCATTACCCGTATATGGAAATAAGCGTTTCATAAATATAATGTTATGGGTCTTGCATAACAAGGCTAATAAGATCATATTTACCCGACACTTAGTCCTATACATAGGCTTAGACCAAACATTCACATTTTTCATTTCTCAAAGCTTTATATAAAAGTTCCATCCTTTATATTACCTGTTTATTATAACCTTCCCGAAAAAAGTAATAACAGGTAATAATAACTTTAAAACAGTTATAAGTACTATAACTTTTCCACGTATGTGTATCAACACAAAACAAGTAAAGGCATTTCAAATACTTTTCAAGTAAACAGTTGAATATATATCATTGCATGTATATCAGCCCGAAAACATTAAAACATTTAAAATATTTAAAAGTAGGCTCATAGAACTCACCTCATTCTCTTAAGCAGTTAATTCAAAGAAAACTTCCGCTATGCCTTCCAATTAAACCTAATCGCGTATTGTACGGCGTTAACGCAAGGTTTAATATAATAAACATTTACTATGTTTATTTCAACTCTTTATTAACTTAATAATACTTAGTTATTAAGTTTATTCCTTTTAAAGGTCAAAATGACCAAAATGCCCTTTAGGCCATTATCATTTTCTTTTGTTAATAATATGAAGACACGCATTCCTATAAGTAAACGCTCACTCCGGGATCGCCCAGTGAGAGATGCCATTTCCCAGTTGGGATTTATGCGACACCCTTGCTTTTGCCAGAAACCCCAGTGTACAGGCGTCTACCCTTCTGGTCCGCGTGAACTTCGAAATATCCGATTAACTCGGAATTTTAAATACTTTATCATTTATCCATTTTAACTTTATATATACTTATTATATATATAAACATAGTCCCATACCAAAATCAAGTCCTTATACCTTCCGGATTGTTTTATATCAAACAATCATATTCGGAATCCCTAATTTCATGTTTTTCTTATTTCTTTATCAAAACTCATTTTTATTCAAAACTAACTTAGGTTATTATCCGTTATAACATTTTTTAACATGCTTTAAAATTTTAAAGCTCGGTTCATTACCGTTCTCTCGGTTTTGGCAGAACAGTGTCTAGAAAACCCTAATTTCAATATTTAACACTTTGAATATATATATTAACATATTTTAAGTATGTTTCAAACATATATTAAACATTATTTAACCCGATAATTAATTTATCATTATCATTAATCTTTATATTAAATATATATTTATATATATATATATATATTTAATATATAAATATATATTCTTTTAATCAATTTTAAATAAATAAAATCAATTAATAATCATATATATATTTATTTGTCTTAAATATATATTTAAAATCATTTATCTCGTTCTATTATGATTTAATATAAATTTTAACTTAACAATAGTATTTGTAATAATAACAAATATTTAACGTGATTACCTGCTTGACGGGTCGTGAAACGAGTCCAAAATAACCAAATAATAAAGTTGTCCGTTCTTGACAAACGAATAGTCCTTCCCGACTATTTTCTCGCCACGAGTATTTCCCCGTTGTCGGTTCGTCGGTTGGACATCGTTACGCCACCGAAACATCGCCCGAAAGTGAAGACGGGTTAACTCGACGTCCCTTTTTCTAGCTCGAATTACAACCACCTACGACTGCCGTTAACAATCGCTAATCACCGTCACCATTCACCGCCATCCCAGCAACTCATTGGTGTTACCGTTATGCCCCGCCGTCAACCGTACGTTACCGAAAACTAACCGAAAGAGGGGACGTTAAATCGGGTTTAATCGACCAATACCACAACCGCCACCTTCTATCGCCACCACCCTCAACTACCACCAACTGCCGCCATCACCACCGCTGATCCGGTGGTTCATCGCCGTCATCCGCAACATCCGTTGCCAAACACCCGTTACCGAAACATTAACCGAATGTTACCTGATAAACACCAAGACAACAACGGAAGTCGGAGGTCGAACCGGGTCAGAAGCAGGGTCGTCGGAGCTGTGTTCGCCGGTGGGGGTGGGTTGCGTCGGGTGTTGCAGGTTGGCCGGAGTTCAGGAGGTCGTCGGGTTTCGCCGGTTTTGTGGAGTCAGGGCTGTCGGAAATGCGGGGGAACGTCGGAGGGTGCTGGGTTTATTGAAGAAGGAGGCTGCGAGCTGTTGTTGCTGGCCGCTAGGTTCATTGGAGGAACGGACGGAGGTCGGGGACGTCGCCGGAAGTCGTGAGGGAGCAAGGTGCTCGTCGGAAAAACGAACGAGGGGGCTGGTTTTGTTGGCCGGAATCGAGCGGAGGGAGCGACGGGAAGGGCTGCGATGCAGCTTTCTTTCCTTCTTCTTACTTTCTTTTTTTTTTGTCGTTTTATATATATTTGTGTGTGTTGTGAATACTTTTGAAACATAAGCTTCTTATTTATATACATAATTTACATACATACGTAGGGATTGATATTTCAAATTTTTTTTGACAGCTAAACACTGAGTCATCCTTTAACAATCAACACGTAGTATAAAATTTTGACAGCAGAGATGAACAAGAGTAACCTACAAGAAATAAGATATTTTGATTTAATATGGTATAATATTTAATGAGTAGGTATTATACCCGTAATCTAGACCCATTAAATAGTTTATTATTTCATGAACGGTTTATAAAAATTCCCGTACATCTAAAATATTACGGGACTTCAACAAATATAATTAATATATATTTATTCTTCGGTTATAACATTAATCGGTAATCATTCATTTAACTACACGGTACAAGTGCGTGTCTAATTGTAATAGAGATCACGACCGTTTCACAGACCGACTACGTCTTCTCGATTGAAATTCTTCATAGATATTATAATAATTATTTATACTTTGCTGAGACGTTATAATCATCTCGAACGCCTAACCTATTTGATTTCGGTTATTATCGCGTAACAACGATGGTTACCGATATCACTGTTTTTCGTGCTGAACATCTCAATTATATTTTATAACGATTATAAATCAAGTATTTAACAATACCTGATATTCTATTTTCGCTTCGGTGTTATTTTAGTGACGTTCGTGCTTAAATACGGTTTATTACAAACCGGGCCCAAATCACTATTTTGCGTTTTCCCGCTTCGTTATAACTTGGATTTAAGATCCGTTTGCGCCCACGATCTTTATTTTTCGTTATCTATCATATTCTATAAATTCGACTCTTGACGTTTCCTTGAATGTCGTGCCGAATATTTGTACGTGAATCGTGAAGTTTCTCTATTATACGTATATATTACTTCATATATATATTTTAGCTACTTAACAAATATAGCACATATATATATCTTAAGTCATGAAATTCTGGGGTGTTACAAATTTCTTCTTGGTAGTCGTCGTGTAATCGTCTATTGTTGTCGTGTTGAGCTCCAAGTGTTGGTCGTCGAAGGCGAGTATGTGATTTCGAAGATAGGCTCCCCATGTTTAAGTATTTGCCATATCGTCGTTAGCGAGGATCAAGGAAAAGAGAAAAGAAAGGTGCAGGAGTATTGTTCCGAGGGAAGAGGTTGGATGCGGATAGGGCCTATGGCTCAAGGTTAAGGGAAATGATCTTTCTTTCGAGAGTCTTGTGGGTTGGCCTTGTTGTCCCTATCATTCCATCATGAGCGCATATGTAAAAATCTTTGCTCCTCCAAGGATCGTCCTTCAAACAATCACTTATTTTCCTTTATGAGTGTAGTGTGGTTTTGACGTGTCGAGAAAAGGATGTAATGCTAGGTTCGTTCATACGATAGAGAGGGTACAAGCTCCCTAGCAAGGAGAAAGGATTTTTGAGGTTGAAAGGACTTGGGAGCTTCGCGAGTGTATTGTGATGAGGACAAGGTCAAATTGTCATGGGTTTCTTGTAAGGAGATGAAGGGTTATTTTATGAAGTAAGTTTAGCCCACAAGAGGCGAAGGATGTGCTCTTCATTGTGTAGCATGTAGTTCTCTTACTCAAAGGACTTGCTTCCGACGAAAAGACATATTTCGAGCAAAATATAAGTATAGATGAAGGTAAGAGTTCAAGGATTCGTTAGAAGTAAAACAAGAGTTGGAAGAAAATAATGTTGAAAGTAAATACATATGTAAGTAGATTTGTTGGAGAGATGTTCCTAGTCGTTTGTTGTCGTAGATTCTAGTGATCGTGGAAGTAATAGAGAGTCGGAACAAGGATTAAATAAGTGAAAGTGTTTGATCTTTGCCGTTAACGTGGCGTGATTCGCAAGGGAAATAATTACAAGTGGAAATATCTTCAAGAATGGATGTTTGGTACGAGTCAAGACATCGTCGAAGTAGATTAAATGTGATGAAATTAGCGTATTTTTTGGATGTGTATACGTGTCTTTTGGTGAGAAGTAGCATTAAAGTGGTAAGAGGATGTCTGAAATCGAAGATTCGTTGTGTGCAAAACGGGATTTGTGTAGTAAACCTTCTTATTCTGTGCGCGTGTTTAGTGATTTTGTGTGTACTAAGGGTATCATTACCCATTGTCTCAATGTTTGCAAAGTGTTTTTTCTGTTCAAGAAGATGTGAAGTTCAAGGTTTGCACACGTATTGTTGCTTGTTTGCTAGTCTCATCCTAAATATCTATATCTACTCGTATGCTTTAGGTTCTTGATCACACAGATGGGGATTGTTATGCATATTTGTGTTGAGGAAGTGTTAATTTTTGCGTTACTTGGCAATGTTTGATGTATGCTTGTTATTTAGAGAACACATGTCTCGCGATCTCAAGTATTTGATTGGAGTTAGAACACATGTCTCGCGATCTCAAGTATTTGATTGGAGTTTGCTCGTCACTAAGGACGAGTGTTTAGTTTAGTTTGTGCTAGGGATCATACCCTTGAGTGCATACATATGTGTCTATGTTGGAATATGCTCGTGTCATAATATATAATCATATGGCTAGACACATATTAGCCTATGGGGTCACACACTAATACACAGAGATGTCAAAGATATATATGTAATGTATATAAGTTGTATTTACATTATGTATATAGACGCCTAAGATCAAGAGGTTAATTAGCGGACATTGATCATTGAGCTAGCCTAAGATCAAGAGGTTAATGAGAGAGTTAGTAAGTGCTGTCATTCTACAACTCTTAACTGTGTGTAAACTGAGTGTGTTTCTCTCTCTACTTGTAATCTCTAAGTGAATCAATAAAGCAAAGCTTTATTTACATCTTGTTGCTATCCGATTACCGAATCATGCAGTAGTAAGATCATCTCGTGGTTTTACAATACTCAAGAATTCCGGCCCATCCAAAAACTCAACTCCTAAGGTTGACGATAACTCGCATGGTGCAAGTGGTGCCATACATGCACAATCGAAGGATAATGACCCTATTTGGGTTCCGGTTAATGCTCCTGTGCAACAGCCGAAGGTGATTAATTCTGACCATGTTGATACCTAATATGTGCGTCGTGTGAAGTATCAAGCAATGTACAAGATCAAGTCAAAGTATGCTTGTCCGAACCTGGTCCGAACCTAGGGTTCGGACAGGGATCGGCCAGCTGGGTATAAATAGTTGTTTGGTCTTTGTAATAGTGAGTTCTGAGCGTGTGAGATTTTTGCTAAGTGTGTGTTTCTGAGAGTGTTCTCTGTGTCTGTATTCTGAGTGTTCTACTGATTGTAATTGTTCATTGTGATCAATAAAATAATCGGTTAATTACGTTTCGATGTTCGAATAACTAGATCGAGTAGACGATCCGATGCTCACGCATTTTCAAGTGGTATCAGAGCTTTCTGGTTCACTCTACTTATATGTGGTTGCTATTTTTGGACTTTTGAAGCGTTTTTAGTGATTCGCGAGTTTGTATAAGTGTTTTTCATCAATTCTATCGAGTGTTTGGTGTCAAATCTGCTTCTAAACCAATTTCTATTGGTTTTTATGATTCACAGTAACGAGTTTTGTCAAAATCTATCCATTTTCGCGCGTTTTTGAAAAATGAAATCGAGGTTCGGAGTTAACTGTTCAGGTTCGGAGTAACTGCTCCAAACTTCAAGTTCGGTCGAAGTTCGGTCGAAGTTCGGTCTACCTTCGATGAGAGTTCGGTCTGTGTTCGGAGTTGTCTCGGTCGAGGTTCGGTGTGATTTAAGGTTGGGAGCTAGATCGGAGTTATTCCGAAGTTCGGACAGTGTGATTTTGATTCGGAGCAAGTTCGGACGGAGTTCGGATGTTAGATTTTTAGGTTCGGACGAGGTTCGGAGGTTAGTGATAGGTTCGGAGCAAGTTCGGCCGGCAGAATTTAATAGTTTTCAAACGATGTCAGAATTTCAAGCGTTTGCTGCAATGCAAAGTGCGATGCAAACCATGTTGAATTTTGATAATGAAATCGGAACAAGTCAGAAAGTTCCCAAATTGTTGAAGCTAGAAGATTATTAAAATTGAAAGAAACGATTTTCTGCATACATCAGCACAAATGATATTGATTTATGGATTCCGATTCGAAAGATGTATGAACGACCAACTGAAGAAGGAGATTATAAGGAACTTCAAGATTATAATGGCTGCAAAAAGAAAAAGTTATGAGCTTGAAAAGAAAGTTTATGGTTATCTTACCATGGCTCTACCTACCGAACTGTTACATCAATTCAGCACTTGTAAGAAATCAAAGCAATTGTGGGATGCTCTCTCAGCAAGATGTGAGGGTAATGATGATTACAAAAAGAGTCGGAGAAAGTGTTGAATAAAGAATTTGATAATTTTCAAAATTATGAAAATGAGAATATTACTGCTCTCGTTTCACGATTTTCACATCTGATTAGTGAATTAAAGATAGTTGGTATTGAGAAATCTGATGCTAATTTGAAGGAAAAGGTTATGGAAGCTTTACCTGAAAAGTGGGAGAATTATGTTTTGCTGCTCACCCATGACAAGGATTATTCTACAATGACGTTTCACGAGCTTACTAGAAAACTTCATGCTCGGGAAATGGAAATGGAAATGGAAATGTTAAACTCAAAGAAGTCAACTGCTACTCTGCAAAATCCTGAATTATATCATGGTGAGAATACGGCAAGCATGAATGCTAAATCTAAGTCAAATCTGAGTTCTGTCCCAAGTACAACTTTCTTGACTGGAATTTCTGATAATTCTGATAACAAGTCTTCACGAGGTTGTAGTTTTACATTTCCAAAATTTTCAAGTCAGAATGCTTTTTCTACTGAATCGACAGATGATTGTGCTAAAATGATTTCTGCATTAATTTCATCATCTTTTGGTTTGATTATCAAGAATGTTGCTGATGCAAAGTTAACCAGCGATGATCTTGATGCACTTGATGATGATCAACTAACTGAATTGGATATATCTTGGCAATATGCTATGTTATGCCAAAGATCGAAAAGGTTCTTCAAGAAACATGGAAGAAATCTTTCTTGTGATAAATTGGGTTTTGACAAGTCTAAGTTAAAATGTTATAAATGTTTGCAGCTTGGTCATTTTGCCAAAGATTGTCAACAAGCACATGCAAGCAAGCCTAGTTTTACTCAATCACCCAAGCTTGGTTTTACTTAACCATCTACTAGTAACACAAGCAAGAAAACAGCTTTGACAGCTCAACATGATGGTGTTTATGATTGGGGTCAACATTTTGGATATGATACATCAGCATTAATTGTTACACATGACCAAGATGATTATTATTCTGATTCGAGTTCATATGACGCTGCTGAGAATGAGAAATTTGAGTCTAAAATTGAAGCCTTGATGAAAGAAAAAGAATTTTTGATTGAAGAAGTCAAAAGAGTTACTGCTGATTTCAAAATGATTAGTTCGGAGTTGGGAATTTCTAAGGAAAATGAGAAGGAATTGGGTATGAAGAATGAATGTTTGCTTAAAGAGATCAAATTGCTGAATGAAGTTTTAGAAATTTCTAAACAAGATAAAAGGGATGTTGACACTGCAAAAGCTAAGATCTGTGAAGAAAGGGATAAGTTGGTGAGAGAAGTCAAGAAATGGAAGGATGAAGCGGAGGATACTGCTTCTGATTTCACGAATTTGTTTGATAAATCAAAAGTCAAACTTGATTTGCTTACAAAGAATGCTGAAGAATCTGCTGCTAAGATTGAAGCATATCAAGTTGATATGGAAAAGTTATTGGATGAGAAGCGGGAGTTGGTTCGTGTAAATAAAGTTCAAGCAGCGAATTTGGAGATTCAAAAGCGCAATGAAAATAAAGTGAAGAAGGAATTATTTAAAGGTCTTGATAATCTTCGCCTGCAAAAATTTGAAACTCACAAGGTTGCGAAGCGATTGATTGCTAAAGAAAAAGAATTTGCTGAGGCTCAACAGAATATTTCTGATCTAAAAATTCAAGTTCTGGATGCTAATCGATTGTTTAACATTGTTTCAAATTCTCAAGTTTTCACAAGCTTCTTAGCTAATGATGCAAATTTTGAGAAAATGTTTGATAAGACTGCATCACCCCCTGCTCATATCAAAGAAGCTTTCAAAGAAGTGAAGGAACAAGTTGACGAATTTGATTATTCCAAGGTTTCATCATCTACTGTTAAGGATGAGAAGGTTGTGATGAAGAAGAAGAACAGGAAGAATAAGAAAAAGGAGGAAAAGAAATCTAAAGTTTCTCCTGCTCCAAAATTTGTATCTGGTTCATCTTCTGCTGATAATGAGAAGTCGGCTACTTCAAGTGACCAGCTTAAGTCACAATCTGGATTTCATGAAAAGATCTTTTATGATTAGAAGAATGTGACTGAAGTGAAAGCTGAGTTTTCTCGTTTAGCGAAGAATGGACATTTTACACCTGAGGAGAAGATTTCTGGAAAGCATATGGGATTGGGTTTTCACGGGATGAATAAAAAGCTGAGAAGGGTCCAGCATCATCATCTCAAGATTTGAAGAAATTAAGGATGAAACAAGTGAAGAAGGAAGTTTTTCAAGCTAATAAAGTTCAACCCGAGCGGTTCTACAAACTCAAGGGTTCGAATCAATTATTTTCTAACAAAGAATTTCCACTTCATTGTGTTGATGCTCGGAATATTTCTGAAGTATTTGTGAAAGCTAAAATTTCTTCTGAAAGTTCTCAATCTCGAAGCCCTACATCCAAATGGGTACATGATCACAGGCATCAGGTATATGATTCTCATTCTGATCATGTTCGAGATATTCATGTGTGTTCTTCACAGGTACATCAAAGGTGGGACAAAACTAAACGAATCTGTTATATTTTCCGCCAACCAGGGCATATGGCGAAGGATTGTCCACTACCTGCTGATTCACCCCAAGGGTTTCATAAGAAACAAGTGTTTGGTAAATCTGTCTCAACAAATTTTTTTGATGAACAAGGCAGAGTTTTTGATGAAGCTGAACCTACATTTTTTCATAAACAAAAACGTTTTGTTCCAATGTTTCAAAAGGTTCAACATGTAGGTTCATCATCACAGTCACCTGTGACAACTTCATCGAAAGCTGAATTACCTAAATCACAAAAATGGAAACCTAAGGTGGTTTCTAAGCAAAACAAGGACACTAGTCGACCAGAAGCTATTCGCTTCGGGTCATTTTTGGACTAATTAGTTTGACAAGTGTGCAGGAACTTATAGAAGACCTATCGACGGTTGCAAAGTTGTTGATGGAGGAGTATTCTGCTTAATTTAAATTTCATGATAAATCTTTCTAACCTGCAAGTTTTCTGAATTCTAAATCTGCAACTATCCGTGTTGATTGGTCAATTTTCTTTGTTTACAAGTTTTTCTCAAAAAGCCAAAAATAGAGTCTTGTTTTTGTGTAAAATGAAAATCCAAAAATAGAGTTTTCATTTTAAGGGGGAGAATTGTAAGTAAGGGGGAGTAATTGAGAAAATGCATGTTATGGGGAGAAGGTGAATACATGCCAAATATATAATGAAGGAAAGTGAATACATGCACAATATATAAAATTGTGAGAAATTGATCATTGGGAAATGATGGTACATTGGATTATGTATCTGACTCATGGATAGAGTAGATGAAAGAGCCATAAGATCATTGTGTGATATGCTTGGTAGGCTCGGCAAATTGAAATTATTTAGAAGTGATATACAATAAATACTAATGTTTGACCATGTGGATAACATCTTGATGCATATTTCATGACACAAAAAGAAAAATAATCAAAATGAAAAGTAACTGTGTATACATGTGTTCTTTTTGCAAAGATTTCAACTTGTTTGATTTTCTTTGTTTTGTCAAACGATCGGACTTTCTCTGCGTATCGAAAGATCGATCTGATCGTTGTTCGTTTGACGTTCTTCTTTATTTTCTTTGGTGTTTCGTATAACTCATCGGACTTTCTTTGCGTGTACGGGAGTACCGACCTGATTGTTGTTGGGTTATACAACTTCAACTTGTTTTATTTTTCTTATTTTGTTAAATCCGAGGCCTTATCTGCGTATCGAAAGACCGACCTTAAGGTAGACGATTTAACGTTCTTATTTCTTTTTGCATGGAACATAGTTGACAATATCATGAAAATACTATGCATTGTGAAAAATCACAAGTGCTGTCACACAAAAAGAAAAAAAAATGTCTGATTATGTCTGATAGTGTGGGATACACTGGTCAAAGCAAATCTAATCAATACTTTAACATATCCAAATGTTATGAGTATGATTCTGCCTGAGTTTAAGTTGGACAAATTATACTAGCAATCAGCATGACTTATGTGTTTCGCTTAATTGAAATTGAAGTGCAGTTCAGTGCGTTATGTCCAATTTGATCCCATATAGTGATCTTTTTCATACCAAAAATAGTGTTTGATTCTGTATTGTGATGTCATTTTATTTCAAGAAAAGTCAAAAAGATTTTAGGTTTGTTTTAGCATAAATTTTTCTAAAAATCAAAAAGATTTTATTTCTGCTTTATTTTCGATCTGATCAACATGTGATACAAATTAATTTTCAAAATCATATCTTGGAGTCTCAAAGAGACGTTTTGCGCCAAGATTATTTAAATGTTTGAGCAGGTTGCTAAGTGTAAGATATCACGATTTCAAGTCTTCTGAAGCTGTTGATAAAAGACCAGAGATACACTAGGCTTTGTCAAGTATTCAAGATCAAGCTATGATCGAGTTGAGGAGGAGTTTGTTTGAAGATTCATTTCATTGAACGAACGGATTCTACACTTGAGGGGGAGCTTGATTGAAGATACAAAGTTGATGATGTTGAAGAGATACTGCATACGATGAGGGGGAGTTTGTTGATACCTGATATGTGCGTCGTGTGAAGTATCAAGCAATGTACAAGATCAAGTCAAAGTATGCTTGGCCGAACCTGGTTCGAACCTGGAGTTCGGACTGGGATCGGCCAGCTGGGTATTAATAGTTGTTTGGTCTTTGTAATAGTGAGTTCTGAGCGTGTGAGATTTCTGCTAAGTGTGTGTTTCTGAGAGTGTTCTCTGTGTCTGTATTCTGAGTGTTCTACTGATTGTAATTGTTCATTTTGATCAATAAAACAATCGGTTAATTACGTTTCGATGTTCGAATAACTAGATCGAGTAGACGATCCGATGCTCACGCATTTTCAAGAGACCACGTTGATACGACTCCGGCAGAGGTGACTAAGCTTTCTACCGACAAGTCTACTATCTCATATGCTTCTGTGACTGTTGGGGCTAACTCCAACGTCGTGAATTTCCGATCCCTAAAGTCTAATTCAATTTGGGAGGGTGCCGATATTGTGATTCCAAAGGAAATTGTTTGCAAAGTACATGCTAAATTGTCATTCACTCTCTACGGGTATTTCCTCCGTGATCGGATTGCTTTCCCGGTGGTGGAGTATTATATTAAACAAGCTTGGAAAAAATTTGGATTTGTTAAAGTTATGATGAATGCGAGTGGTTTCTTTTTCTTCAAATTCCTGGATGAAAAGGGTATGTTTGATGCGTTGGAGGGTGGTCCTTGGCTTATTAAGAACCGCCCAATGTTTCTAAATGTTTGGACACCTACGACACAATTGAGGAAGGATGATATCAAAACTGTTTCTGTTTGGGTAAAACTTCACACTGTTCCTCTGGCTGCGTTCACGGATGATGGGTTAAGTCTTATTGCGACCAAAGTGGGAGTTCCTAAAATGTTGGATTCGCTTACGGCTGCTATGTGTCTCAACAGTTGGGGTCGAAGTAGCTATGCTCGAGCGCTTATAGAAATTTCAGCTGAATAAGATTTTCTTGAAACAGTTCGTATTGCTATTCCGGATATTAATGATGACTCTTTTATAATGGAATCTATCGATGTCGAATATGAGTGGCTTCCTCCGAGATGTAAACATTGTTGTGTTTATGGCCATGGTTCTACGGAATGTCCCAAACAGAAAAAGAAAACCGAGGCTCCAAAGGTGGATGAGGATGGGTTTACTGAACCCAAGGGTAAACAGGTGGCAAAGAAACATAATGCTATTCCGAACAAGGTCAAGCAGAAGTTCGAGTACACGCCGATTTATACCAAAAAGAAAACCGTATTTAATGAACAGTCGCAGAAGACGGTGGGGGTTAGCACTTTTAATAAATATGACGCCCTTGGGGCTGATGAGGTTTCTTTGGGTTTCGAGAGAAGCCATAATGCTGCCGCTTGGGCTGAATCATCTTCTCGGGACAATTCTTCTAACGGTTCTTCTCAGAACAGTTCTTCTAACATAAGTGGTGATAAAAGTGAGGTTGTGGAAGTGACCAATGAAACGGAACCCTTTATGGTGTCGGGTACAAGTATAACAAACAAAGGGGCAAGCACTCCTTCTAACAGGGTGTCCAATGGGTAGCATAGCTTCATGGAATATTAGGGGCTTGAACCGGCCTCTAAAACAAAAAGAGGTTCGCCAGGTAATCAAAGAGAATAATCTTAGTATGTGTGCAATTCTGTAATCTCATGTTGATGTTAAAAACCTTTTTTCTGTGTGAAAGGCTACGTTTCGGTCTTGGGATTGGACTTCTAATGGTGCTGTATGCTCTAAAGGTGCCCGTATTATATTGGGGTGGGATGCAAACGTTTTTGACACATTGATCATTGCTCAATCTAATCAGGTCATGCATGCCAAGGTGTTCTATAAAGATTCCAAACAGGTGTTCTTTTGTTTTGTCAATGCTGATAACTACTACATCCTTAGACGTCGCTTGTGGGAGGATCTCCGCTTACATAAAGTGTTCATCAAGGACTGCCCATGGGTTCTTCTTGGTGATTTTAACTCTGCTTTGAATGTTGAGGATAGAACTGTTGGTACCTCTGGGAAAGACACTGGTATGGGAGAATTTAAAAGTTGTGTTACGGATATAGAGGTGGTTGATGTTAATAGCACTGGTTTCCAATTTACATGGACACAAAAGCCTAAAAAGGGCATCGGCATCCTTAAAAAAATTGATCGGGTGATGGGGAACACGCCGTTATTGGACATGTTCCCCACAGCTTGCGCGATCTTTCAGCCTTATCGTATTTCTGATCATTGCCCCTGTGTCTTGCAACTTAATATTTAGTTGACTCGCAAACCGAAACCTTTCAAATTTGCGAATTTTCTAACTACTAAACCTGGATTTCTTGAGGCTGTTTCGGCAACTTGGGCTACCAACATTATGGGTGTTCATCAATTCTGCTTAGCTAAAAAGTTAAAGTTGCTGAAAACTCCTATGCGATCCCTTCTCTTTAAGCAAGGGAACCTGCACATGAGGGTCATTTCCTTAAGTTGTATACTTGATGACATTCAACGACAGGTTGATATTGATCCTTATCATGGGAATCTTCGTTATTTAGAGTCCAGATGTTTGAATGACCTTAATGAAGCGTCGTTGGATGAGGAGAGCTTTCTCAAACAGAAATCTAAGGTTCATTGGCTTGCTTCTAGCGACTGTAATTCTGCTTACTTTCATGCTTCTCTCAAATGCAAAAATCATAGAACCCGAATTGATGTTATTTCGGATACTGGAGGTACTAAATATGAGGGTGACGAGGTCCCGATTACTTTTGTTAAGCATTATGAAAGCTTTCTTGGTGGTGTGGGAAATATTGACCTTCATTTGAATCCGGAGATCTTCCAATCTTCTCTTGACCATTCCGTTGCTACCCATATGATTCGTAATATCACTAAGGAGGGGATAAAGGAGACGGTTTTTGCGATGGGTGATAACAAAGCTCCGGGTCCTGATGGCTACTCTGTGGCTTTTTTCAAGAAAGCGTGGCCGATTATTGGTAATGATGTCTGTAATGCTATTCAGGATTTCTTCAGGACGGGCAACCTTCTTCAGGAGCTCAACCACACCATAATTGCTTTGATTCCTAAGTTTACCACTCCTGCGGCTATTACTGACTATCGCCCGATCTCTTGCTGTAATATAGTGTACAAGTGTATCGGCAAGATTATTGCTGATCGAATTAAAGTGGACCTTGCCAGTATTGTCGATGTGAATCAGTCGGTTTTCATCCCTGGTAGGAAATCTCTGATAATATATTGCTTTTCCAAGAGCTGATGCATAAGTATCACAATTCTGTCGGGCCTCCTCGTTGTGCTTTTAAAATTGATATCCAGAAAGCTTATGATACTGTGGATTGGGGTTTTCTTTAGGATGTTCTCCATGGCTTTGGATTCCACCCAACTATGGTTGGCTGGATTATGACATGTGTTTCTATGCCCTCCTACTCTATATGTGTCAATGGCAACCTTTATGGGTTTTTAGGGGTAAAAGGGGTCTCAGACAAGGATGTCACTTTCCCCTTACCTGTTCACCTTGGTTATGGAAATTCTCACCCGCCTCCTTTATGATGCTGTGTGTACTGATCTATCTTTCAGATTTCATCACAAGTGTGAGAAGCAACGTATCATTAATCTCTGCTTTGCTGATGATCTCTTTAGTTTTGCTAGAGGGGATGTGGCTTCTGCTTCTTGCATTGTTCAGTCTCTGCACAAGTTTGCCAGGATGTCTGGGTTGGTCCCGAGCCCGCAGAAGAGCACGGTCTTCTTTTGCAATGTCTCGGACCACACCAAATGTGGGATTTTATCTGTTGTGAATATGGTGGAGGGTACTCTTCCGGTTCGTTATTTGGGAGTGCCTTTGATTTCTACTAGGTTGCGGGCCCGTGATTGTGCGCCTCCTCTGGATGGCCTGGACAACCGTATTTCGAGCTGGACGAATAAGCTCCTCTCCTTTGCTGGTAGATTGCAACTTGTTAACTCTGTCCTTTCCTCTCTACATATTTATTGGGCTTCGGTTTTTATTTTACCGGAGAGTATTATCTCGTTGATTGAGAAAAAGATGAGGGATTTTCTCTGGCACCATGAGGGGTTTGGCTAGAGTTGCGTGGAGGGATGTTTGTCTCCCGAAACCTGAAGGGGGCCTTGGTATTCGTCGTGTTGCGGATATGAATAAGGCCCTTATGGCCTCCCACATTTGGAGTATTCTGGTTAAAAGGAATTCTCTTTGGATCGCGTGGGTTCACACGTATCGGATCAAAAATAGATCCTTTTGGGAGTACTCGTGCCCTAAGGATTGTTGTTGGAGCTGGAGAAAACTTTGCTCTATTCGTCCGCTGATTCGGCCTTTCATTTGGTATGTTATTGGTAATGGTAGGAGGACCTCTGCTTGGTATGACAAATGGTCTGATTCTGGGCCATTGTGTCGTTATATATCTCATCGTATTATTTACAATGTAGGGTTTTGTCACACCCCCAAATAACCACTAACGAAGTTTATACCGTTAAGGGGTGCGAGCAAACCAGGACCACAACCATTAGTTACAAATACTAAACGAATCAGAGTTAGTCCAAACATATGTCATAAATTAAAGTCTCAAAATACGCAGCGGAAAAATATTGTCTTAGCACTAACCACGTGCTTTACAAATCATTGTCTTAAATTCCCAATTTAGTTTAAACAAAAATAAAATGTCTTCATGTGCCATGCCAACCCGCTCCGGATATTCCTCAGCGATCTGCAAAAGTTTAAACCACGCAAGTGTCAACCTAACGGTTGGTGAGTTCACGGTGGGCATGTCATGCAGTGGCCCGGTCTCATAATCATAATCGTGTCAACATATACTTATGAAATATTTATTTTTGAAAAGCAATGCTTAGTGATATCCATAATCATAGTATTGTGGTTTAGTAAAAGTAATGTCCGTAACATACGTTATCGGGTATGTACTAGTTTTGTATAGTTAAAGTGCTCAACCGATATCGCGGGTAGCTAATCCGTTGTTCCATGCACTAAGGAAGTTTGTACCAAAGCTGACTATTATTGTAGTGGCAGTGCCATCATCTATTTTGTTTTGCGGACCTACGTCATCGCGGCTTTGCCTCCCCCGTGTCCTCTCGGGATCACGGTCAGATAGGCTGATATTGTACCTCCGTGCACTTCCCGTGTCACGAGGCGGAGTTTGTCAAACTCCAGTAGATCTACCCAACATCCCCTCGCTTTACAATTAATGGTACAATTAAGTTGAGGACTTTTTCAGTTATAAGGCAATCCTTAGAAATCATGTGATATCATGAGGTTTAGACTTTAACCTACACTAGCCATATTAAAACGATTTACTTTGGGTTCTCATGAATCCCGAAAACATTTTCAGTTCGTTTTAGAAATAGTTGTTTAAGTATTTCATAAGTGTCTCCCATAAGACACTTCAAGTTCATCAAGTGGGTGCCAAGCACTCCTAAGTTTTCAAGTTCATCAGAGAGGTGCATAGCACTCATAAGGTTGTCAGCATTGTTTTTCATTAAGTTATTCAGTGTGACCCAAACGGGTTCACGGTAAATGGGTTAGTGACACTCACCTTTGGTTGCACTGCTACACTTGCTAAGTAATCCAAGTATTGATTGCTTAACGAAGACCTATGAACACGTTTAGGTCTTAGGTATTAGTTTTGTGTCTAATATTCAACTTACGTCACTATGGCCCATAACATAGCACGTTGGAACTACGACTCGACATACCGACACACGACACCGATGGTTGATCATAAACGAGGGTTCACATAGATCAGAAATCAAGGCATGTTTCATCATAGCATAATCACGTAAGTCATGGCATAACATTCAAGTAAGTTGCACAAGTTTTGGTTTTGGGTCAGGTCACAGTTTCGCTACATAGTTTCGCTACACAGTTTCGCTGTGTGCACGGGCAGCACTTTCGCTGGGTAATACCCGATGACACAGTTTCGCTAGCTAGTTTCGCTCGAAACTGATGACACAGTTTCGCTAGCGTAGCTTCGCTCGAAACTGGTTTGAACTTTCGTTCAGGTTGGTTCGCTCGGTAGTTTCGTTCGAGCAGGTCTACTTAGTTTCGCGGGCGACACTACAGTTTCGCTACATAGTATCGCTGGATGCATAAACAGTTTCGCTGTATAGTTTTGCCCAGAGAACACACAGTGTCGCTGGTCGCGAAAAACTCACAAATCAGCCTAAAAAATCAACCTAACAGCTTCCATACTTCATGTGATTCAATATTTAGCATGCATAATCATTTACCAACATAAAACAGTAAGCTTCAACACTTTAAACATGGATTTTCACATTCAAATCACCAAAAACACATTTTAAACCTAAAATGACCTAACTAGCATGAATCTTCATTATGGTTTGATTTCAAACGTAAAGTTACAAACTTTATGATAGATCTAGCATCCCTAAGCATTATATCAGAAGATCAAATGATTACATGAAGATCTAAGCATGCTTTTTGAGAAAACACATAGAAAATGCATAAAGAATGGTTTTGGGACTCACGATTCGATCTAGGGTCCGAATGGATGATGTCTCGAGGCTGAGATCACGTCGGCTCGTGGTGTTTCTCGACTGACCAGAAATTTCAGGAGAGTGTGTGTGTGTTTAGTGGGGAGATGATGCAAATGGGATGTAATTAGGGTTTAATAGACTTTATATCAGGAGCTAGTTTCGCTGGCAGTTTCGCTGGCCAAGCGAAACTGGCTCTGAACTCATGCAAGTCAAATGGTCTAGCCGACTACCGAGCGAATCTATAGTTTCGCCCAGTAGTTTCGCTGGCAACCAAGAGGGGCAAGTTTTCATTTTACTAAATCATGCGTTTAAATCACATTGCACATAATGACAATAAACACATAAACACATAACACAAGTGGTCGGGTTCGGTGATCAACCAAAGGTCGTGGATGTATTCGGCCTAGTTAAGTATTAGTTACTAAATTAACACTTATAACGTAACTAATGGAGATTGTCTAACGGAAGTTAACCTTGGAATTCTCGGATGTCACATCATCCCCTTGTAAATGGAATTTTCGTCCCGAAAATTATTCTTGCGTTGTAGCGTTCGCAGCCTCAGCTGTCGTTGTTGCTGTCGTTGCTAGGGAAAGAAAGCAAAAGTTTTAGGGTCGCCACATCCTCCTCCTGTTAAAGGAATTTTGGTCCCCAAAATTAAATCATACCTTGAGTTTCCGTGGACGTTTGCCCGAACAAGTGAGGATACTTTTTCTTCATCTGATCCTCTCAGTTCCCAAGTATATTCAGGTCCACGCTTGCTCATCGAATCTTGACGATCGGAATCTTGCTACGTTGAGGGCTTTCTCCTCGCGTCCCATGATTTCTACCGGTTGCTCAATAAATCTCAGATGTTCATCAATTACCAATTCCTCCAAAGGAATTATTTTGGTGTTTTCAGCCAGACATTTCTTCAGGTTAGAAACGTGAAACACGTTGTGAACTCCATCGAGTTCCGCAGGGAGTCGTAATCGATAGGCCACCGGGCCTACTTCCCCGATGATCTCAAATGGACCGATGTAGCGAGGATTCAACTTTCCACGCTTTCCGAAGCGTACCACTCCTTTCCAGGGAGATACCTTCAATAGTACCTTGTCGCCTACCTCGAACTTCAAAGGTTTACGGCGTTTGTCGGCATAGCTCTTTTGTCTGTCACGTGCTACGGCTATCCGCTTTCTGATTTGAATAATTCGTTCAGTTGTATCATGAATGATTTCTGGTCCGGTGAGTCCTTTCTCACCCGTTTCGGCCCAACACACGGGCGATCTACATTTTCTGCCATAAAGAGCTTTAAAAGGTGCTGCACCAATTCTTGTATGATAACTGTTGTTGTAGGAGAACTCCACCAACGGAAGGTGAGCCTCCCAGTCTTTATCGAAGTCGAGAACGCAAGCTCGGAGCATGTCTTCCAAAGTCTGAATAGTTCTTTCCGTCTGACCATCGGTCTGCGGGTGATAAGCCGTACTCATATCCAGTCTGGTTCCCAGTGCTTCTTGCATAGATTGCCACAGTCGGGAAGTAAATCGAGGATCTCGATCGAAGATAATGGTCTTAGGTACACCATGACGTGCCACAATGCGGTCAATATACAGCTTCGTTAACTTATCCATATTATCGTTTTCCTTCATTGGAATAAAGTGTGCAGACTTGGTTAGTCGATCAATGATAACCCAAATCGCATCCGGTCGATTCGATCGATGAGGTAATCCTGTTACGAAATCCATGGAGATATCCTCCCATTTCCATTCTGGGATCTTTGGTTGTTGCAATAATCCAGAAGGCTTTTGGTACTCGATCTTAACTCTTGAGCATGTTAAACACTTAGCCACATATCGCGCAATGTCGGCTTTCATGTTCGACCACCAATACAAGTTCTTCAAATCTTGGTACATTTTATCCGATCCAGGGTGCACCGAATACCTTGACTTGTGAGCCTCATCCATCACGAGTTCACGGAGATTTCCAAGTAAAGGAACCCAAATTCTGTCATTGTAATACCTGAGTCCATCGGACTTAATTTCGGAGTTACCATCCACCCCTCGCAGTGCTTCAGCTGCGAAATTTTCCTTTTTCAAAGCTTCTCGTTGGGCATCGCGGATCCGATCCGGCAATCCCGTGTGAATGGTAAGTTGGAGCGCTCGTACTCGTCGAGGCTTTTCGTATTCCTTTCGGCTTAAGGCATCAGCCACAACATTGGCTTTTCCCGGGTGGTACTTAATTGCTAAGTCATAATCATTTAGTAGCTCGACCCACCTTCGTTATCGCATGTTGAGGTCCTTTTGTTCAAAGATGTGCTGTAAGCTTTTGTGGTCGGTAAATATCGTGCACTTTGTTCCGTAGAGGTAATGTCTCCAAATCTTGAGTGCGAATACAACAGCTCCTAATTCCAAATCATGCGTTGTATAATTCTTCTCCGTATCCTTCAGTTTCCTAGACCCGTAGGCAATCACTTTGTCCCGTTGCATCAACACGCAACCGAGTCCTTGAATGGATGCATCGCAATAGACCATGAAGTCGTCCACCCCTTCTGGTAACGAGAGAATCGGAGCTGAACATAACATGTCCTTAAGAGTTTGAAACGCGCGTTCTTCTTTTTCACCCCATCTATATTGCACTCATTTATGTGTTAAAGCTGTTAAGGGTTGAGCCAATTGCGAGAAACCCTTAATGAATCTTCGCTAATATCCGGCAAGTCCCAAAAATTGTCGGATTTCGGTCGGCGCTCTTGGAGTAGACCAATTCTTGATAGCTTCTACTTTAGCTGGGTCGACATGAATTCCATCCTGATTAACAATGTGTCCAAGAAACTGGACCTCGCGAATCCAAAAATCGCATTTCGAAAACTTAGCATAAAGCTGTTCCTTGCGGAGTAATTCCAAGATAAGTCGTAGATGTCTCTCGTGTTCTTCCTTTGTCTTGGAGTAGATCAAAATATCGTCAATGAAAACTATCACAAACTGATCGAGGTACGGCTTGCACACTCGATTCATCAGATCCATAAATACAGCAGGCGCATTGGTTAGCCCAAACGGCATAACCAAAAACTCGTAATGACCATACCGAGTTCTGAAAGCAGTCTTGGGAACATCCTCATCACGAACGCGAAGTTGGTGATATCCAGACCGTAGATCAATCTTTGAAAAGTAGCTCGAACCTTGCAGTTGGTCGAAAAGATCGTCGATTCGAGGAAGTGGATACCGATTCTTGATCGTAACCTTGTTAAGCTCTCGGTAGTCGATACACATTCGGAACGTTCCATCTTTCTTCTTAACAAATAATACTGGTGCTCCCCATGGAGACGAACTTGGACGAATAAACCCTTTGTCGAGTAACTCTTGAAGTTGTGCGGAGAGTTCGTTGAGTTCGCTTACCGCCAAACGGTAAGGTGCGCGTGCGATCGGAGCGGCTCCTGGAGCTAAGTCGATTCCAAACTCGACTTGTCGAAATGGAGGCAAACCAGGCAGATCTTCAGGAAATACATCTTGGAAGTCGCGGACTATCGGGTAGTCGTCGATTTTACGCTCAGGAAGTGTCGTGTCGGTGACGTTTGCAAGGACCGCGAAATGTCCTTTACGAAGGCACTTTTGGGCTTTAAGAAATGAGATAATGCCGGTGACCGTTCCACCTTTTTCACCTTGAACTGTTAACACTTCACCGTCTTTGAGTGGGATACGAACCACTTTTTCTTGACATAAGATTTCAGCTCGGTTTCCAGATAACCAATCCATTCCTACTATGACATCAAAACTACCAATCGGGAAAGGCATAAGATCGATTCCTAACGTATGGCCAGCTAGTTCTAACTTACAGTCCTTAACTATCTGAGTCGTATCATGAAGTTTACCATTTGCTAGCTCTACCACATATTTAGCATCTAAGGCAATCGGTTTAGCATTAATTAACTTAGCAAACTTAGTGGAAATAAAGCTTCTTTCAGCACCAGAATCAAACAATACAGTAGCAAAGAAACCATTAAGGATGAATTTACCGTTAATCACGTTGGCATCGTTGCGAGCTTCTCCTTGACCCATGACGAAAGCTCTTCCTCTGCCATTTCCACC
>JBCNJP010000006.1:47613366-47628848 GCA_039602395.1 Deinandra increscens subsp. villosa
TTTTGTCACACCCCCAAAAATCCCACGCGCGATAACGCGCCGTAGGGAGCGTGACAAACCAGGATCGACATCCATTAGTTACACCAAACGACCAATAATTAGTAAAAACGTTTCATATTTCATTAGAATATAAAATCAGAGTTTTACAAATACGGAAGCGTAAATACAATAAATGTACTTATGTAAAATCTTTGTCACCCAATGTGACGTGGCTTGGAAAGACATTAAAAGTGTTTCAAGACTCATGCATGCGAACTCGTGATACTCGAACACCCACAACCTGAGAAATAACATGCTAAAAAGTGTCAACACAAAGGTTGGTGAGTTCACAGGTTTATCAGTTTATAAACAGTTCCAGTTTAATGTAAATCGACTGTTCAACAACAGTACCAGTTCAGTGTGAAACAACTGTTCATCGACAGTTCAAGTTTAAGTTCAAGTTCAGTTAATATAATCCAGATAATATATCAATAGCTAGCTAGGCTATTTTCAAGAAATCAGTGCACGTTTGACTAGATAAACTAGCTATCCAGTTACTGAAGCTCGACAAGTTCAAGTGTGCCTCGTTAAGACTAAGAAGTATATAACACCCGTTCGATATCCAATCGAGTCAGCGCGAATGACCCGGGTGGGGCTTGTCAGGCCCAGTAGATCTACCAAATAAGTTCTCGCTGATGTCACATTGACAGTAACTCTAAAAGTGAGGACTTTATCATAAGTGTGCCACTATCATTCAGGTGATATAATTATCTAACAGTTCAAGTGTTTGCATGTTAATCTCCCCCAACATGATTAAAATAAGTAAAATGGGGCCGTGAAACTCACCTTAGGTTGCACAGCAATTCCAGTTAAATAACAACAGCAAATAGCAAGAACGTGTCTCGCGAAAGCAATCAATCACCTAACGAGCATACAAGTATAAGTGTGTATTCAATCAGAAACGACTAAGTCAAACGTAGACAATGAAAACGAATGATCGTGAAGGCCAGAACAAATCGAGGATGACACATTTGCCGAATCTGAGCGATTATCGAAGTAACGTAAAATATATATATATATATATATAACATATATAACCAAACGCGCAAATGACATTAATAACGAGTTTATAAACGAGTTCATATATGTAATCCATAAAACAATCCCATGGGTTTTAATAGACCAAATATATATATAAATATGTTAAACTACGACGATACGAATAATTATTACGAATTGTTAAGAAAACAACAATTTAGATTAATTTATGTGTCAAAACAGTTTAGTTTATGTTTTAAATTAAAAACAACGCTTTTATGGATTTTTCAATCCATTTTACAAGTTTAAGGTTTATTTTTTTTTTCAAGAATCATCATAAATATGTTTTTAGTTCCAACCATAGACAAGAATTCCAAAAATGCCTCAAAATTAAAGAAACAGAGGTCGCTAGGGTTGAACCCGCGACCTTCTGTTCCACTCGCACATACAAGACCACTCGACCAAACTCGCTTTTTGTTTAGAAACCGGAAATGAAATCTTTTATTCAGCAAGGCGTAGCAGAAATAGGTTTAAAGAAAAACAATAAAAGAAAACGCGGAGAGTGGGTTTAGAACCCGTGACCTCGACTACAACATGTGAATGATCTACCCACTGGGTTGCCCATGCCTTTGTGTCATAACTCGGAAAATAAAGTTTATAACAAATAACCGTCGTGAGTCTTCTTCTTCCTCTAGAACTCCGGTGGCCGGAGTTTTATTCCGGTCACCGGAAAAACGTAAAACTGACCACAAACAGAAGGTGAACACTCGATTAACATAGAGAAATAGTTACCTCGCGTAGGATATGAGAAACAAGGAGTTTTAGACGCCGAAACGAAACCCGAACAATTCACGAACTCGAACTTCGGGGTCACTACAATGCTCCGAGGCTGCTGTGCTACGTTTAAGACCACAGATAGGTGTCGAATGGTGATGTTACAGCGGCCAAACAGTGGTGGTCGTTGGGTTTTCTCTCGCCGGGTATCAAGAGAACGAGAGGGACGAGAGGAAGAACGAGAAGTGGTTAAGGGTGTGTTGTGATTACAATTGATTGAATGAGTGTAAATGTTGGATCAAAATGACTGCTCATTGTGTAACCGAAACGAATTTTAAGTCGGGATTCATTTGAGGGCGTAACCGGCCGACGAAGGTTACAGAATCCACAATTAAACTTTAAGAAAAGGACATGAATGGTCCCTCCCCATATTACATAACGAGAAGCGAGTTTAGCAAGTGACGACACTAGTCCCCCTTAGTTTCATTAGTTAAAATAGAGTTTCCAAAATTACAGAATAGGTCCCTCAAATATTATAAAACTCTAACGAACTCTAACGGAGTTAACAAAAAATGTTTTTAACGACGAATATACAAGGAACATCAATATATATATATATATATATATATATATATATATATATATATATATCGTATAACGTTTATAAGAAATATAAACCTCGTCTTACCCATATAAAATCATAGGATATTATTCCACAATTATTTATGTAATCTATATGTTTAAAGTCACGTAAAGTTATGACTAAATGTTTATAAATATAAATCTACGATTTAATAATTAAAACTTACATAGAATGATAAAATAGCATGTGAATATATATAAATATATCACATAAAATCGTAAAGTGATATCAGAGAATATCAAACGTTTAAACTTAGTGCATGCTCGTACAATGATGATCACACGAAACCCTAATTGTTAAAGTCAACATAGTTAACACATAAATGTTCACGCAACATTTAATACAGTCTACGTTCAGTTAATGACAGGAAAGGACCTGAAAATGCGGATTGCCACACTTTTGTCAAACCCCATCCTTATCTTGTCTTGATCTTTCCAGACGTTTCTCCCAGTCTTTGCCATGAACTTCTTTTCTCTGAAGACCGCCATTGCCATTTGCCATGAGACATCCAACATCTCAACATCTTTAGGATTTATCTGGTTTAGCTCACCCGATAACATATCAGTTGGCACAAGGGTTCATTTGTATCATCAGGGTTGACGCCTCCACTTGAACTTCCTTGAGGTTGTGCCACAAAAGCAGTTGACTTTGCGACTGAGCTTGTTCCACTCCCAGTTGACTTCCCCTCATGCTTAGCCTCCACATCTTGTGACAACAGAGCTTGATTTAGTTTCCCCGCCAAACTAAGAGAGCTTGTATGGTTCAACTCTCTCTACTTGTCATCGATTAGCTTGGACTTGAGTTTGTTGATTAACTCATCAAGAGATAGTTCACTCAGTTTGTTGTTGTCCTTAATGATAGAGATATTAGTGTTCCAAGATTTGGGTAAACTATTCAACAGTTTCAGATTCTTGTCTTCCTTGTCTGGTTCAACATTATAGCTGGACATTTCAGCCATCAGAGACACAAACCTCTGCACCTGAGCTTCAAAGGATTCACCTTGTACATGGTTGAACAGATTAAACTTTTGCTTCAGCATTTGCTTGCGGCTTGCCTTTATGTCAGGATTCCCTTCATAAGCCACAACCAAAGCATTCCAGAGTTCCTTAGCGGTCTTGCAGTGTTTAAAACCTTGGGCAATATCTGGTGTTAATGCCATAGTCATGATGGCAAAAGCTCTTTCTGCTTTGTTGCATCTTTCCCAATCATCATCATCATACTCATCTTCCGTCTTGACCTTCCCTGCATTAACTCCTTCTGCGTGAGTAGGTGTGAATGGTCCATGAATTACTGCCCTCCAGAGTCTTAGGTCAACACTCTTCAAGTGATTTTCAAATCGATATTTCCATTCCAAAAATTTATCTGCCGACGTTAGCCTAAGTGGACGAGTGATGGATCCTATCTCGAAATCCAGCTTCTGATACATACTTGGTTCAAAATCTATTACGATATCTTAGGGAACACGAAACAAATGAGATTACGATCAAAAACCCCTGATTACGATCGCAAACAGTTGATTACGATCGAGAACACCGATTACGATCCAAGCAAGAATCGTAAACACCAAATCCGATAAAAATAATCGTAAACCCTGATTACGATTACTGATTACGACCCCGAAAGTCGTAAACTCCTGTTTCCGATAAGCAAAAATCGTAAACACTGATTACGATACGAGGGAGTCGTAAACACCAATTACAACTCCGAGATTCCGGTAACACAAAGTCGTAAAGTCCAATTACGACCAAGAAAAGTCGTAAACACCAAACACCGGATCGTAAACATGATAAAAATGTAGTCTTGATATCGGAAACTCAAAGCTGATGAAGATCTTCAACACCAATTGTCGCAAACACTAACTAAACCCAGAAAAACCGATCGGAAACTCGAAGAACAGCAGTAGCAGAACTCGTAAACACCAAAACACCTTCAAATCTTCAGAAAACCAAGACTTTAACCCAGAAAACAGCTTGAATCAATATCGTGTGAGCGTCGAATCACTGATTCTTGGCTCTGATACCAATTGTAGGTCCGAGATCAAACCAAGAACACGATATCTAATCACAAACGAGTGCGGAAACCTCGTGAGTGATTGATTGAAGAAACAAGTAGAAGAAATAGATTAGATCTAAGGTAAAGATCTAATCTTGAATGAGAAATAATACTTGTTGAAGCTGATCGTAAACACAAGATGAACACAGAAATCGTAAACAATGATTAGAAAAGCTTCCATTGATAGTAAACATATGAGGTATTTATACTACCTCTTACAAAACCTAGCCCAATAGTAAACACTAAGAGCCCAATCATAAACATAAGAAAATTGGCCCACATGGCCCAAAACATAACAACTAAGCCCAAAACCAATACTAAGCTAGCCCAAAACTAATGTTCATGTCTCAAATAAATATAGCCCAACAGGATACTGGCGACTGGAGAAAGGAGCTTTGGATCTGTACGTAGGCAGTGGAATGCGTGCAGCGGTAGAAGCTAATGGATTGATTATTGTGTTAGATAATTATCACTTCGCACCTACTATTACTAGGGTTGTCGTTTCTTTATGTCGTTTGAAAGACAATGGTTATTGTCATGTTTTTACAGATTTTGGTATTTTAGTTTCTAAGAATAATTTACATTATTTTAATGCTATTCCTCATCGTGGTATTTTTGAAATTGATATGCATAATCTAGTTTCAAACAATAGTTCTATATACACATGTATCACCAAGAAAGCAAGACGGAATTTAGATTCCACTTTCTTATGGCACTGTCGTCTTGGCCATATAAACAATAAACATAATTAAAAGCTTCAACACAATGGGCTTCTAGAATCAACCGACCGTGAGTTGTTTGATAAATGCGAATCTTGCATATGCGGCAAGATGTCGGAAAAGCCTTTTACTCATGTAAGTGAAAGAGCCAATGATCTACTCGGACTTATACATACTAATGTATGCGGCCCGTTTAGAACTAAATTTAAGACCAGTGCTAACTACTTCGTCTCTTTTACTGACGACTTCAGTCATTATGGTTATGTCTACTAGATTAAAAATAAACATGAAGTCTTTGAAACGTTCAAAACTTTCCAATGTGAAGTAGAAAATCAACTCCACAAGACTATTAAAGCACTTCGATCTGATGGAGGAGGCGAGTACATGAGTCAAGAGTTTTCAGACCTCTTGGCGAAATGTGGAATTGTCTCACAATTGACTCCTCCATATACACCTCAGCTTAATGGTGTATCTGAAAGGATAAACTGGACCCTGCTTGACATGGTTCGATCCATGTTCAGTCTGACTACTTTATTATTATCTTGGTGGGATTATGCTCTAGATACTGTTGTTCTCATACTTAATATGGTTCCGACTAAGAAGGTTGATAAGACACCATTTAAATATGGCACGGGATAGTCCCTAATCTGTCTTACTTGAAGGTCTAGGGTTGTGAGGCTCTTGTGAAACGAGACACACCAAACAAACTTGAGCCCAGATCTGTCAAGTGCATCTTTGTAGGATACCCAAAGGAAACAATAGGTTAATATTTCTACTACCAGCCCGAAGATGAAATGTTTGTCGCTCGGCATGATGAATTTTTTGAGAGAAATCTCATTTTGCAAGAAGCAAGTGGGAGCTCAGTAGAACTTCGACGAAATTCAAAGTCAAGATGCACAACCTTCAGCAAGCAATAGCGAACATCAAAATGAAGTAGCACATACTGATGCCCTGCCTCAGACTGATGTTGTTCCCATTCGAAGTTCCACAAGGATACCTCAGGAACCTAAAAGATATGGTTTTTATATCGATACCGAGGAGTAACAGTTAGGGGATAATGGAGAACCCGGTAACTATCGAGCTGCATTGTCGGCCAGAATCCGATAAATGGCTTTATGCAATGAATGCGCATATGCAATCCATGAAAGATAATCAAGTCTGGACCTTGGTTGATCTTCCTCCGAACAGCAAGAATGTTGGGAGCAAGTAGCTTTTCAAGAAAAAGACCAACATGGATGGCAATGTACACACCTATAAAGCTCGTCTTGTAGCAAAAGGTTACACTCAAACCTACGGGGTTGACTATGAAGAAACCTTCTCGCCTGTTGCAGATGTTAAAGCTATTAGGATTCTCTTGGCCATAGCAGCGTACTATGACTATGAGATTTGGAAAATGGATGTCAAAACTGCCTTCTTTTATGGACGTCTTGATGAAGAAGTGTATATGGTTCAACCAGAAGGATTTATTAATCCAAAATATCCAAAAAGGGTATGCAAGCTTCAAAGATCCATTTATGGATTAAAGCAAGCCTCCCGAAGCTGGAATAAGAGGTTCGATGAGGAAATCAAGAAGTTTGGTTTTACCCAAAACCCTGATGAGCCATGTGTATACATGAGAGCTAGTGGGAATGTCGTTGTCTTTCTTATCTTATATGTGGATGACATATTACTTATGGGAAATAACACTCCAATGCTACAAGATATTAAATCCTTGCTTGGAAAGTGTTTCGCCATGAAATATCAGGGAGAAGTAGCATATATTCTCGGAATAAAGATCTATCGTGATAGATCAAAGCAGTTAATAGGTTTAAGCCAAAGTGCATACATTGATAAAATTTTGAAGCGATTCAAAATGGATGCTTCCAAACATTGAAGTCTCCCTATGCAACATCATGTAAGCTTGAGTAAGGCTCAAGGACATTCAACACCTGATGAAGTGAAGCGTATGAAGGGCGTGCCTTATGCTTCGGCAGTAGGATCCATCATGTACGCAGTGAGGTGCACTCGGCCAGACGTAGTGTTCGCTCAGAACCTTACGAGTAGATTTCAACAGAATCCAGGTGAAAGTCACTAGATTGCTGTCAAGAACATACTGAAGTATCTTCGAAATACTAAGGATATGTTTCTTGTTTATGGTGGAGTCGAAGACCAACTCAGTGTCACTTGCTACACTGACACCAGTTTAGAGAAAGATCGAGATGATACTCGATCGCAGACTGGTTATGTCTTCGTCGAGAACGAAGGTGCTATTAACTGGAAAAGTGCGAAGCAGAGCACTACTGCAATATCGTCTATAGAAGCTGAATACATTACTGAATGAATATTAATTGATGTTGTCCACTAGACTCACATGATGTTTATGCTGATAAACATTGGACTGACCCAACCCATGAGAAGTCACTACATGGATGTTGTCAATATTGAATTTCGTAAATGGTTAAGTCTCTCATCCTTAGACTTGCGATGCAAGTAGGTATGTGTTAGTGGAGTGTTCTTCTTTGTTTTGGTTAAACGTTGTCCTGAATAAGGCTGCTATAAAAACCATCTACAGGAGCAGCATGAAGCCCATATCAAATATGTGTAGTCAAGATAGGATTCGTTCCTCCACATAAAATGGAGTTAGATACTACTAGGCCCCTCGATGATTTGAACAGATGTATGTACGGCCGTGCCCAAAGGTAATTAATATGAATCTTGATTGATTTGGTAATCTAGTTCAATATCGTGATCGAGAAATAGAATCGTTGAATACATTAGAAGACACATGATCCATGTCTAATGTTTAAACACAATATCTGAAACAAAGGGATGACTGATAATAATTTAACTGTTTAAAATGAGACGTTTATGAAACTATCCTCATGTGTATCTAGGGGCATTGGCGTGTTGCTAGACGCTAACCTTTGCTTGTATGATTACTTGTTATTATGATGTGCGCAAGTGGGAGCTGTTGGAATATGCTCATGTCATAATATATAATCATATGGCTAGACACATATGAGCCTATGGGGTCACACACAAATACAAAGAGATACCAAAGATATATATGTAATGTATATAGTTGTATTTACATTATGTATATAGACGCCTAAGATCAAGAGGTTAATTAACGGACATTAATCATTGAGCTAGAATTAATGATTTATCTAGGTTGTTAAATAATTAGCTATACTAATTAGGTTAATATCATCAGTTGGGTCTGATTAAATAATAAAGAAAAGATTAGGGAATTAAGTGTAAGTTGTGGTAAATTAGGATAATATACTATCCTAATCTACCAAACCCTAACTCTCTCTTCTTCTTCCTTTCTAAGCTAGTGAAAATTCTCCCCCTCCATGGAGAATTCGGTTCTTGTAATTTCGATCCAAGGCAAAGGACTAGCATCAGATTGGTGATTGAGGATGTGTAGTGTGCGCATCTCCTAGAGAAGTTCTTCCTTTAGAACTTGGTTTCACCATCAACAATCAAGCATTCCCAAAAGCTAATCCTTGTATTTGATTTCATGTTTATCATCTAAGTAATATGTTGATCCTGGTGTTAGTGCTTTGATTTTTATCCGTTGCGTTGTTTTTGAAACCCTAAAAGCATTAACAGTTTAGTTGTTTGTTAAATACTTGTATGAACGGGCCGGGGTAGGTTTAGAACCGAGCTCGATCCAGGGCGTGCATCAGGGATACGGGTTCTAAGTGGGTGGACATCTCCAGTTACTTCACTGGTAGATCCACTACTTCTTTTGAGATTGTGGTTGCTAAACATGTAGTTCATGCTTCAGTCTATTACATATGGCAGGAAAGGAATAACAGAATCTTCGATAATAATGCTCGGTCTCCTGAATCTCTCGTTGGTATTATTTGGGACCTTGTTCATAGCAGGTTAATTGGAATCAAGCTCAATAAGTCTTTTAGAGTTTTGCATATCCTTGATGATTAGGGCATTGGTGGTGATCAAAGAGATGATGATGGCATAACTTTGTCTCTTGGTTTTGTGTGTATTTGTTTCTCCTAGTTTCTCTGTTCTAGGTGGTTTTGCTCTTGTGTTTTCTTTTTGGTGTTTCATTTGGATTTTCATTCTTAGGGGCATGTCCCATGTTTGAATTAGTATGGACTCTCCTTATTACTTGTTTTCTCTGTGGTATATATATATATATAGAATCACCGGGGTAACCCTTTACCCAAAAAAATATTACTTGTATTAACGTTTATTGATTGGGACACAACCAAATGGCAGGCGCAAATAGTGTGCTTATTGTAAGTCCAGAATCCTTATACAAACACGATATCGTTGATCAATCGAAGGTGCTGAATCCTGACGATTGATTGATTCAAGATTAGAGAGAGATAAAACAAAGAACACAATCAAATATTAACGATAAACCTGTAAAATGGATGTACACGAATTGTCACAAACTCGTCTGGTACACCAATAGAGATTTTTGAAAATCTCCTAGACACCCTCTCTGGTTCACGAATTCTCTTCCTCCTCCAAATGGCCAAACCCTTCTAGGAATCTAGGAGGTTGTATTTATAGAATCACACAACCTCCACATACAAGCCCTAAATTCGGCCCAACCCAGGCCCATTTAATATCAACTATCTAGCCCATTATTCTAATGTATAAGCCTCATAAAACCGACCCTTACAATCTTCCCCTAGGCTTATATCATTAGAACTGTTACATTGAAAATTTTAACGAATGCATCTCCTTGCAAGACCACATCTTTTCTTGAACAATCTTCATTGGGCTTCACAAGAAACTCGGGAACTTTTCCTCAATCAGCATCAGCTCGAACTTCTAAAAATGAACAAACCAAGAGGATGATTCCCATACACTTGCTTCTCTTGAATGAACTCTGGATCTTGCTGAAAATTCGGTAACTGTCTTGAATTGTCTTTCTTTAGAGGATAAAGTTTTTGAAAACCTCCACTTTGGCAAACTTGGTTATTCTTCTTCATGCTGCACGATCTTCAACAAAAACTTGAAGTCTTCAGCTTCCCCTCAAATTGTGAACATCTTCTTTTGGAAGCTTTGAGTAGCTTGAAAAGAACCAACAACTTCCCTTATGCAGTTGCTTTTCCAGATAGGGAAGTCTTGTCCGATTGGTTCTTTAACTTGAGCAGTAGCAGCACTTTTCATCATCATGATCATTCGTTTCAATCATCAACCTGTCTGACATATTAAAAAAAATACAAACCACCAGACATATGATGACCGGTCTCTGGGTTAGTAGTTGAATTACATTATTTTAACCTAAAACCCTATTCTTGATTACGAGTTTTCTATAAAACTTTCCCTTAACCCAAGACCTCTTTTAACTTCCCCTGAGATAATACATATTATCTCTTTTCCCCCTGGGATAATGCATATTATCTCCAATGCGTATTCTCTCCCCCCCCCCCCCCTAAAGATAATGACTTCCAGTGAGATAATTCTTATCTCCCTATTATCCCCCCTTCTCCCCCTAACAATTGGGTATATTCGGGGGGGGGGGGGGGGCATACGGTCATGCAAAAAACCCACACAAACTCGTTTAAACTTCTCAAATTAACCTGGCCATGACAAAAAGAAAACTTAAAAGACACACACAAGAACAATTAAAAATTAAACATAATATGAACCAATTCAAACATGAGAAGGTTTCTAAGGGATCAAACCGTATGAATATGACCGAGGAACCCTTTTCATCTTTTGTTACTCGAACACGTCCAGGTAATTGCCAATATACTGGTCCACTTTAAACTCAAACCCTTTTCTTAGTCAGGTTGTTTGTCACTTTTATTATCTTTTATTGTGCATTAATTATGAACAGAAAGTGAGCTTCAACAAATCCTAGGTATAAGTTACTGCACACTATCAAGCACATAAATTCCCTACCATATATTTTCACAACTTGAACCAGAAGTTTGAAACCGAGCTTGAGACAAAGTTGAGAAGAGAAAGAATAAATCACAAAGATTTTGGGGTATAATATACAAAGTTAACTAATCTCCCGGTGATGTTTCAATCAGGCTGTAACCTGACACCGACACCTAGTACACATTAGAGACAAGGTTAAGGGTTTTGGACGCTAGAGGGTCTCTTTTATTGTGCTCTTTGGCATCTTTTGGGTGTATACATACATTTATATATATATATATATATATATATATATATATATATATATTATTTAAAATGATCTAGAAGCACGTATGTATGAACAACTCCAGGTCATTGCTCACGCAAAGCAGAGGGGACACCGATTTCTTTTTTGAGCTCAATTTCACACTCTTGGTGGCAAGCGTGTGTATCGGGAACTTAAACATGCAGTCAAATAGAAATGCAATTAACCTAAGTGTTGTTACCCAACAAACAGCCATACGTTATCTTTAAGTGTGTAACGCATACCTTTTTAGATTTAAGAGGTGAGCCTATCTGTACATCACCATGGATCGAGTCTTTCACATTTGCATTACGCGTGTCAGTCATTCTCAACACGGAAGTTTATTTCACTTCCCTCCTTCTCAAAACAAACACAAAACGCATTAAAATTTAAAAAGACACAATTTTTGAGGGGTCTTTTATTCTTCCCCTGCTTTTTGATTTTTAATCACTCTATTTTTTCTTTTTTTTCTTTTTTTGTTTATTTTTTTTCATTTTTTTTATTTTTTTTAATTTTTTTAATTTTTTTATTTTTAAAACGAACACACAGAACACAACTAAAACAAGAAAAAATATATTTAAATACAGCTGGCCAAGCTTACCTTTAGAGTATTTAGCTAGAAATTTTTGAGAATTGGGTTTTGACACACTCATACTTTACCGCTTCAAAACTCAAACAACCAAGTTAACAGTACCTTTTTTTTTTGCTGATTTTATACTTTAACCTCTCAAGGAAAACATACCCTTTGTTGTACAATATTGCATGCCATGAAGTGGGGCGATGTTTCCTATCTTGTGCCTCGAACAATCACTTAACAAAAAACATAGAAAATGTTAGTGATAGTCCTCCTTGACTGTTCCTGCACACAGTGAGAGATCAGTTAGCCAATGGTACCCAGGCCATTGTGGTTCTGGGTACTCCGGAGGAGTCAATAAATGAGACTTCTTTTAAACACATGCTCTTTGAGAAATCAGGAAGTGTGGATGCAGCTACCTTGGTCTTTGGTTTCCAAGTTCCAGGTGATTTAACATTTGTTTTAGTCACTTTTGAAGTTATGACTTTAGGTACTTCAACCTTCTTTAAATTTGGTTCATTTTTCAAAACAGTTTTAGTTACATTGGGAGCGGTAACTTTAGATTTTTCAAACTTTAGTTGTTTTGAAATTGATTTCTTCACCTGTTTCTGAAAACTTTTGTAACTTGGAAAACTATTATTTTGATTTGAACATTTTCATTGTTCTATGGCAGCACCCCAATGTTGATCAGAGGGTTTAACCTTAGGAGTGACAGTCTTCGTTGCCTTTGGTAGTTGCACCTTCATTGGCTTAGACTTAATAGAATCCTGAGATGAAACCCTTTGACTCTGCGAATAGTAGGGCTCATAGGGGTGATGGAGATGGTTTCGGGCAATGTGACTAGGATTGCCACAATTAAAGCAAGTCTGCTTCCCAAATCCTTGTGCTCCCAATGTTCTTTGATGTGGAAGCAACATTTCTCCACTTGGAACTGCATGAACCACATGAACAGATAGACGATACAGGCACTCCCTTGAGCTTTTCATCTTTGAACCCAACTGTAGGCATCACACATGGTGGCTCGATGACGATTTTGGGCTTCTCAACTTTAATTCCACTTGAAGATGCATCACTGGATGATCCTAAGCCTTTGAATTTGGAGGCAAATGAGGGCAACTCGTATCCATATCCTTGCTCTTGACCGAACATAGATCCAGAAGTCATAAATATCTTCCCCTCAGGCCTTGTTCTCATAATCACCTTCTCCCGTTTCACTTCATCAACAACCTTGAAATAAACAGTATCAATTTTAGGATACTGTTTCAACTTCTTCTCAACAATAGGAGCTTTCACCTTTTCTTGTTTCCCATCATTAACTCCCTTTAAACCTGAACCTGCACCTTCAGAATTGGAGTTATGACAACTGTTGTAATTTTGGCACTCAGCATCATCTTTGGATACATCCTCAATGGTCACTTCAGTTGCACCCCTTTCATCACTTTCAGCTTTAGTGGAATCTTTTGTTGACTTTTGGCCATAAGTCATAGTTGCCTCCATATTCAATTCCTCCTGAGTCATTGGCGTCGTCCCTACTAAGATGCTATCAGTTGGAGGAGGAGCTTCTTTATATCCAGATCTAGATCTATCAACTTGATCATCATCAAGTAAAAGTCCAAATATATCTCTGGAAACTGGTGGAGTAATGATACAATTTAGAACCTCGGATTTTTCTGTCTCACACCCAGCTTTATCTCTTCCAACCTGACCAGTCACAATCGCACAAGATAAGGATTTACCGGCTTCCATCATACGTTTATTTCTTATCTGATTGGTGTCATATTTGACAAGTAGTTCATCATATTTATGTTACAAATCGACTAACTGCTGTTTCAACTCAGACACTTCTATCTTGGAGCGATCATATAAGATAGTCTTTTCAGTGGCTAGATCGTAATATTTTTGAATATCTTCTTTCTGAGCTTTCACCTTCTCTTCGCTCTTTTTCCATCTACCCTTGAATGAGCTGGTGGCACATTAGCATCAAATAATTCTCTTTCCAAATTTGTTCGAATCTGTCTAAGACCAGGAATTAGACGAGCACATGTTGGATTGGAACATACTGGCGTTTTAGTCTTGTCAACTTCATCCACAAGTGCATGATGCTTTTTCTGGTCATCATTCTCATTATATGCTTTGCTCAAAGCATTCCATAGTTCATCAGCTGTTGTACATTTGTTGAATCCTTGGGCAATTTCTGGAGATAAGGCCATGGAGATAATCGCATAAGCTTCTTCATCCTTTTTAATTCTTTCCCTATCATCATCAGAAAATTCATTCTCAGTTTTAGATTCCCATCTTTTAGGTCCTGTAAGATGTATCGGTTGGAAAGGACCATCTATCACGGATCTCCACAACTCCACACCTTTTAGATGGTTTCTCAAACTGCATTTCCAATCTTGAAAGTTGTCAGGGGAGATCAGACGAGGAGGACATGTAGGATTAGTAATTCTTGTGATGAAGATGTATCTGAACTCATATTGATTATAAAATATAGTTGACAACCTGAACACGAGCTCAAAATATAGAAAAAAACACCAAAACACCAAATACCGAAAGACCCCAAAACTTTCGATGCAAAAACAGAGTATTTAACCAAGGGTTTCGAGATTAATTAGAAACTAACACGTAGAGATCGTTGGGAGCTTCGATTTGACTGGTAATAGCCCCCGTAACTCTAAACGTATCTCCTGATATGACTGTTTTAGTGAAAACTAACCAAGCATAGAAGCTGATTTCGACCAGAAAGCCTGATTTCGATCAGAAAACCTGGATTACGATCGAAAACCTGGATTACGATCGAAAACCCTGGATTACGATCGAAAACCTGGATTACGATCGAAAACCGTGATAGGAAACTTGGATTACGATCGAAAAGCCTGGATTTCGATAGAAAACCCCTGATTTGAACGAAAACTTGCAAAACAAGCTTAAAATCTCCCTTTTTCAGCAGTAAATCTCAATTAAAAACTTTCCAAAAGAGGATTTAGATCGAAATCCCCCTGTTTTCGATAGAGAACCTCTGTTTTCGATAGAGAACCCCTAAAATCAATAGAAAACCCTTGTTTTTGGGATCGAAAACCTGTAAACATCCACTAAAACTCACAAAACAATTAGTATGATCTTGAATTGATATCGTGCGAGCCACGAAACACGCGTTTATTGGCTCTGATACCAATTGTAAGTCCAAAATCATTAAACAAACACGATATCGTTGATCAATCGTAGGTGCGGAATCCCGACGATTGATTGATTCAAGATTAAAGAGAGATAAAACGAAGAACACAATCAAATATTAACGATAAACCTGTAAAATGGATGCACACGAATTGTCACAAACTCGTCTGGTACACCAATAGAGATTTTTGAAAATCTCCTAGACACCCTCTCTGGTTCACGAATTCTCTTCCTCCTCCAAATGGCCAACCCCTTCTAAGAATCTAGGAGGTTTTATTTATAAAATCACACAACCTTCCACATACAAGCCCTAAATTCGACCCAACCCAAGCCCATTTAATATCAACTATCTAGCCCATTATTCTAATGTATAAGCCTCATAAAACCTACCCT
>JBCNJP010000006.1:47629348-47741472 GCA_039602395.1 Deinandra increscens subsp. villosa
AGAAAAAAAATAGCATTTTATAACTTTTTTAATTATATGATGCACATGTGCATCACACGGGAAAAAAACGTTCAGTTTTTTTTTAATATTTTGCTCCAGATTTCAAGATAACGTAATTCTAAGACTTTTGGCGCAAATTTTATGAAAAATCGTTAACGTATGAAAAAGTTACGTGAGTTTTAATATGTGTTTTCGCAGTTTTCACAAAAATATGTGTTTTCGCAGGATCCTAACCCTATATATATATATATATATATATATATATATATATATATATATATATATATATATAGGGAGAGGATCATTTGAGAACTAATTGGGTTTGAGAACTAAAAAGAACTAATCTTAGCCACTAGTTTATATATATGGAAAACCCGCCCATAAAATTGAATGCTCCCCCATGAAAATTAGTGGCCCAATTGGTTCTCAAAAGTTCTCAAAAGAAAAAGTTAATGAAAGTCTTCCTTGACGATTCCTACACAAAGTGAGAGATTAGTAGCCAATGGTACCCAGGCCATTGTGGTTTGGGTATTCCCGAACATCAATAAACGAAACTTCTTTCAAATACATGCCCTTTTGTGAAATCGGGAATTTGTGGTCTAGCTACCTTTGATTTAGGTTTCCAAATTCCAGGTGATTTAAAAGTTGTTTTTGTCACCTTTGGAGTAGTGACTTTAGGTATCTTAACCTTTTTCTTTTTAGGATCATTTTTTCAAAACTGTTTTAGTTACCTTGGGAGTGCTAACCTTAGGTTTTTTTTAACCTTTTGTTGTTTTTTATTTCTCACATGTTTATGAAAATTGTCATAGCTTGGAAAACTATATTTTTAGTTGAGAGATATCGTTGCTTTTTGGCAGCACCCCAATGACCATCATAAGGTTTAACCCTAGGACTTACAGTCTTCATTGGTTGCACCTTTGTTGGCTTATGATTGGGATCCTTTGATGAAACCCTTTGATATTGTGGATAATAAGTAAGGTATATAGGGGAGATATAGGCAGATTCGAGCAATGTGCCTAGGAGTTCCACATTTAAAACATGTCTGCTTCTTCAGGTAAAAGTCAGACGTGAAGCCATAAATGCAATTGACAGTGATGGAGCCGCATGGCATTGTGTCTGCATCCTTTGGATGAATGCAGATCTAGAATTTTCATAATGTCCTGATGTAGAGAAGTTTTCATTGAGTCTTGTCTGGTTAGTTGAGAACTGAGCAGAACCAGACTTTGTAGAATTTGTGCTCCCTGCATTGTTTGATGGTGAAGCATTCTTGCTACTACAAGAGCCTACAGATGAGATTGGGGATTGGTAACCTCCTTCATTTTTCCTTTGTTGTTCATTACTGTTTTCATGGTTGGAGGTTTGATGGTGATCTTGGGCCTTTCAATCATAAAGTCACATGATGATTCAGTACCATACCCTAAGCCATAGACCCAAATTTCATGAACACCTTTCCATTAGGTCTTATAGTCATGACCACCTTCTCCAGTTTTACCTCATCAACCACTTTGGAGTAAACTGTGTCAATCTTTGGATAAGGGACCAACTAAGTTTCTCCTTATCAGCTTACTTCACCTTGGCAACAAGAGTTTTCACCTTATTACAACTTAAACCAGCACAATCAGAATTAGAGTTATGAAAATTATTGTACTTCTGACATTCAGCATCATCTCCTAACATGTCCTCCATGTTAGTTCATCTGTGCCACTTGCTATACCTGCATCTAAGTCCTTTGCTATACATGCGCACTTAACAGGCTTATCAGTAACTTTCATACATCTGGACTCTGTGGTCTCGGAAGCAACAACTGTTGAGGGATCTTTTGTTGGGTTTTACAGTGGTGTTCGGGTTACCCGTTTAATAATTTTGTTTACTGAACAAGTATATATATATATATATATATATATATATATATATATATATATATATATATATATATATATAACCAGATAAATATATATTAACAAATTAACGCAGCGGAAACATTAATTTTATTAAAACGCGAAAACCGTAAAACCGTAAAACCATTACAGGATCAAATCACCTTAAAAACGCAAACACGAAATTAAATACAACGACAAAAATCAATATCTAAATAAATTAGATATACCTTAGCCGGATCCGAACAACCGTTCGAGACACCGGGATTCAACATGTCGTCGCTAGGGTTGAACGAAACCGTAGAGTCAAACTTCATCGTCAAGTCTTCTACCGAGTTGACCGGATAAGTTTCTTCGTCACCAAGTAACTGGGTGACCGGTGAATCTTGATCCATGAATTTCGATAACGGCGGAATCGTCCCGAACCACAAACCCGAACCGGGGTTAGAAACCCCATGCTCGACGGACATAACCGGCGGTGACGCGGTGGCCGGCGATGGTGGTGCTCCGATCGCCGGAGGCAGGGCGGCGACGGAATCCGGTGACAGCTTCACCGGATAAAGTGAACTAGTAGGCCACGAGCGGGACGTGACCGAGGTGGTGGTGGCGACAGTCGGTGGTGGTGGTGGCAGCGGTGCACCGCCGTGAATAGTGGCGGTGGCAGCGTGGACAGCGGCGGCGGTTGTCCGTTAGTGGTATTTTGGGGGTGTGACAGATCAGAGTGGTGGCATCAGGCGGCAGCGATGGTGGCGCACCGCCGTGGAGTACGGCGACGGCGGCGGTGGTTCCGACAAAGGCGGCGGCTGTTGCTGGCGTGGAAGTGGCACGACTACGGGGTGGTGGCGCCATGGTGGTACGATAGGAGATTTCCGGCGGAGAGGCGGCGGCGAACGGTGGTCGAACCCGAGGGGGTGGTCGACCGAGATCGTAGAGAGGGAGAGAGAGAGAGTTTTAGGGTGTTTTGGTTTGGGACTGGATTAACCCTAAACCCTCAGGATCAGTTATATTTATAACTGACCCTAAACCTATTTGAATCCAATCCAAATTGGTTTAATCACATTTATCTCTTAAATAAACTATTTTATTAAAAACCTCTCGTTTATCCACCAATTAATTAATTGTTTGATTTATCCAAATTCATAATTTAGATAATTACAATTAACTAATTAATTTAAATACTTTAATTTAATTACCTAAACTAATATAGTAATTAAATAATTATCCACCAATATTACTAACTTAGTAATTAAGTTTCGTTCAATTACCGACTAATAAATTAATTCGGATTTTCTGACACGTTGACCCCAGTGTAACTCTTACGGGTCAATGACCAGGTCGGTCACGTTAATTTGTCGGATCTGGACATTAATATCCAACAAACTCCCACTTGGACTGATCCAGACAATTTAACGTGTACAGTTAGAGGCACTCTAGCTATGCATGACTGTCCAACCAGTCATGACGCTTTAAGTCGTCAGCCAAGGTATATATGTAGACCTGCATAATACTTAGGACTTAAGGTATGCATAAAGTCAGTTGATCCTTTCTGTAGACGACATCTGATGAACTATGAGACATGGCTCTCATACTATGTTCAATCATTTTCTCGTTCTAGACTCAGTGATCAATCAAACACATAGTAAGTTTGGGTGAGGCCTCACACTTATCACTTGAATCAACGATGGCGCCATGATGTCTAGCTATTGTGTAATAAATTACACAAAAGTACAGAATCCCGTATTGCCTGTATACAACTCCCACTGAACTTCAGATCTATTCCCAAAAGTAGTCTTTATGACTGGCATTAACGCGACAGCGGTTGACTACAATCAAAGAATAGACCTTGGTAAACAAGAGTTCTAGTATACGTCTCAGGTCGAAGGACACAATTGAGTATACCTGTAATTAAAGAAATCTCTTAATCCATGGAGTTTCATTTGATGCGAGTTACGTCCAGCGTTATTTTTTAATTAGGCCTTCAAGTTTTGAATGTCAACCGCTTTGAGATTCAAAAGTTAAAATAGTCTTAATTAAAACATCGTTCCCACGATATTTGATCGACTACGGACTATTTAGAACAATTCTTGGATAATTAACTAATTTCAAGGTGTTTCTAAGGTCCGATTTTCCCGCTCGGAGTTTTTTTGATTTTCGTCTTCAGTCTTCTGTTTTCATGGAATGATCCCGATTGGATCCACATCTCGTGGTCCAATCTTCTGATTTACTCGATCCTGGTGAAGATAGGAGTCATGCGAGGATTTATGCGCCTCAGAACTTCCAGAAATTAAAGGATTCGACATTAAATGAAGTGTTAAATGCTCGGAGCTTAGATCCGGCATTAATGGAGGCAACGAGTAATGAAATTAATGTGCCGGATATGAAATCAGCTTCTATCATTGCTACAGTTATTGAAGAGAGTTCCGAGTCTTCAATTGGTACCAACGGTTTAGCGACTTGATAGTTAATGAGGTAGCCTCTGATCCTATTCCGCTTTTTAAATCCGATTTTGTGTTTTTTATTGGGTAACGGGTTACCCCGGTGATTTGTATATATATACCGCCAAAAGAAACAAGTAGTAAGGAGAGACCTTACTAGTTCATACTAGGGACAGGCCCCTAAGTATGTAAAACAAGCAAACAACCAACGCAAAACCAGAAACAGAAACACAGCCACCTAGCAATGCAAACTCGGAAAAAAACAAGATCAAGAAGACTACGTCATGGTGAATTGGTCATCCGTCACACCAATTCTCCACGCATTCATGACCAGCTCCACCGTACGGGACTTCTTAAACTTCAAACCCAAAAGCCTGCAAAGAACCACTTCAATAATTAAACCTGCCACAATATCAGGAGGACGAGTATGATTATTAAAAAGACGATTGTTCCTCTCTTGCCAAATATAATATGTAGCAGCATGGACTACCAACTTATCAATGATAGACCGAATAGAACGCACAGGAGAACCCTCCAAGGAAGTTGAAATATCAGCCCACGATCTAGAACTGCACCCCAGGCTCGTATAGGCCGTAATCAAAGTCCATACTTGGGAAACAAACGAACACTCAAAGAAAAGATGGTTTCGAGAATCATGGTTGTTGTAACAAAGAAGACAACACATCATATTCATATTCTTCCTTCTCGAAAGATCCCATGTTAAAATCTTATCCTGAGTAAGCAAACGTTCACGCATAACCAGCCACACAATAAAGGCATGACGAGGGACACATTGGGCAAACCATACAAAATTGACCCAAGGGACCTCCACATCTTTAATACGAATAGAATGCCAAACAATAGCCGAGGAGAAGTCAGAAAAACTGTCATTAACCCTCCATTTCACAATATCATTAGTATTCAAGTTTAATTGAACATACACAGATTCAATTAAGACTGGAAACAGGTCATACCATGAAACCGGCCAATTGACACCATGATGATCAAACACATCCCCAACCTTGGAACTGTTAGTGAAACCAGCAGAAAACACAGTACGGGGACAGATATACCTACACAAGGGACCAGATGCTGTCCACTTGTCATACGAAACAGAAGTGTCCCTCCCGTTATCCACCACAGACCACACGAACTAACGAAAAATAGGAAGAACCGCCATAATCTTCCTCCAACTCCAAGAACAGGCCGAAGGACAATGACATTCCCAGAAATTACGATTCTTGAGACGATTCGCATAGACCCAGTCAACCCCAAAAGACTTGCGCTTAGACACGATACTCCATACATGAAAAACCGTTAAGGCCTTATTCATATCAGTGACCCGTCTCAAACCCAGCCCCCTTCAGATTTAGGGAGACAAACCTGTTTCCAAGACACCTTTGCCATTCCCTTCTTGAAAGCACCTTGACACCACAAAAAATCACACATTTTCTTCTCGATCAAGGCGATCGTACTAGAAGGGAGAATAAACATCGAAGTCCAAAAAATATGAAGCGAGGATAGAACAGAGATAATAAGTTGAACTCTACCCGCATAAGAAAGGAACATGTTCTTCCAATTAGCAATTCTGTTATCAAGACTCTCAACGAGCACGTTACAGTATTTAGCAAGGAGTCTAGAAGAGACCAAAGGCACACCCAGAAAACGAATCGGAAGGGAACCCTCCACCATTCCCATAACCGAGAGGATCTCAGCCTTCACCTGAGCAGGGACATTGCAAAAGAATGCTGTACTTTTTTGAGGACTAGGGATCAATCCAGACAGTCTGGAGAACATAGAAAGGTGCCGAAAGATATAATTCGCAGAAGACACATCACCTCTAGCAAAAATAAAAAGGTCATCCACAAAACACAAGTTGACAATTTTCAGCCTGTCACATTTGTTATGGAACCGAAAAGAACTATCCAGAGTCACATGGTGCTGAAATAAAAGAGAGAGCACCTCCATCACCAAAGTAAATAAATAAGGAGAAAGCGGATCCCCTTGTCTAAGGCTCCCTTTACCACGAAAGAAACCATGGAGGTTACCGTTGATGCATATGGAATAAGAAGGCGATGTGACACAAATCATAATCCACTTTACCATCTTAGGATGAAAACCAAAACCATGCAGAATAGCCTCAAGAAAACTCCAATCAATAGTATCATATGCCTTCTGGATATCAATCTTGAAAGCACTATGTGGCGGGCCTATATTCCGATGGTAGTTATGCATAAGTTCCTGAATAAGCAAAATGTTATCCAAAATCCTCCTCCCAGGAATGAAGGCAGACTAATTGATATCAACGATTTTATTTAAGTCAGTCTTTAATCGGTCAGCCACAATTTTACTAATATATTTGTACAGGACATTGCAGCACGAGATAGGTCTATAATCATTTATCTTCCCCGGGGTAGGCACCTTAGGAACTAGAGCAATGATGGTGTGATTGAGCTCTTTTAACAATTTACCGGTTAAGAAAAAACTTTAATAGCAAGGCAAACTTGTTTGCCAACAATAGACCAAGCTTTCTTAAAGAAAGCCACAGTAAACCCATCCGGACCAGGAGCCTTGTTGTCATTCAGGGAAAAGACCGTGTCACGGATCTCCTTATCATCAATAGGACGAACCACAGAGGCTGCAGCAAGAGGGTCTAACTTTCTGGTAAATAAATCCATAGGAACACTTCGATCCACATTCCCTGAACTACCCAGAAACGCTTTATAGTGAGTAACAAAGGCCTTAGGAATCCCATCACCATCATATTTATTTCCCAACATATCCGTGATCTCATTTATGCGTCCCCTATGATTTTTTTTTAGAGAAGCATGAAAAAAAAGACGTATTAGAATCACCAGTAGCCAGCCAATGAACCTTGGACTTTTGCTTCAAAAACAACTCCTCATTAAGGGAGATCTCTTGAAACTCAGCCAAACAGCTTCGCTCCTCATCCCTTAACCGATTATCCTTAGGATTTTTATCAATAGCTTTTTTAAAGCTCATCAAGCCTATTCCGACAATCAACGACTCTATCATGCAAATCACCTTGGGTATAAAGGAGTTTCCTCAACGGATGGTTAAGCATTTTCATCTTTTTAGCAACATGGAACTGATAAACACCCTGCACATGTACCTTCCAAACACTCTCAACCGACTCCAAAAAGCCCGGTTTCATCGTCAAAAAATTTGCAAACTTAAAAGGCAAGTTTACTCTTCTTACATGTTTTGAGGCGTAAAACACAAGGACTGTGGTCCGAAATCCTATAAGGTTGAAAAACAGCACTAGCAGCAGGAAAAACATCAATGAAAGCATCGTTTCCCATCACCCTATCAATCTTCTTGAGAACATCCACCCCCGTTTTAGGTTTTTGACTCCATGTAAAATGGAGACCAGAACTGTTAATATCGAAAAGACCCACTTCATTAACACAGTCCTTGAACTCAGACATACCAATATCAACGGCAGAAGACCCCGTCACTTTATCCTCCATATTAAGTGCAGAAATAGTCCACGGTCTACCATTAATGAAAGTATTATGCAATCTCAGGTCATTCCACACAAGCCGCCTCTTCACATAATAGTTATCAGCATAAACTACCGAGCAGAAGAAGACCCGTTGAGAATCATTGCATGTAATCTGAGTATGCATGACCTGATCAGTCAGGGAGATAACCATGACATAAAAAACTTTAGAATCCCAGCCCATAATGATCTGAGTACCCCTAAGACATAAACTACCATTAGAAGTCCAGTCCCAGCCCTTGAAAACACCACTACAAACTTTAAACAGCTTACCCACATTTACGTGAGATTCTAGAATAACACAAAGACTAAGGTTATTATCTTTACAAACAGTTCGAACCTCCTTCTGTTTGAGGGGACGGTTCAATCCCCTAATATTCCATGTCGCTAGACTATCCATTGGTAACCTTTACAGAAGGAGTGCTTGCCCCTTTTTGAGTCAACTTCGTCCCATACACCATAAAGGCACAATTTTCATTAAAAGTTTCCACAACCTCATCCTCAATATCATCATACTCCCTACGTCAATAAACATTGTCTCTAGTATTGGAGGGTTCTACCTTATACGTATCACCCCCATCCGTATCCATGTCACCTTGCCCAAGAACCCCAAACGAATTGGAGATCACAACATCCTGCTCACGGTCCGTTACAGTTTTTTCTTTCTGTTTAGGTTTGTTCGTAACCGGATGATACTCAAACTTGGGTTTCATTTTCAGAGGTTGGTACGTGTTCTTCTTAGCTAACTTTTTCTGGTTAGGTTCAACGAAACCCTCTTCGTCCTCCCTGTTCTGAATCTGATATTTTCCAGCTTTTGAACCCGTTTAGGACAGCCCTTAGTGTCATGCCTAAACACACAACATTGTTTACACTTAGGGGGCTTCCATTCATACTCCACATATATGGTTTCTGTAATAAAGTCATCACTATCCGGATCAGGCACAACAACCCTGATGGTCTCCTTAAAATCATGATCCGCGTAGATTTCAACCAAAGCTCTAGCGAAACTACTTCTTCCCCGTGAATCCATGCACATAGAAGACGTGAGCGAATCGAGCATTTTTGGCGTGCCAATTTTAGTAGCTATCATACGCAATCCATCTTCAGTAAACGCAACCAAAGGAACCCCATGCAACTTGACCCAAACAGAAACAGTTTTGATATCATACTTTTTAAGCTGAGTTGTAGGACTCCACAGGTTGAGGAACATTGGCCGGTTCCTAACCAACCAATGCCTCAAGGGCACCCATCATTCCCTTCTCATCCTCAAATTTATAGAAAAAAGGGGCTTTTACATATATACCCTTTCTAAGTCATTTTATTACATATATACCCAAGTCTAAACCCTAATTACATATATCCCCTTCCTAAATAATATATATTACATATTTACCTAATTCATTTTAAAAAAATTATTAAATGACTATAATACCCTTAATGATTATTTACATATTTTTCTTTCTAATATGAACAATTACATATTTATCTAAAAAAACAAAAAATGACCCATTTTCACCTTATATATATATATTATATATTTACATTTTCACATTCTAATTTCATTAATTACATATTTGTCTAAGAAAACATAAATTACATATTTCACCTTCTACATTACATATTTACAAATCTCACTAAAATTAACTTATTAAATGACTTGAAAAACATCTTTAAAAAATACAAATTCAAGATTCATTTTAAAACGAATCACCCATAATTGGCGAGTGTCTTAAAACAAGTGCATAAACAAGTACATATGAAAATACGAAGTGCCAAAATACATATGAAATATCAAGAATTCAATCTCTCAACTTAGATTAATTATTTTCTCGTCCCCTTTTACTTGTTGATTCTTCATCTTGAGAAGCTGCATTTTTGCATGTTTTTTGACGATGTCCATATTCACCGCAACGCCCACATTTTTGTCTCTTCTTAGGCTCATCATTTGGTTTGATCCTATTCTTTCTCGGTCTTCCAGGTGGACGTTTGATTGCAGGTGGATATATCCTCTCCCCAATATCCAAATGTACCCATTGATCCCTTGCAGGCATAGGGGCAACTTCTAAAGCATAAGCTAATTTAAACTTCTGAATAGTAAAATATGAATCAACGAAGTTGTCCCAATTTTCATCCCTTGTGAAAGTAATAAAAGCCGTTGCATGTATACACGGAACACCTCTAACCTGCCAAATAACCTACCAAACCCGACATGTACATGTTCTATCATCGAGTGAAACATCCCAACGCGTGTCCATATATTTCACTTCAGCTCGGTTTTCTCCACTTCTACAAACTTCATAGATACCCAAATTCTATATAACAATAAAATATATTAAATTAACTCAAAAATATAATATGAAATATATATAACAGATCATTAAAATATTACACTAACCTTGGAGATTTTGTTGAGATACCTCTTAGTTCTAGGTACCAACGTACCCTTCCAAGTTTTTAGAAGTCTCCTCTTCTTATCTAGCCGTATCATAATCTTCTCCCTAATGCAATCAAGTAGGTCAATTACCGATTTATAACGCGCATCACCTATCCAAGAATTAAATGCCTCCGAAACATTGTTAGTCATATAATCACACTTTGTTGTTGTCCCAAACTTACAACGACTCCATATCCTCTTGTGATTCTCATCAAGATAAGTACGTGCATCCTGACATGCTTCAGCAATATCATTTAATACCTTCTCATGCGCGGTTATACTATAGGTTCCAGCAGCTCTCCATACGAAAATGTCTCTTAAAGTTACTATACAAGTGTCTAACACATTCCCTATGCTCAGATGTAGGATAGACATGTGTAATTGCAACCTCTAGGCCCTTTTGCATGTCTGATGATATAACTAGTCCATTAGGTGCACCGATTGCTTTCTTAAGTAATTCAAGAAACTATATCCATGAATTTTTATTTTCTGACTCAAGTACACCATAAGCAACTGGAAAAATAGAATTATTACCATCCACACTTGTAGCAGCAACCAGTACACCATTAAACTTCCCTTTTAGATGACATGCATCTAAAGCAATATAGGGACGACAACCATCAAGAAATCCCTTCAAGCAAGCAACTAATGAAATAAAACAGCGTAAAAATAGTTTCTTGTTACCTTTTATTTCATAGTCAACCTCAACGACACTTCCCGGGTTTCGTCTTAATAGCTCCTCTTTAAAATCATTCATCTGCAGGAATGAGTCTTCCCACTTTCCGTACATATCATTATAAGCTTGTTCTTTCCCTCGAAAGACTCTCATGTACGACATGTCAACATTATAATTTTTCATAATCCACTTCTGGAGTACTATAGGTGAGACATCCCCCATCGGATTTTAGTTTATCTTTTAGCACACCTGCAATCCATCCTTGACTTGCCACTTTATTAGCTCCGTTTTTACTTCGGGTGCAAGAATGTGGTTCTACAAGTGTTTTAACCTACATGATTTTATAAGAATTTTGAGTTTAATAACAATACTAAAACATACTTGATTTTATTTAACACTTACCTCGAATGTAATTCTGTCTTGCTGGATAGAAGCGTGTATTCTCCATTTGCATCCTAGGTCGACACACCTTGCTGTGACTCGTGTGGGTTCACTTTTCTCAGTGAAGTATGCAAATTCATTTGTGATTGCATAATGGACCAACGCTCTTCTAAATTCAATCACATTCTCAAATGTTGAGTTCACTTTCATAATCCGACTATCCTTTTTATAATGTTCTTCCCCACTATGTTCTTCATCATCAATTTCAACATCAGTACTATAGGAACTATGATAACTCTCATCACTTAAAGAATATTTGGATTGTTCCCAACCATGTTCTTCCCCACCATCATCTTGTACCCTGCAAAAAGATGTGGAATCTCATAAAAAACTAACTAATCATGAAACCAATTCTACTAAAAGACCAAATATTTACCTTTGTTGCATCGAACTTGTCTCAACATTAGTATTTATCGTCACATAAACGGTGGATTCTTTATCCACATGATACATATCAAGCATCAATTGAAACTTGTCATGGGAGTCAACCTTTATAAAAGATACATACTCGGTGGTATATTTATCAATGCAATAAAGCGACAAAGTAAGTTCTCTATTTGAAGGATAATGAGTGGCAACCTCTTCAATCAAATTATCAAAATTGTATACATACGTGTCAATATAAATGCATTTTTGAATGCCAAAACATTATCATTTTGTTGATGAGTTCTTAGCTAACCGAAAGTATCCTCCATATCTTAGTTTTATCTTGTACTTGGATGATTGGGTTCCAATAACATCAATATTTTCTTCTTCCATAATGAATCAACCTAATAATCATAAACCAAAATAAAAAATAAAAATAATGCTTCATGAATCAAAGTCACGTGGTCTGCTTCGAATCAAAGTAAAAAATAAATGGTGCTTCATGAATCAAAATCACATGGTATGCTTCGAATCAAAGTAAAAAAAAATTAGTGCTTCATGAATAAAAAAGAATTGGTATGCTTCATGATCAGAAGCAATGTGTCAACAAAGTCACATTTTCACCAATATGGAGTTCACTTTCTATTGGTCAATGTATAGACTCACGTGCTTCATGAATTAAAAAAAAAGTTGGTATGCTTCATGATCACCTGCAATACATCAGTAACGTGGGACGAAATACAAACCCTAAAATCAACCAAGAAGGGATGGAGGCAGCGATTAAAAGACCCTAAAATTGACCAAGAGGAACCCTAAGATCAGACCCGTGGGACGAAATACGAACTTGGAATGGAGGCAGCGCTTGAGATTTCACGTCAAGATGGAGGCGGCAATATTGATTTCACATATAAGAGAGTCGCTTATGGAGAAAGGAGAAGGGATTGGAGGAGTGTTGCAGCGTGGTTTCTCACGTATATGTGTATTTTTCTTTTTTTTCCCCTAAAATTGAAAGGGTAGTTGTGTAATTTCCTTAGCAAAAAGGGAAATATGTAATTGATATTTAGGACTGGTATATATGTAATAAATCCCCTTAGTAAGGGGATATATGTAAAAACCCCAAGAAAAAAATACCCCAGTTTTGCTTAACATAGAGTTCTTCGTAGTTTTTTTGGAGGCCAAACATCCCCCAGTTTTGCTTAACATAGTAGTCTACCACCGGAAACGCAATTCTATCGCCAAGAGAATAACCAAACTACGTATAGGATACCTTCTTCTGAACATTACGAACCGAGTCCTTAGGCAACACAACATCAATACCATCCCTTGTAATACCATAGTAGAGAGCATGAAAATTCACCAATTTCTTACCCGATGATCCCTTAACTGAAGAAACATATGAGACTTTGCCGTTCGCAATAGATCCTGAACCTAATACACTTTTATCCAGATCACGGACACCTTGGTTATGGCCCACATCATGATCAGAACTCACTTTAGTAATCGGGGGAGGGATCATGGCAGGTTTAGACATCAGGACCTCAGTTTGAGGATTATTTGAAGCCGCCGCCGTAGGAGGAACGTCAGAAAGAGATGGCCTTTTAGAATCCATAGGTTTGTCCCCCAACCCTAGCGCCGACTGTGAATTAGACTTATCTTCTTGTACAAACTTTTGCGATCCTGGTTTTGAAGTGGCATTCGAATTTTTCAACGCTCCATGAGTAGGAATTTGTCACACCCCCAAATAACCACTAACGGAGTTTATACCGTTAAGGGGTGCGAGCAAACCAGGACCACAACCATTAGTTACAAATACTAAACGAATCAGAGTAAAGTCCAATGTTCATAAATAAAACAGTTTAACATACGCAGCGGAATTTAAAACATCAGTATCTTAGCACTAGCCACGTGCTTTACAAATCATTGTTTCAATTTCAAATTCCCAATTTAGTTTAATAAAATAAATATCTTCACGAGCCATGCCAACCTCCAGTGGATACTCTTCAACGATCTGCAAAAGTGAAAACCACACAAGTGTCAACCTAACGGCTGGTGAGTTCACGGTGGGCATGACATGCATTGGCCCGGTCTCATAATCGTATTCATCAACATATAAATAGGTAGTAGTTTGCAAAACATTGCCAAGTGTTGAATTATCGAATATGCACTAGTTAAGTAAAAGTTAAAGCGGTCAACCGATATCGCGGGTAGCTAATCCGGTTTCCATGCACTAAGGAAGTCGTACTAGGGCTGAAAGCTGACGTAACAGAGTTCGGCATTTGCCGATGGTTGGTGCCTCCAGTTGTGTCCCTTTCGGGAGGCCCACAACTAAAACAGGCTGATATTGAACTCCGTTCGGCCTCCAACCGGTTGGTTACACATTTGTGTACCGCGGAGCAGGGTTTGTCAAACCCTCAGTAGATCTACCCAACATCCCCTCGCTTCAGATCATCAGTACTAAGTTGAGGACTTTTAAATTAACAAGGCAATCCTTAGAAATCATGTGATATCATTTGGTTTAGACTTTAACCTACACTAGCCATATTAAAACGTTTGTTCTGGATTTCATCTGAAATCCCAAAAAGAGTTTTAGTGTCAAAATGGTTGTTTCCGGATTTCATTCGAAACCCCAAGGATGGACAGTTGCAAGTGCTCCCCATAAAACACTCCAACTTCCATAACAGGTATCTCATTTGGTAATACCTCAAAATGTCAGCGTTGTTTTGCGTTAAGTTCATTCGTTGTGTCCCAAACGGGCTCACAATTAAAGGGTTAGTGAAACTCACCTTAGGTTGCTCAGCTACACTTGCTATATAATCCAAGTTTGCTTAACGAAGACCTATGAACACGTTTAGGTCTTAAGTATTAGTTTTGTGTCTAATCTTTACTTAACGTCACTATGGCCCATAACATAGCACGTTGGAACTATGACTCGACATACAGACACACGACACCGATGGTTGATCATAAACAAGGGTTCATATACATCAGAAATCAAAGCATGTATCATCATGGCATAATCATGTGAGTCATGGCATAACATTCAAGTAAATTGCACAAGTTTGGATTTAGGTCTGGTCACAGTTTCGCTAGCATAGATTCGCTAGGCAGTTTCGCTGTGTGCACGGGCAGCACTTTCGCTAGGCAATACCCGATGACACAGTTTCGCTAGGCTAGTTTCGCTCAAAACTGTTGGCACAGTTTCGCTAGCCTAGTTTCGCCCGAAACTGGTTTGAACTTTCGTTCAGGGTATTTCGCTCGGTAGTTTCGTTCGGACAGGTCTGGTTGGTTTACCCGGCGACACTATAGTTTCGCTGTATAGTGTCGCTGGAAGGAGATATACATAGTTTCGCTATATAGTTTCGCCCAGAGAACAGGCTAGTTTCGCTGGTCGCGAAAAACACATAAATCAGCCTAAAAATCAATCTAACAGCTTCCATATTACATGCAATTCATTATCTAGCATACATAACCATTTACCAACATAAATCAGTAAGCTTTAACACCTTAAACATGCATTTTCATCATCAAATCACCAAAAACACATTTTAACCTAAAATGACCTAATCTAGCATAAATCTTCAACATGGATGGATTTCACACGTAAAGTTACTGACTTTATAACAGATCTAGCCATCCTAAGCAACATATCAGAAGATCAAGTGATTCCATGGAGGTTTGGTCATGCTTTTTAAGTAAAACACATAGAAAACATAAAAATGGTGGTTTTGGGACTCACGGTTCGATCTCCAAGCTTGGTGGATGATGGTTCGGGGCTGAGATCTTGATGGCTCGGTGTGAATCTCGACTGACCAGATTTCCAGGAGAAAGATGGAGTGTGTGTGTGTGTTTTGTATGAAATGAGGCAAATGGGAGAGTTAGGGTTTATTAAGATATTTTATATCAGGGCCTAGTTTCGCTGGCAGTTTCGCTGGCCAGGCGAAACTGGCTCTGATCACGAGTGAGCCAATAGACTGCCGGGCGACACTATAGTTTCGCCCGGTAGTTTCGCTGGTTACCAAAAGTGGTCAATTTCACATTCTAAGCAAGATAAACACGATTCATAAATTGTCATGCTATTCACAATACTAACTCATGTATTTAAATCACATTGCACATAATGACAATAAATAGTTAAACACATAACACATATGGACGGGTTCGGTGATCAACCAAAGGACGTGGACGTATTCGGCCTAGTTAAGCATTAGTTACTGAGTTAACACTTATAACGTAACTAACGGAATTGTCTAACGGAAGTAAACCTTGAAATTCTCGGATGTCACATCATCCCCTTGTAATTGGAATTTTCGTCCCGAAAATTATTCTTGTGTCGTAGCGTTCGCAGCCTCAGCTGTCGTCGTTGCTGGGGAAAGAAAGCAAAAGTTTTAGGGTCGCCACATCCTCCTCCTGTTAAAGGAATTTTGGTCCCCAAAATTAAATCATACCTTGAGTTTCTGTGGACGGTCGCTCGAACAAGTGAGGATACTTTTTCTTCATTTGATCCTCTCGTTCCCAAGTATATTCAGGTCCACGCTTTGAGTTCCATCGAACCTTGACGATCGGAATCTTGCTACGTTTGAGGGCTTTCTCCTCGCGTCCCATGATTTCTACCGGTTGCTCGATAAATCTCAAATGTTCATCAATTTCCAATTCCTCCAAAGGAATTATTTCAGTGTCTTCAGCCAGACATTTCTTTAGGTTAGAGACGTGAAACACGTTGTGAACTCCATCGAGTTCAGCAGGGAGTTTTAATCGGTAGGCCACCGGGCCTACCTCCCCAATGATTTCAAATGGACCGATATAGCGAGGATTTAGCTTTCCACGCTTTCCGAAGCGTATCACACCTTTCCAGGGAGATACCTTCAATAGTACCTTGTCGCCTACCTCGAACTTCAAAGGTTTACGGCGTTTGTCGGCATAGCTCTTTTGTCTGTCACGTGCTGCGGCTATCCGTTTTCTGATTTGAATAATCCGTTCAGTTGTATCATGAATGAGTTCCGGTCCGGTGAGTCCTTTCTCACCCGTTTCAGCCCAACACACGGGCGATCTACACTTTCTGCCATAAAGAGCTTCAAAAGGTGCTGCACCGATACTTGAATGATAACTGTTGTTGTAGGAGAACTCCACCAACGGAAGGTGAGCCTCCCAGTCCTTACCAAAATCGAGAACGCAAGCACGGAGCATGTCTTCTAAAGTCTGAATAGTTCTTTCCGTCTGACCGTCAGTCTGCGGGTGATAAGCTGTACTCATATCCAGTCTGGTTCCTAGTGATTCTTGCATAGATTGCCACAATCGGGAAGTAAATCGAGGATCTCGGTCGGAGATAATAGTCTTAGGCACTCCATGACGTGCCACAATTCGGTCAATGTACAGCTTTGTCAACTTATCCATATTGTCACTTTCTCTCATTGGAATGAAGTGTGCAGATTTGGTTAATCGATCAATGATAACCCAAATCGCATCCGGTCGATTCGATCGATGAGGTAATCCTGTTACAAAATCCATGGAGATATCCTCCCATTTCCATTCTGGGATCTTTGGTTGCTGTAATAATCCAGAAGGCTTTTGGTATTCAATCTTAACTCTTGAGCATGTTAAACACTTAGCCACATATCGAGCAATGTCGGCTTTCATATTCGGCCACCAATACAAACTCTTCAAGTCTTGGTACATTTTATCCGATCCAGGGTGCACCGAATATCTTGATTTGTGAGCCTCGTCCATCACGAGCTCACGGAGATTTCCAAGTAAAGGAACCCAAATTCTGTCATTGTAGTATCTGAGTCCGTCGGACTTAATTTCGGAGTTACCATCTACCCCTCGCAGTGCTTCAGCTGCGAAGTTTTCTTCTTTTAGAGCTTCTTGTTGGGCATCGCGGATCCGATCCGGCAATCCCGTGTGAATGGTAAGTTGCAGCGCTCGTACTCGTCGAGGCTTTTCGTACTCCTTTCGGCTTAGTGCATCAGCCACAACATTGGCTTTTCCCGGGTGATACTTAATTGCTAAGTCATAATCATTCAGTAGCTCGACCCACCGTCGTTGTCGCATGTTGAGATCCTTCTGATTAAAGATGTGCTGTAAGCTTTTGTGGTCAGTAAATATTGTGCACTTTGTTCCGTAGAGGTAGTGTCTCCAAATCTTGAGTGCATGAACAACGGCTCCTAATTCCAAATCATGCGTTGTATAATTCTTCTCAGTGTCCTTCAGTTGCCTGGACCCATAGGCAATTACTTTGTCCCGTTGCATCAACACGCAACCGAGTCCTTGGATGGATGCATCACAGTAGACTACAAAGTCGTCAACTCCATCGGGTAACGCAAGAATCGGAGCTGAACATAACATATCTTTGAGAGTTTGAAACGCGTGTTCTTCTTTTTCACCCCATCTATATTGCACTCCCTTGTGCGTTAATGCTGTTAAGGGTTGAGCCAATTGCGAGAAACCCTTAATGAATCTTCGATAATATCCGGCAAGTCCCAAAAATTGTCGGATTTCGGTCGGCGCTCTAGGAGTAGGCCAATTCTTGATAGCTTCCACTTTAGCCGGGTCGACATGAATTCCTTCCTGATTAACAATGTGTCCAAGAAACTGGACTTCGCGAATCCAAAAATCGCACTTCGAAAACTTAGCATAAAGCTGTTCCTTACGGAGTAATTCCAAAATCAGTCGTAGATGTCTCTCGTGTTCTTCCTTTGTCTTGGAGTAAATCAAAACATCGTCAATGAAGACTATCACAAACTGATCGAGGTACGGCTTGCACACTCGATTCATCAAATCCATAAACACCGCAGGTGCATTAGTTAGCCCAAACGGCATAACTAGAAACTCGTAATGTCCATACCGAGTCCTGAAAGCAGTCTTGGGGACATCTTCATCACGAACACGGAGTTGGTGATATCCAGACCGTAGATCAATCTTCGAAAAGTAGCTCGAACCTTGCAGTTGGTCGAAGAGATCGTCGATTCGAGGAAGTGGATACCGATTCTTAATAGTAACTTTGTTAAGCTCTCGGTAATCAATACACATACGGAACGTTCCATCCTTCTTCTTAACAAACAAAACCGGTGCTCCCCATGGAGACGAACTTGGACGAATAAACCCTTTGTCGAGTAGCTCTTGAAGTTGTGCGGAGAGTTCGTTGAGTTCACTTACCGCCAAACGGTAAGGTGCGCGTGCAATCGGAGACGCTCCAGGAACTAAGTCGATTCCAAACTCTACTTGTCGAAATGGAGGCAAACCAGGCAGATCTTCAGGAAATACATCTTGAAAGTCGCGAACTATCGGGTAATCGTTGATTCTGCGCTCGGGAAGTGTCGAATCGGTGACGTTTGCAAGAATCGCGAAGTGACCTTTACGAAGGCACTTTTGAGCTTTGAGAAATGAAATAATACCGGTGACTGTTCCACCTTTTTCACCTTGAACTGTTAACACTTCACCGTCCTTGAGTGGGATACGAACCACTTTTTCTTGACATAAGATTTCGGCTCGGTTTTCAGATAACCAGTCCATTCCTACTATGACATCAAAACTACCAATCGGGAAAGGCATGAGATCGATTCCTAACGTATGGCCAGCTAGTTCTATCTTACAGTCCTTAACTATCTGCGTCGTATCATGAAGTTTACCATTCGCTAGTTCTACCACATACTTAGCGTCTAAGGCAATTGGTTTAGCATTTATTAGTCTAGCAAACTTAGTGGAAATAAAACTTCTTTCAGCACCAGAATCAAATAACACAGTAGCAAAGAAACCATTCAATATAAATTTACCATTAATCACGTTGGCGTCGTTGCGAGCTTCTCCCTGACCCATGACAAAAGCTCTTCCTCTGCCATTCCCACCATTTCCATTTCCGTTGCCGTTTCCTCCGCCATTTCCATTACCACCATTGTTCCCCTGATTACCATCCCCTTGTCTTCTCAACTGCGGGCAGTCTTTCCTCATGTGGCCTTGAGCACCACATTCATAACAGCCACGGGCTCCACCATTGTTGTTATTCTGATTGTTTCCTTGCCCGATGCGGTTGTTTCCATTTCCCCTATTGTTGTTATTTCCCCCTGGGTTCTGACCGTTGTTGTTCAACCTTTGCAAGTTGGTCCAGCAGTTGTTGGCCGCATGACCCAATTTTCCACATCTTCCACACTCCAGACCCTTGCTACACATACCCCTGTGGTGTTTCTCACACTTGTTACAAAACGGAGCTTTACCTTTGTAGTTTCCATTCCCGCTTTGGCGATTGTTACTCCCACTGTTGCTGCCATAATTGAAATTAGACCTTGCGTTGTCAGGTCGCTTGTTCTGATATTGGGAGTTTGAGGATCTCCCAGATTGATTCACAGACATTGTTGGAGCTTCTTCTTCAGCCTTTCTTTTGCCACTCAAGGCAGTCTTCTCAGAGATTCTGGCAGGAAGTGTACCTCTTTCAACCTCCTGATCAGTTAACTTGTGAGCCAGACGGATGGCTTGTTGCACAGTTGTTGGGTTGCTGGCAGTCACCAAACTCTTGATTTGGGGTACTAGACCCTCCAGATAACGCTCAATGCGTTTGAATTCAGCATCAACCATGGACGGACACAGTACCGCGTACTCGTGGTAACGCGCAGTGTACTCTTCGACTTCAGACCCAGACATTTTAGAGTTCAGAAACTCTCCTTCTAGCTTCTTGACTTGATCCCGAGGGCAATACTCCTCCATGATCAGTTCCTTAAAGGCTTCCCATTCCATGTCGTTAGCCGCATTTACCCCGACCATTTGAATTTCGGCGTTCCACCAGGATAGAGCTGCTCCCTCGAAGGTACCAGTCGCGAATTTCACCTTGTTCTCAGCAGGGCAGTTACACATGGAGAAGACCTTCTCAGACTTCTCAATCCACCTGAGGAGTCCTACCGCTCCTTCTTCGCCGGAAAACGTCATCGGCTTGCAGTCCATGAAAGTCTTAAAGGTACAGTGATGGATGTTTCCTGATGCAATTAATAGTTCGGGTTTCAAATTTAAACAGGTCAAAATATATATCGCCTTGTGCCTTATCCGGCATAATAATTACCATGCGCGGCAATTGTAGCTTGCACGGCTGCCACGGCGGCTTGCACATGCTCGTTGATCATTGCTTGTAGTTGTGCAGGCGTCAAGTTAATGTTATTCCTTCCCGCTCTTCCAGACATTTTCTGGATTGTGAAAGTAGACAGTGTTCAGTAACAATTATAATCTATACATATCCCACAATATGTATATTAGCAATTCCCCGTTATCCCTCTATTAGTCTAGAAAAATTTTCGTGCATAATCGAGGCGTCGTCGGAGAACGTCGTAAGTCGTAAGTACCATCGTCGAAAGTCGGCCTTCCCATAAAAGTCACCGTCGGCGTAGTCATCGTAGCAGAGATCAGGACGTAGCGTGTAGCATCGTTTCGTTGTCGCTTTCCCCCGGAATAGTGCGCGTAATAGCGTTCGCATTTCGTATTCGTGTGTGAAATCATCCTAAGGTTTTCCGTTAGACTACCTAGACACAGTCTATATATATTTATATATAGTATATATATATATATACATATGGAGTATTTACTTACACAGCAGAGCGAGTATCCCAGGTTGGCACGTAAAAATTTTGTTTTGGGAATTTGTTTGTTCGTTTGTAACTAAGGTTTCAAGTTGCAGTTTCCAAATCGTTTTTCAAAAATGATTCCAGTTCTCTGCAACTTATGGCTCTGATACCAATCTGTCACACCCCCAAATAACCACTAACGGAGTTTATACCGTTAAGGGGTGCGAGCAAACCAGGACCACAACCATTAGTTACAAATACTAAACGAATCAGAGTAAAGTCCAATGTTCATAAATAAAACAGTTTAACATACGCAGCGGAATTAAAACATCAGTATCTTAGCACTAGCCACGTGCTTTACAAATCATTGTTTCAATTTCAAATTCCCAATTTAGTTTAATAAAATAAATATCTTCACGAGCCATGCCAACCTCCAGTGGATACTCTTCAACGATCTGCAAAAGTGAAAACCACACAAGTGTCAACCTAACGGCTGGTGAGTTCACGGTGGGCATGACATGCATTGGCCCGGTCTCATAATCGTATTCATCAACATATAAATAGGTAGTAGTTTGCAAAACATTGCCAAGTGTTGAATTATCGAATATGCACTAGTTAAGTAAAAGTTAAAGCGGTCAACCGATATCGCGGGTAGCTAATCCGGTTTCCATGCACTAAGGAAGTCGTACTAGGGCTGAAAGCTGACGTAACAGAGTTCGGCATTTGCCGATGGTTGGTGCCTCCAGTTGTGTCCCTTTCGGGAGGCCCACAACTAAAACAGGCTGATATTGAACTCCGTTCGGCCTCCAACCGGTTGGTTACACATTTGTGTACCGCGGAGCAGGGTTTGTCAAACCCTCAGTAGATCTACCCAACATCCCCTCGCTTCAGATCATCAGTACTAAGTTGAGGACTTTTAAATTAACAAGGCAATCCTTAGAAATCATGTGATATCATTTGGTTTAGACTTTAACCTACACTAGCCATATTAAAACGTTTGTTCTGGATTTCATCTGAAATCCCAAAAAGAGTTTTAGTGTCAAAATGGTTGTTTCCGGATTTCATTCGAAACCCCAAGGATGGACAGTTGCAAGTGCTCCCCATAAAACACTCCAACTTCCATAACAGGTATCTCATTTGGTAATACCTCAAAATGTCAGCGTTGTTTTGCGTTAAGTTCATTCGTTGTGTCCCAAACGGGCTCACAATTAAAGGGTTAGTGAAACTCACCTTAGGTTGCTCAGCTACACTTGCTATATAATCCAAGTTTGCTTAACGAAGACCTATGAACACGTTTAGGTCTTAAGTATTAGTTTTGTGTCTAATCTTTACTTAACGTCACTATGGCCCATAACATAGCACGTTGGAACTATGACTCGACATACAGACACACGACACCGATGGTTGATCATAAACAAGGGTTCATATACATCAGAAATCAAAGCATGTATCATCATGGCATAATCATGTGAGTCATGGCATAACATTCAAGTAAATTGCACAAGTTTGGATTTAGGTCTGGTCACAGTTTCGCTAGCATAGATTCGCTAGGCAGTTTCGCTGTGTGCACGGGCAGCACTTTCGCTAGGCAATACCCGATGACACAGTTTCGCTAGGCTAGTTTCGCTCAAAACTGTTGGCACAGTTTCGCTAGCCTAGTTTCGCCCGAAACTGGTTTGAACTTTCGTTCAGGGTATTTCGCTCGGTAGTTTCGTTCGGACAGGTCTGGTTGGTTTACCCGGCGACACTATAGTTTCGCTGTATAGTGTCGCTGGAAGGAGATATACATAGTTTCGCTATATAGTTTCGCCCAGAGAACAGGCTAGTTTCGCTGGTCGCGAAAAACACATAAATCAGCCTAAAAATCAATCTAACAGCTTCCATATTACATGCAATTCATTATCTAGCATACATAACCATTTACCAACATAAATCAGTAAGCTTTAACACCTTAAACATGCATTTTCATCATCAAATCACCAAAAACACATTTTAACCTAAAATGACCTAATCTAGCATAAATCTTCAACATGGATGGATTTCACACGTAAAGTTACTGACTTTATAACAGATCTAGCCATCCTAAGCAACATATCAGAAGATCAAGTGATTCCATGGAGGTTTGGTCATGCTTTTTAAGTAAAACACATAGAAAACATAAAAATGGTGGTTTTGGGACTCACGGTTCGATCTCCAAGCTTGGTGGATGATGGTTCGGGGCTGAGATCTTGATGGCTCGGTGTGAATCTCGACTGACCAGATTTCCAGGAGAAAGATGGAGTGTGTGTGTGTGTTTTGTATGAAATGAGGCAAATGGGAGAGTTAGGGTTTATTAAGATATTTTATATCAGGGCCTAGTTTCGCTGGCAGTTTCGCTGGCCAGGCGAAACTGGCTCTGATCACGAGTGAGCCAATAGACTGCCGGGCGACACTATAGTTTCGCCCGGTAGTTTCGCTGGTTACCAAAAGTGGTCAATTTCACATTCTAAGCAAGATAAACACGATTCATAAATTGTCATGCTATTCACAATACTAACTCATGTATTTAAATCACATTGCACATAATGACAATAAATAGTTAAACACATAACACATATGGACGGGTTCGGTGATCAACCAAAGGACGTGGACGTATTCGGCCTAGTTAAGCATTAGTTACTGAGTTAACACTTATAACGTAACTAACGGAATTGTCTAACGGAAGTTAACCTTGGAATTCTCGGATGTCAGAAGAATCCTGGGTAAAAACTTAGGTTTATTTATGAAATTAGTTGAGAAACTTTATCAACACAAATGTAACCAGAAATGTAAGTAGGAACACCGAGATTTTGACTAGGGAAAAGCCCTTAGCCCTTAGATGTCTCTAAGGCGCCGCCGGCATAAAAACCCCGGGTAGCGATAACACACGCTACCAATTTGTTGATCACTGAAAAATGTCGAGTACAATGTGTTTGCAGAGCGAATAATACGAGAATACAATCAGTAAAGCTCGAATGAGCTGAAAAATGAACGACTAAGGGTCCTATTTATACTCCGAGATGCTCCAATGACTCGTCCGATATTCCAGGGGTCTTCAACTGTTCTTCCGATATTCCAGGGATCTCCCCTCCAACGTCTCTTTCCGTTAGTTGACCGAGTTTCCAGCCAACTGACTTTGACCACGTGCTAAATGGGTCTTCAGCTTTCCTTATTCGACCGTTTGAGTGACTTTGTCAACCTGTCGTCACTTAGATAAAAGCACGAGACACGTTAGTAACGAAATCCTAGCATGCAGGGTCATTTGCACATGCTGGGTCATTGTAAAAATAAGGGCAATCCTTGGATTAGATCATATAAGTGTAAAATAAAATAAAGGTAAACCTTCCCGTTTGATGTTAATCATCCTAGGTCATCGAACATTACCTGTCAACATCCAGGAGTCATACGAATTCCTAGGTAATACCTGCCCCTGGATTATTGGCCGAGAATTCAGGGTATAACCCTAGAATCGAGAATAGATCATTATATAACATGTGGACCAGTCGATTAGGAAGCAGAAAAAGAGGATGAAGAAAAATCGCCAAAATCGCCCTAGGGTTCCAGCGTCAAGTAATGTGATTTACAAGTGCATTAGTAAGTCTGATTTTGTATTTGATTGTGATCACGATTCATTGGATGATTTGAGAGGAGTTAATGAATCTAGAGATGGTCGATGTGAAGATAGGAATATTAGAATTGACTGTAGGGCAAAGTTGTACATAACAGCCACTATGAGCCGGAATTTTCATCTATTGAAAGCTGAAGTGTTGAATCAGGATTTGTCTGATGCTAAAGAAATTGTGAATTATGGTTTAAGTTACATCTCTGCCACAAAATGAGGAAGTTGATGCTGCTATGGAGGATCTACTTAGGCTCACGAATTCTAATCCTGAGTTTTTGAGAGCAATGGTTGAATTTGTTGTTTTACATCAGAATGAATATGGATTTGCTGAAAGGTATCATGGTTACCTTAGTAATGTTACTATGCTTAATAATATTGCTCGGCAAATGGAGGGTAACTTTGAGATTTTCATTATGCCGATGGGTGCTGAGTGTGTTCTTATTACTGCTAATGGTTTTGAATCTAGTATTCCTATGGAGTCTAGCTACATTAATAGATACACGCATCTCAAATACAATAAAATCTTTGCTAGTTCGTTTGAATTGTCTTGTGACTGTTTGTTCAGGGAGGATGACCCTATGTTGTTGGCTCTGTTTAAATTCTATTCTGTAGGTGTTCTAAGGAAAATGGCTGCTAAAGTTAAGAGGAGAATTGATTATACTGAAAAGAATTTGTTTGATCTTCAGTATAGATTCCTGGATGTTATTCCTATTGAGTTCAAAGTTGGCAAAGATAAGAAACTTCAGGAAAATGCTTCTAATGGTGATGGGAAGAACTCTATTTACATTGATCCTATTTTGGGAAGAAGGATGGTTAGTTTAAGCCAATCTAAGTCTAAACTGGAAAACTTGATTTCTACCTATGACCTCATTTCCTCTTCACTTACTTGTGTTACCTTCAACTTGGGGAAATCCAATGAATTCCGTGATTATCATACACCATCCCAACTTGAATCTTATGTGATCAAGGTGCAGAATGTTATGGTGGAAGGTAATAATGAGGATACGCTGCCTATTCCTTTAATCAAATATGATCATGTTAGAAGTTTTAAGAAAAGCATGAGGGATATTATGGTTGAGCAACATAATAAAATTATTAAGGCTAAGCAAATTAACAGGGAAATGATTTTGCAAGTTAAGGCTGCTCCATTTGGTAATTCCAAGTGTAAGGCTTTTGAGAATATTCCCACTGATGTTGCAGCTGTCTTTGCTGCTAAAAATGCTTCTAATAGGGATGTGGCTGGCTTTATTAAGAAGCAACTTGCCAAGGAAGAAAGACTAAGGAAGGAAGAGGCAAAGAAGAATAAAGAGAAACAATTGTATGTCAATGCTGTTCAAAGTAGTTAAATATATCCCTCCTGCTACTCTTCCAAATGGTGAGAAGGTAATGATAATAAATCCTAAATTTATTGAGCAGACAATGAAAGTTTATAAGAACCAATTGTATGGGTACTTCATTGGTACTGTGTGTATGATAGGATGGGTGAGATTTCATATATATAAAATGTGAAAAAAAATTGGGATTGAAGACATGACAACAAATGGTAGTGGCATTTTTTACTTTAAATTCAAGGATGAAGAGGGGCCATTAAATGTATTGAAATCTGGTCCTTGGGCCATCAAGAGTATACCCCTTTGTGTTCATAGGTGGGAAGCGGGTATGGCTCCGAAAAGGGTTGAACCTAATTGTGTGCCTAATTGGGTTTCCTTTCATGGATTGCCATTAGAAATGTGGAACATAGAGAGTATTTGCAGTATTGCAAGCTGTGTTAGTAAGCCGGTTACTTTTGATAGCATAATAGCGGAAAAGTGCAGTAAGAGGGAAAATGCTAGTTTTGCTAGAGTTCTTATTGAGGTTCCTGGTCTGTGAAACTCTGCATGTTTCTGTTAAGGCTTTTTACCCTATTGATGAGTTTGGAATTCAGAAAAGCATTGACATCAACATTGAGTTCTCTAAATTACCATTTAGTTGCCATCACCGTTTGGTATATGGACATTCTTATGAGGCTTGTGGCAACTGAATGCTAACTAAGTGTGAGACTCTAGAGAGGGAGAAAGCTGTTGCTCTTGTTGAAATTGTTAATGAGCCTTCAGCAAGTACCATTGGTGTGGATGCTGATGGTTTTCAACCTGTGGTGAACAAAAGGAATTCTTAGTTAAAAAGTTGTTGATGGGAATAAGAGGCATGCTAGTAATAATACTGATAACTCCTCTGGGCTGGGCAATCATCAAAATATTCCACAGGGTGGGCAAGAAACTAGCAAGCCTGCTAGTAATCAAATGAAGAATGGTAGTAGCAAGCAGGGTGGTAGCACCTCTACATCAAACTTGCAGAATCAGTACATGGTAGATAATAATAGTCCCTCTAAAAGTCAAGCTCAGGGTATTAAAGGTGGGAACAATGTCGGCAGGAATGCTGAGCAAATTTTTGATAGCAGGAACAATCAGAGGAATAATGGTAATGGTAAAAGTGAAGGGAATGTTGTGAAGGGGAATGTAAGGTCTGATATTCCTGGGAAGGCAAGTGACAATAAAGGGGTTCAGAATAGGGTGTATATTCCTAAGGGGCAGCATCAGAGTTGAAATTCTGTTCCACCTGATAAAAAGGAGCCTTTAGAGGTATCTAATCCTTTTATGGTCTTGGAAGACATTACTACTGATATCACCAATGCTACTCAAAGTACTTCCATTCTCCAGCCAAATGACGGTTTTATCCCTGTTAATCAAACAAAAATTCTTACTACTGCTCTTGATAGTTATTACAAGAGTCTTTCTCAAGAAGAAAAGGATGAACTAGTGGTGTATGTTACTAATAGGTTGGTCCCTCCATCTGAAACAAGGAGTGCTTGGAGTTTTGCTCAAAGGAAAAATTTTATGATACTTTGTAATAAATATGGTTTTGAAGAGGGTATGGAATGTATTCTTGAAGTATGTGAAATGTAAGATGATTTAAATGAGAATGATGAAAATCAGGAAAATGATGTGAGGGTATCTGGGTCTCATTCTGATAAGTTACAATGAAGATTACGTCTTGGAATGTTAGAGGTTTGAATAATCTTGATAGGTTGGTGGAGAATAGAAGGGTATTAAGGGAGCATGGTATTTGGATGTATGGTTTTACTGAAACTAGATTGAATGTTGCTAAGATTGACTCTATCACAAATCAGATTAGGAATCAATGGAGGTGGTGTTCTAATGTCACTTGTTGTAGGGATTGGGCTAGAATTATCATTGGTTGGGATTTTCAAAAGGTTGATGTTCAAATTCTTGACATGAATGATCAAGCTATTCATTGTATCATAAATTCTCTTGAGAGTGATGAGAGTTTTTTTTGTTCTTTTGTGTATGGCCATATCACTCATGTTCAAAGAAAGGCTTTATGGCTGGATCTGATTGGCCATAACAAAATGATCAAGGATTTTCCTTGGGTATGCATGGGGGATTTTAATACTATTATTGACCCTTCTGAGTCCACCTTTGTGAATTCTAAACTCAACTCCTCTATTACTCAATTTAGAGATTGTCTTAACTCTTGTGGGCTGACTGATTGTAATGCTTATGGGCTGAAGTACACCTGGACTAGTAAACCTAAGAAAGGTGGTGGTATTCTTAAAAAGGTTGACAGAGTGGTGGCAAATCAAGAATTCTTTGAGCTATTTGAAAAATCTAAGGTTAAGTTTCTTCCTTTCTACATTTCTGATCACTCACCTATGATTCTTTTGTTGCGGGGAAGCTCTCCTAGAGTGGCTAAGTCTCTTAGATTAATGAACTATCTTACTAGGAAACTTGCTTTTCTGAAGATTGTGGAAGATGGTTGGAATAGGCAAATTGATGGATTTAAAATGTTCAGTCTGGTTTCTAAATTAAAGGGGTTGAAAAATCCTTTGAGGAAGCTAAACTTTCAACAGGGAAACTTATTTGATAAAACTCAAAGTATTAAGATTGAATTGGAGAGAATTCAAAGGGAAATGGTTGAGGATCCTAGTAATGGGCTGTAAAGGGATGAAGAGTTTGTGTATCTTAATGCTTATAAAGATGCTCTGATTGATGAGTATCACTTTAACAAACAATAATCTAAGATTAACTGGTTAAGTGATGGTGATAGTAATTCTAAGTTTTTTCATGCTGCTGTCAAGGAAAGGAAGCATAGGAATAGAGTCACAAAGATTTTAGATAGTGAGGGTGAGGAGTATTATGGAGAACAGATAGGTGAAGCTTTTGTTAAGTATTTTAGCAATTTTTGGGGAAAGAAGAGCAATGTCAACGAAATAAATGATCCGGAGTCTTAGTTTAATAAATTTGTTCCTGCTGAGATGGTTGAATGTATGGTGCTCCCTGTGTCTAAGGTGGAAATTAAGGAGGCTCTCATGAGCATTGATGATGACAAAGCCCCTGGGCCAGATGGATTTACTGCTAAGTTTTTTAAAGATGCTTAGGGAATTATTGGTGATGAATTCTGTGATGCTATATTTGAGTTTTTCAAAAGTGGGAAATTACTAAAGGAGGTGAATGCTACTTGTATTTCTTTGGTCCCTAAAGTTACTAATCCTAAAAATGTTATTGAGTTTAGACCTATTGCTTGTTGTAATGTGGTTTACAAGTGTATAAGCAAAATTTTGTGTAATAGAATTAAAGGGGTGTTGGGGGTTATAGTTGATGAAAATCAAAGTGCATTTATCCCGGGGAGGCAGATTAGTGATAATGTGTTATTGGCCTAAGAGCTTGTTAGGCACTATTAGAGGAAAAAGGGATATGTTAAGGTGGCTTATAAGATTAACATTCAAAAGACTTATGATACTGTTGATTTGTTTTTTTTTTAGATTTATCCTTATTAAATTTGGGTTCCCTGGGGTCATGGTTAACTGGATCATGGAATGTGTTTAAACTGCCTCTTTTTCTATTAATGTCATGGAAGCTTCATGGGTACTTCCAAGGTAAAAGGGGATTAAGGCAGGGAGATCCCTTGTCTCCTTATCTTTTCACTCTTGTGATGGAAGTCCTTAATCTCATCATCAAAAGGAAAATTAGTTGTAAGTGTGATTTTCAATTTCATTCGAGATGCAAGAAATTACAGATCACTCAGCTTTGTTTTTCTGGTGACCTTTTATTGTTTTGAAATGTTGATAGCACATCTGTTCTTGTGCTTAACGAAGCTCTTTCAGAGTTTAGCAGTGTGTCTGGCCTCATTCCAAATCTTTTGAAAAGTACAGTGTTTTATGGTAGTGTGAATGAGGCTACCAAGCAGGTTTTAAATTCCATTATGCCTTTTCAAGTTGGTAAGCTTCCTGTCAGGTACCTTGGTGTTCCTCTCTTGTCTAGTAGATTATTATATAAGGATTGCACTCTATTGATTAAAAAAGTTATTTAGAGGTTAAGTAGTTGGAAAAACAAGTTTCTGTCTTTTACTGGTAGGTTGCATTTAGTTAAATCTGTTCTATTTTCAATTGGTATTTATTGGACCTCCATGTTTATTTTGCCTGTTAAGGCGCTTGATGAAGTTGAGGCAATGATGAGAAGTTTTTTGTGGGATCAAGAGATTAAGGCTAGGGGTAAAGTTAGAGTTAAATGGCAAAATGTGTGTCAAAGCTGGAAAGCTGGGGGCCTTGGGGTTAAGTCTTTAAAAACCATGAATGTTGCTCTTATTGCTAAACATGTTTGGAACCTTATTTCAGGAAAGAACTAAATTTGGGTTAAAAGGGCGAATTTTTATTTGGTAGGTGATAGGAATTTTTGTACTTTACAACCAAAGGATGGGTTGAGATGGCCATGGAGGAAAATTCTGCAGTGTAGAAAGATGATAAGGACTCACATTCTTCATGAGGTTAGCTCTGGAAGGAATTTGAGTGCTTGGCATGATAGATGGCATGAATTGGGTCCACTTGATATGTACATACCAAGAAGAGAAATTCTAAGGGCTGGTTTCTCGGATAACACTTATGTGCAGGAAATTGTGAGTGGAAATGGGTGGAAGTCGCCAGTAGAATGGTTTGTAAAATATCCTGTTTTAAATTGGATTCAATGCCCTAGGATCATTGAGGAAAAGGATGACATGGTTAATTGGTTAAGCAGGGAAGGGGATCTGGTGGAGTTCAGTGTCTCGGGATGTTACAATGACTTGAGTGACATTAAGCCTGATGTTAAATGGGCTCCTAATGTTTGGTTTTCTCATAGAATTCCTAAACATGCTTTTGTTTTATGGATGACTTTGCAATTCAAGCTGTTAACTCAAGATAGATTGGATAGGTAGAATGGGGGTGATGATCTTAGATGTACTTTTTGTGAGAATGTCTCTGATAGTCATAACCATCTGTTTTTTGAATGTTATTTTTCTGCTCAGGTTTGGTTGAGATTGAAAAGGAAAGCTAAAATGACGGAAGCTCATGATAATTGGAATCTTGTTAAGGATTACATCAGTTGTTTACCCAAGAGTAAGTCTATTTGGAATGTTATTAAAACACTAACTATTGCTACTGTGGTTTATTTCATTTGGCAAGAAAGGAACATGAGGCTATTTCAGAATAAATGTAGACCTTTGGATGTAGTGGAGGGCTTGATCACTGAGGCTATTAGGCTTAAATTGAAGGGAACTAAGATGAAGTTCTTAACTCAAGTTATGAAAGCTAACGAGGAATGGAACTTTTTACCCTTTCATGTTTATAATGAGGTACATTTCTAATCTTCTTCTGATGGTGTGTGGTGTGTTTGTTAATAGCTTCTTGTATTGGTGGGTTTCTAATTGGTTAAGATTTCACCATTGGTCCTTCAAGGGTGGGGGTTTTATGGAATTCCATCTTTGATGTTGGGGACAGTTATAAAGCTTGGGTAGTCATCTGGTGCAGTAATGCACTTTCCTCTCTCAAATTATTTATTTCTGGTTTATTTTTGTTTTGGGTCATTCTGGTGATCTGGATTCTTGGAGAGAAGACATTCATCACTTATGCTATGGGTTGGAGGTGGTTAGGTCATTGTTGGCAACAGTGTTGCAGTAACTGTTTTGGTCAAAAATTCACAAAGGAATTTCGTATTCCAAACTTAGAATGTGAGGTAGTGTGCTTGCTAATATGTTCGAAATGTAAAACTGAACACAAGGATGTAACGAGGGAAAAATCCAGGATTCTTCGAGTTGCCTCTAGGAATCCTAGCAAAAAAACCTCGGGAGCCGGCCTGAAGAGCCCGCTACCACACAATTTTATTGATAGGAAACTGAAAATTACCAGTGTTTTGGAGGTTTGATCGATCAGGCTAAGTGTTACAGAGATCGTATGCTATCAGAGCTGATGTGAGAGTGAGTTGTGTGTTCCTACTGATCGAATCCTCGATTTATATAACAAACTAACAACTAACTAACTATCCAGGATTCTCGGGATCTTCTTTCTCCACTTCTCTCGACCATTGAAGGAGATACGACCCACTTTCCCACGTGCCAGTTAGTTAAGACCGAGTCTTCAGGAGGCAGTTATGCTCTATAACGTTCCTGAAAACAAATAAAGCACATGGCAAAAATAAAGGTTAGTCGATAACAAATATTCAGGATACCTGACTGGACAGGATTCCCAAACCGTAGCGGGATTCCTGGTCTTATGCAGCTTTCCTATGAGCATCCTGAAATCGACCCCTAACAATTGCCCCTGAGTCTCGGCTGCCTGTGGATAAGATTTACAGCTGGCGAGATTCGCTTAACCCAGTATTTCACGTCGTTATCACGGTAAAAACAGTTAGATGTGACGTTTTTTACGGCGTCCGATTGATGGGATAACCATCATTACTTTTCTTTAAATACAAGATTCCGAGATCATATCTTCATCATCTTCTCCCAAAAAACCCTTTCGAGCTTCTTCGACGTTTCAGGTCAGTTTCTTCTCTTCTTCTCGGGCTTCTTTTCGTTTTACTTTATTCCGGTCATGGCGAAGAAGAACACTCGTTCTACCACTCCTTCCTCCTCGTTGAACATCGAGGACTTCATTGATCAGGGGATTCTTCCCTACAATGAAGAAGAAACCTGCAATTTCAGCGACGACGACATCCGCCAGTTGAAGGAGTCTGGTCTCTTTCCGCCGTCATTCGGAGTTTTGATTCCCGGCTAAAAGCCGATTGCATGTCCAATGCCTGGGTTTGTTTTATCTACTATCCCTTCCTTCTTGGAATGTCTTATCCCTTTCCGGCCATCGTAAATGAATTCTTCAAAATCACTGGCCTTTCCTACTCCCAAACAATGCCGATGGTTTGGAGGATTCTTTTCTCTCTTGATAACTTGAACAACTCCCGGAAGCTTGAGATGGGGATTCCCGAAGTTTGTGCCGCTTACAACCTGAGAACCCACGGGTTCAGTCGCTTCATTCTTCAAGCCCGCTCTTCCTACTCTCAATTGATTCCTCGTGCATCACACAATGATCACGACTGGAAGAGAAAGTTCTTTTTCGTCAAACGTGAATCCACTGTTGGGGGTGATTCATTGCCGATGAAGTGGGTTCTGAAGGGTAGGAAACTGATTTAGGCATTGTATTTGAGTTTCTTTGAATTTTGCTAATGATATTTTAATGTTCCTTGCAGCTCCCAAATTTCTGATCTTGTTGATGTGACTGAAGAAGCTGTAGAAAGGACAGCCTCTTTTCTGGATATCCCACCTGCTGACAGAACCTTTGCTATCGAGAGCGCCAACAGCAAACAAAGCTTCTCAGTCGACCATTCAGAAGCCGTCATGTCTAGTACGTAGTTGAACTTCTCGAGCATATTTTTTGAATTAGGCTTCCTAATCCTGACTGCTTTCTTTATTTCATACTAGCAGCTCCCAAACCTGCAACTAGATTCTCCCTAGATGATCTGACCTCCTACCTGGAGATGAAAGAGGAGAAGCCCGAGCCCCTGGCCAGCATCCGACCTCCTACTACCAGGGCCAAAACAGCTTCCTCCAGCAAGAAGAGGAAAGGCTCGGAGGGTACTGTGTTCCTGGAGAGCTTTGATGGTCTGAGCCCCGCGGAGACTGGTAACAAGCTTCTGAGTCTGCATACAACGACAAAACTGGTAAGTGTATACATAGGATTCACATACCTTAGCGGCATCCGGCAAATGGCTGAGATTCCCAATTGATCCCATTGTCTTTCTTTCACAGGGCATCGAGCAGCTTAGCGCTGCGTGCATTGAGGCTGAGACCAAGCTGGCAATGGTCCAGAAGAAGCTTGATGAGGCAAGGAACACCATCCGCATCCAGGGCGAGATAGCTGAGGGCAAGACCCGTAATTATGAGCACAAGCTGAGAGAGCAGGAGCTGAAGTTCCAGGTAGCCGCGTAGGTGGAGGATGCTATCTCCAAGCAGTCAGCTGCTCGCAGTGTGCTCCAGGCAATGCTGAAAATGGCAGCAGAAGCTGAAGCCGAGGGGGTCACTTGCTCGAAATGGACAGTGGATGCCTGGAAGCTATTCTTGGAGAAACTGGAGAAGGCTGGAATCCCAACTAGTGGAGACAAGCTTCTTTTGGTTGATGCTGCCGGTGCTGATGCGGGTGAAAAGGGGAAGTCTGTGGAGAATGCAGACGAAGAAGATGCTGGCGGGAAGCTGGAGATTCCCGAGAAGGCGATGAGGACGATGCAACGGTCTGAGCCCTCTTTTTTAGTCTATAGTTTGTTTTTGGTGATGTATATGTCTTTAAACAATTTCCTTTCCTTGTATTTGCTGAAACAATACTAGAACAAGTAACAACAATGGTTGGGGATCCTGGTGGAGGGATCTTGCAGTTTGCAAGACGAAGCCAGGGTTCCCAATAAGCTTTTGACCCATGAGCTTCCCAAGGGGAGGGATCCTAAGGTTTTCAGGACGAACTTTGGGAAGCTCAAATCCCGTTATGTTAATAATATTATCGTATTTTGATCATTTCGAATGTGTTTTGTATTTACTTTGTATATCTTTAGAAATTCGAAACATGGTCGGTAACAAAAATTCATCTAAATCAATTATTAATTTTGTGGTGAAGTTTAAAATCTCTATAGGGTTAAGGTCAATTGAATCAAATAAACATACTATTCTAGCCTTTAGGATTTTGCTTATGCAATAATCTCTATATAATCAAGAATCCTATCAGGAAACCTCACTGGGATCCTCACAGGTTACCTTATAGAGTTTCAGACCGTTGGCTTCAGGATTCTGACGAGAATCTCATTTATGTTAGAACTTGTGATCTTTCCTCAGGATTCTGACAGGAATCTTAACCAAATATAATCTTTCGCAGCTCAAAGCCTCAATCGACTTTTAGATACAAACGATCATTTCTTTTTTCACCTTGTTTGGGATTCCTACGGGAATCCTGAATACACGTTTCTCGGCATTCGTCTCAACTTACTCCAGAAACTGAAACAATCATAAGAAGCTTCTTGGCCTTCGGCCGAAGCCGATGCTTTCGAGAGCAAGTTAAGTTTAAAAATGAGTTGGGAATAAACCCATGCATTTCTGGGGACAAGCCCGTGTAATTCTGGGGACAAGCCCGTGCAATTCTGGGGACAAGCCCGTGTAATTCTGGGGACAAGCCCGTGCAATTCTGGGGACAAGCCCGTGTAATTCTGGGGACAAGCCCGTGTAATTCTGGGGACAAGCCCATACGTATGTGACATGAAAATGCCAAAGCCTTAGATAACACGTCAGTGTTATAAACCTTGAGAATCCTCCCAGCAGCCTCCAGTGACAAAGATTGTCAGCCACCCCTGGAGTGGACTGGTCCGGCCACCTTGAGCATACTGGTGGACAACGTGCGCTCCTGGCGAGGGTCGTGCGCTACTGGCGATTACCCAAACGTAGAAGAGGTGAAATCCTCTTAAACCTTAGAAGGTATGTAGGATACCTTAAACGGAGGAGAGGTGATCAGCCTCTAACTGGGGATACACCCAAATTACTTTAGTTAGGATTCTAAGAATCTGCAAAACACTCAACACTTGGTGAGGGGTGGGTGTTAGCTTAGCTAACACCACTCCGATGCTTAAGTCAGTAATGAATCATAAAAATAATAAGAATACATTGAAATAGGATTAGTATACATACCTTGGATTATTTATGCAGTGAGGATCCTTGGGATTCTGCCTGAGATTCTCAATGAGATTCTCACATAAAATACGCTTTAAGGTGGACAGCATTCCAAGCTCTAGGCAGAGGTTCTCCTTCCATATTTATCAGACGATATGCCCCCTTTCCTTCTTCTGAATCTATCTTCAGCTTTTTTGGATTTCACTACCATGTCATCTATGTAGACTTCCATCGTGTCCCCCAGTTACTCTTTGAACATCATATTGACGAGCCTCTAGTAGGTGGCACCTGCATTTCTTAAACCAAAAGGCATAGCAGTGTAACAATATATACCTGTTGGAGTCATAAATGCCGTATGCTCCTGATCGCATGGTTCCATCTGAATTTGTTGGAATCCTGCTGAAGCATCCATGAAGGTGAGCATCTCGTGACCAGCCGTCGCATCCACCATAGCATCAATATGGGGAAGTGGAAACGGATCCTTAGGACAGGCTTTGTTCAAGTCTGTGTAATCGACACAAACTCTCCACTTTCCATTCTTCTTCTGGACCACCACCACATTTGCTAGCCATCTAGGATACTTGACTTCTCTGATCATCTTTGTTTTGAGAAGCTTGTTGACTTCCTCCTGGATGATTATATTCTTCTCTGGAGCGAACTTCCTCCTTTTTTGCTGTATAGGTCTGAAAGAAGGATCTAAACCAAGTTTGTGAGTAATTATATGTTTAGGGATACCTGTCATATCTTCAGGCTTCCATGCGAAAGTTGAAGTTCTGGCTTTAAGAAGCTGGAATAATTCCTGCTCAACATTTGTTGGGATACTTGTTCCCACAAGCACCTTGATTTCAGGATTCCTAGGGTCTAGAGGCACTTCTTTGACTTCCAGCTCCCTGTCCTCCTGCACTTCAGGTGCCTTTTTTGTAATTTCTATCCCTTCATCACCTTAGTGGTGTTCTTCATCGAAGTTGAATAACAGTTTTTAGCTTCCTGCTGGTCGCTTTCAATTCTTACAACTCCCCAAGGTGTGGGAAGCTTAATACATTGGTGATAAGTTGAAGGGACTTCCTTCATCTCGTGAATCCATGGCCTGCCAAGAATAATATTGCAACAAGAGAGAGAATCTATAACACAGAATTTTTGCATAGAGTTTACCCCCTCTATATATACCGGCAGCCTGATATCCCCAACGGTGCTTTTAGTTTCACCGCTGAAGCCAACTAGGACTGAGGATCTTGCAACTATTTCAGTTTCTGGGATCCCCATCTTTTTTAGTACATCAAGGCGGATTATGTTTACTGAGCTACCATTATCAATCAGGATCCTGCGAACAAAATGGTTAGCGATATATAAAGTAACCACAAGACTATCATGATGAGGATCCTGAACATGAGAACGGTTACTCTCATCGAAAGATATAAGTTTGCCCTAAGTTAGGGTGGACGTCCGGACAGGTCTGTCACCCTGTTCAGATTTGGACTCCTTAGCATGCTTCTTGGCTGAGGAATACGAAGTGCCGCAGATGTCTGAGCCTCCTGAGATGAAGTTGATTATCTGGGCATCCTCCGGGTGGAGAAGCTGCTCTCTGAGGCACCTTGTCGACTTCCTGAGTCTTGATCTTCTTTCTGCCAATCAATTCTTTAAGATGCCCCTTGCTGAGTAGATAGCTGATTTCCTTTCGGAGTGCTATACATTCGTCTGTTAGGTGGCCAAAATCTTCATGGAAGGCACACCACTTGGTCTTGTCTTTCCAGGATCCTTGCTTAGTATCCTTCATGGGACATCTTGCTTTTTCACCTAGATCCTGCATAGCACACATCAAACCACCAATATCAACAGAAAAACAGTATTCAGATACCTTAGGGTACTTCTCATCATCATCGTCTTGATCAACGGTATTGACTTTGTGATTTTCCGGTTTGGAATATGGACGAGATCTATACGGCTTCCCGGGGGATTCCGCCTTCTTGCTATTGGGATCATATTTAGGAACCTCCAATCTTTGGTGGATCCTCTTGTCATCTTCCAAACGGATAAATCTCAAGGCTCTACGGCGTACTTCATCAAGGTTCCTGCAAGGAGCCATGACAAGGTCATCGTAGAAACGTGAATCTTTGGAGAGCCCCATTTTAAAGGCTTCCACGGCTGCTGCCATATCCAGATTAGGAATCTCAAGAGATTCTCGTCCAAATCTGGCAATATATTCTCTGAGAGGCTCATCTGGCTTCTGAATTATTCGGTACAGGTCACCTGTGAGCTTCTCAAAGGTCCTGCTGCAAGAAAATTGATTGTTAAACAAGTTAACTAAGTGAGAAAATGATGTAATAGTGTTAGGAGGAATGCTCAGTAGCTATTTCATGGCCGGTCCTGTTAAGGTTGATCCAAAGCCTTTGCATAAACAGGCTTCTTTGATTCCTGTCGGAATGGGATTGATCTCCATACGCTCCCGGTAATATGCCACGTATTCCTCAGGATCTGTGGTTCCATTATAAAGCTTCATGCTTGGAGTCTGGAAACGCTTCGGGATCTCCACCTGGGATATTGGCCAGGTAAATCTAGAGATCTTGTGGCTTTCCAAAGGAACTTTAGGAATAGGTTTCAGGATCCCTGGAACATTTGATATCATTTCTTTCAACTTCTGGAGCTCCCTGGCGATATTTGGATGAATACCTGCATCATAAGGAGCACCCTGGTTAGAAACGATAGGAATTGAATTGGACATGTTACCTGGGCCAGGATTCTGGACTGGAATCCCGGAACTGTATCCGTAGCCCGCTGGGAAGCTCGGCTCTGTGGTGGTTGCCGTTTGCATGGGGATGACGTCACCATCATGCACTTCTGAGGAGCTGGTCCTTAAAGATTCCTGCAGAAACAGAAGGGTTAGAGTATTAATATCCTTGGGGATTCTGGTTTGGGTTTGTAGCAGAAAAAGGATATCCTTGAGACGACGAAGCTGAGGATCCCAACAATGGTGGAATCCGAGGATTCTTGTAGCGTGACTGTGAGGATTCTGGTGGGACAGCTCCGAGAGGCCAAAATAGCCATACGAGATCCTCGAGTCCAACTGGGTGGTGAAACGTCACCATTATAATTCTACGGGACTCTACTCGTAAAAATAACAAAACCGGGTGCTCGGTAATTTCCCAAACATAAAACAAAATAAAATCATGAAACTGTCCTGGGAGAGATGAGGACCGCGAGCAAACTAGAAAAACATCCCATGCAGTCCTCATGGGTGGTCAACAGACCACGTTGACTTTCCAGGCAATGAGGACCGCGAGCGAACCAGCAAACGAAACCCACGCGGTCCTCATCGACTATTTTGTCCTTTAGTGCAATTTTCTTAAAATTTGATTTTTACTCGTTTCGACAACGGGGTTTTGTTCCAACATGTTCCAGTAGCCAAAATATAAATTCTTAGATCCTCAGGTCGTACCATTCTCATAATATAAGTCCCGGTTTGACCCGAATGTTACCCGAAATCATTTTACAAGCGGGTTTTATCATTTCCACCAATTCTAACTCATTATTTACCAACAAAGGACTGATCTGAACTCATATTAACAACCATAAGCTACTAGAATATCTGGGTTTAGATAATCACTTGACAAAAGTCCAGATAACTTGGTTTTCGGGTTTTTTTATACATAAAACTACAAACACCGCCTCCACCCGATTACCAATCTCTTCCAATGTGACAATCTTGTCACTGAGATGGTGGGTATCCCAGGCCAAAGATCCCAGATTCAAAGATCTATCCAAAAACACGACATGTATGCATAAAAGACTTGTACCTTTAGCAACAAAACTTGTACCGAGCTTCTCTAAACAGGTTTTCACTTTCTCCAGCCTCCTAGTACATTCCAGAAGCTATTTCCAAGCTTGCATGCATCATCAAACTCAGATTAGGCATTAGATCGCTTAAAAACTTGACTCAAAGCAAAACCTAACCCAAACTCACGTTGTTTCACCATGAATTTGCTCCCACAAGCCTTAAATCATCATGGATCAGACATGCAAGCCTTAAAATCTAGTAAATTCCACTGATCAGTAAGAACCCACAATATAGCTTAAGTCAAAATGGAGAAACAAACGAACTAGATGCTTACCTGAGCTTCATGGAACTTGTTAATGCTTGAAACTTGATGCCACAAGCTCCCTCTGGCCGGAATTAGTCTTCTCAGGCGAATGATGGACGAAATGAGAGAGTTTTCTCGAGTTAGAGTCGTGCAAATGAGCAGAAAACGACAAAAACTCGTTTTTATAGTGCTGGGCGTCGATGAGGATTGCGAAAGGTGCACAAACATACCCCCATGCGGTCCTCATGGGGTAAAAACACGCGGATCCTGACCCAGTGACCTGACGGGTAATGAGAACCGCGAGAGGTTGAACCAGAGAGGGCATTTGGTCCTCATGCCTTCCAGAAATAAAAATTGATTTTGTTTTTTCTTGAGATTATATATTCCGAGCTCGAGGGTTTTACCATAGGTGTTACAAGTATGTAAGCGGCTTCTCCTAAATTCTTCATAGCGAAACAAGTAGATAGCCATTTCTTAACTTCATTAAGCATGCGTATATTATTTCCTATGATCAGTATATCATCCACATACAGTATGAGAAATGATATAGTGCTCCCACTTGCCTTTCTGTAACACATGGCTCATCTTCGTTTTTAGCAAAACCAAACTCTTTGATTTTCCTATCAAAACAAAGATTCCAGCTCCGAGATGCCTGTTTAAGTCCATAAATGGACTTATTCAGTTTGGAAACTCTATTAGGATATTTGGGATCAACAAAACCTCCAGGCTGTACCATATAGACATCCTTTTTGAGGAGTCCATTTAGGAAAGCGGTTTTGACATCCATTTGCCATATCTCGTAGTCATAATACGCGGCTATGGCAAGTAATATCCTGACCGATTTGATCATAGCAATGGGTGAAAAGGTTTCTTCATAGTCAATCCCTTGGGTTTGAGTGAAACCTTTGGCAACAAGTCGTGCTTTATAGGTTTGCATAATTCTATGCATGTTGATCTTCTTCTTGAAGACCCTATTTGCTGCCAACGAACCGAGAACCAGGAGGCAGCTCAATCAAGTCCCATACTTGATTGTCATGCATGGATTGCATCTCAGCATTCATGGCTTCTAGCCATATTTGAGATTCAGAATCTGAAACAGCAGCTTTGTAGTTAGGAGGTTCATCAGATGAATCCTCTACTAACAATACTTTTGGTCCATTTAGATATCCAAGATATCTATTTGGTTCCCATCATATTCTACTGCTTCTGCGAATGCTTGTGTCTATGTCTGATGGACCAACACTTTCTTGTTGATAAGACGCAGCGACTTCCTCAGGTACCTATGTTTCTTGAACTTCTTCAAGATCCACTTGGTTATTATTTGTTCCTCGTTTCAGAAATTCTTCTTCGAGGAACTTACCTTTCCTTTTGATGGAAATATAATTTGCATCTAGATGGTAGAAATAATAACCAGAGTTACTGTAGTAACCGATGGAAATATAATTTGCATCTAGATGGTAGAAATATAATTCCACAGGCCTTTAGATGATCGAGGAATTCGGTGCTTAGGTATTCACTGCCTCTATCAGATCGAAGTATTTTAATAGTTCGATTTAACTGATTTGTACTTCGTTTTGAAATTCTTTGAACTTTTCAAATGTTTCATGTTTATGCTTCATTGGATAAGTATAAGCAAATCTGCTATAATCATCTATGAAGGTTACGAAGTACCTTTCTTGATTTCTCGTGGTGGTCCTTAAGGGTCCGCATACAATAGTATGTATTAGTCCCAAAGGTCCACTGGCCCGTTCTCCAACATTTATAAACGGTGACTTGGTCAGTAATTTCAGATAAGCATGATTCGCATTCATTGAAGGATTCTGCATTTGTGGATTCAAAAATCGTTGCATTTTGTAGCCTCTTGATGCGTGCCTTGCTTATATGACCAAGTCTATTATGCCATAACGAGGAATCAATACTATCAGGTTTTGTTTCTTTTAGAAACTTGATAGATTTGGTCATTTGTTTGAACATTTATTTCGTATATACCATGTCTATGTTTAGCTTCGAAATAAAACATATCACTAAAATAAGCACGAATAGTCAAACCAATCAAACTTATATTTAAATCCTTGTTCAAACAATGAAGAAACAGAAACAATCTTCCTGGACAATCCAGGTGCATATAAACAGTTAACTAATTTAACTACAAGGCTAGAATGACATGTAAGAGAGTAAACCCTAGTTGCAAGAACCGGGACCTTCTTTCCTTCACCTATAATAAGCTCCATGTGTGTTTCAGTTTCTTCAACTTCTCGGGTTCCTGCAAAACATTAACAATGTGGTGACCGCATCCGGTATCAAATACCCATGTATTGGAGGAAACAGTGAAAAGTTCAATAACATTAATTGACATGCCTGATGAGGAACTCTGTTGAGAGCTTCTAGTCATCTTCACCTTTACAAGATGAACGGTATAGTTGCGTTTCCAGTGTCCCACTTCATTGCATTCAAAGCAGATGTGTTCCATTAAAGGTGGCGCTTTTGATTTATCTGCTTCCTTGCCTTTGACCATTTGAGCTTTAGTCTTGGATTTCTTATTGACACCTCCATCTATGACCTTAAGCACATTGGATTTGGTTCTAAGTTTAGCACATGGAAAAAGTGCTATGAGCTTATCCAGTGTTTCCACTGAACGGTTAATTGCATGAATGCGATAAAACGCCGGCAATTTACTAAGGCCAATGTCCAAAGCCATACACTCAGGTATGGGTAGACCTAGCTCAATCAGATGGTTACGATGGGCCTTCATCAATACGATATGTTTATAAATAGAGGAGTCAGGCAATACTTTAGTATTCACAAACTTTTAGAAAATACAGTATCGTTCCTCTCTTTGTGGAAACTCAAATAAATATTTGAGCTTCCGAACAATGTCGTAGGCACTCATGTCATGTAAGTTGTACAGGAAATCTTGTGACATACTGGACAGGATAAGCTCAATTACCTCATGTGAATCATTGGTATGCTTATCCAATTCTGCCTTAGTACGTGATTGTGCAAGAATGATGGCAGATTTGGTATAGGCCTGTCCAGGACATAGAGTTTGCCAAACACATTTAGAACACTTCTTAGGGTGGCTTGACATGAGATGAAGTTGGTCTCAGTCAAAGTGTCCAGTTTTATCATTCACTTTAACGGGTTTGAGTTTTTTTGGGTAACGGGTTTGAGTTTTCAATAGCCTTCTGAAAAATAAGCAAAGTATTTTAATTAGTATTTTCGATGTTTGGAATTCTTAAAGAAATGTGGTAATTATTTATATTTAAGAATTCATGAGAATTCAATCAATTAATTACTAAAGGCAGCTGTAGCATGCAATCAATAGTAATAAGTAAAAGAACAGACATCGAATGTCAATTATGAATAATCGGTCACAACTCTCGTTTATGAGGCCGCAATAACATCAAATGTTTTATACGATACGTTTAGCCTCATCTATGCCCACTTCTATTTACAAGGATCCACATTACGGTGCTGTAGCTCCAATAACGTGACCCCTTGCAAAGTAGAGGAATAGTTATCCGAGGTGGCCACATGTACAATTACGGTGCTCTAGCTCCAATAATTAGTACCTTAGAATACACCATACACGCCAAGTACGTGTTGTAGCTCCAATACTAACGTTTCGGTAAATATATCCAAGTTGGGTTAGACCCGGGATGGCAAAAACTATTAATTATTGATTACCGGATAGGGATATTAAACCAATTTTAATATATTTATTTTATCGTTTTTTCAAGAACGAAAAACCCTATCATCACTCGGGACACCCTTTTTAAATAACCTATTATTTAAAATTACCTAGGCGTTCACGAATGAATTATTGTGTGTAATCGGCCATTACGTCACTTAATCTTGCTAGAGCCTGATTAGTAAGATTAATTAGGGTTAGCAGGTATACATTTATATAAAATATAAAACAACCACACGGTAGGCAACACTTGCGTCTTGTGTCTTGTTATAGCTCCCACTGACCTCCAGGACTCCTCTTGGTTTCTTGTTGGATCTTCAGTCTTTGGTTTACAAAAATAGAAATTTTCCAAAATTAGAAAGTTACTAAATATAGAAACCCTAATTTCTAATTTACAACTTTGAACCTCAAATTGGGCCAATAAAAACCAAAACCGCTAAATTACAATAATGGGCCAACAATTGGGCCAAACCATAAACAACCACAAAATTTAATAAAATTAAATACGAGGGACAGACCGAAACACACATATATTATATATATATATATATATATCCATATAAATTAAATATATATATATATGGATATTTGCAATTATCAAATAATTCAAAACAAATTTCAATTTAAATTCACGATCTGGAATTAAATCGAAATCACGAATCACCTGTTAAAATAAAAGACCGGTTTTCGATTTGCGTGCGGTGATCAGGGCTCTGATACACTGTTAGGTTTCACAGTGGTGTTCGGGTTACCCGTTTAGTAATTTTTTTACTTTTTTTTACTAAACAAATATATATATTTTTTTATTTAACCGATAAATATATATTAACATATTAACGCAGCGGAAACATTCATTTTATTAAAACGCGAAAACCGTAAAACCGTTACAGGATCAAATCATCTTAAACACGCAAACATGAAATTAAATACAACGAAAAAAATTAATATCTAAATAAATTAGATATACCTTAGCCGGATCCGAACAACCGTTCTAGACACCGGGATTCAACATGTCGTCGCTAGGGTTGAACGAAACCGTAGAGTCAAACTTCATCGTCAAGTCTTCTACCGAGTTGACTATATAAGTTTCTTTGTCACCAAGTAACTGGGTGACCGGTGGATCTTGATCCATGAATTCTGATAACGGCGGAATCGCCCGAACCACAAACCGAAACCGGGGGTTAGAAACCCCGTGCTCGACGGACATAACCAGTGGTCATGGTGCTCCGATCGCCGGAGGCAGGGCGGCGAAGGAATTCAGTGATAGCTTCACCAGATAAAGTGGACTAGGCCACGAGCAGGACGGGACAGAGGTGGCGGTGGCGACGGTCGGTAGTGCTGGTGGCAGCAGCTCACCTCTGTCACACCCTCAAATTTCCACGTGCAGGGTTTATACCGCGAGGCGTGTGACAAACCAGGATCCGAGTCATTAGTCATACCAAACCATGCAAACACACAAAAATAATTTGAGAAATACGGAAGCGTAAAGGTAAGGAAAAGTGTTGCGCAAAACACGCGCCCTCAAACCAAACACGAAAGTAACTCAAACGTAAAAGTTGAAATGCAATCAAAATGTTCAAACTTTCATGCAATGTGCGTCCTAGCATACTCGTACCTCAAAGACCTGCGGAAGACATGCTATGTGGGTCAGCGCAAGGCTAGTGAGTTCATAAATGTCAATGCAAGAAAGAAATAAATGTTTGTAAAGATGTTTGTAAAATGTTTGTAATATGTTTGTGCCATGGTAATCATAACAGTAATTGTAGCTAGCAAGGCCAATAATGCTATCACTATGTGGTTCGCAACCGAAGCGTGACTGTTTGTGTTTGTAATGCCTTCCACCATCGCCTAACACGGACGATGATGATACTGTCTAGGTTAATTTTACACCCGTTCGACATCCAGTCGAGTTAGAGCTACTAACGCAGGTGGGGTTTGTCAAACCTAGTAGTACTACCAAAGATTACCTCGCTTTCTCATAAACTAACGGTTCGACATGTAAGGACTTGTAATTCGTGTTATATGTTCGCACATACGTTATCAGCTATACAATTATAATACCAGAACTGTTGGTAGCATGCTCTTTTCTCTAAATGAACAACCAGATAAAAATGTTCGAGAACTCACCTTTGGGAGCTCGGCAAGAAAGTTTAAATAAAACTGTTGATGATTTCCTACGAATCACCTATATGTTTGTGAACGTGTAAGACTACAGTGAATAAACAACGAGACTGACTCAATCAACCCTGATGACACGTTGGTGACTCGTTAACAATTGAGTTTGTTTGAGTGGTTAAACTTTTCAAATTATAACAGGTAAGCACATGTTAAACGTTTCTAGCATGCATCCTAGTTGTTTCAAAGCGGTAACAAAGAAGCACATACAATTTCCACGTTTAAGCATGCTTAGTAACAAGGTTTCCTACAATAATCATGCGAGCCAATTACACACGTTATCAAATTTTACATCACACCAATCATATATTTCATGCATGATTTCCCTATTTACACGTGTTCGATACGCTCATAATCTTTAATGACTTAACTACGTTAACACAATTTCTAAGATCATGGAATTACATCCTCATTTAGCATGTAAGATACGTCGTGGTGCCAATAGATTGTTTAGTAAAATAAATATGCAAGTTAAATATACAAAAATGTAGTTTTTATGTTTTGTGTGTCATGTTTTGCATCAAATGTAACACTTTTCATGGAAACATCATGTACTACATGTAATATATCACTATAAGGGAGGAGTATGGGATATTAATGACTTAGAGAATAAAAAGAAATAAAGTTGCTGGGAGCTGGGTTCGAACCCGCGACCCCACCAGTCCCACACAAGTAGTACAACCACCATGGCAGTTTTTATTGTTGTTGTAACCCAGTTCTTAATCTATTTAACCTTTTGCATTCAGGTATCATATCCTTACTAATGAAACATAAATAAAAAATAAAAGAATACAAGTTGCAGTGTGGGAGGATCGAACATGGGATAACCCAGTCGCCACACAAGGCCTTAACCACTAGGCCAGTTTTTGTTTTTGTATGTCAAACCAGTTCGTAATATATATAACCAGTGCTATTCAGATGTTATCTTCCCCATACCAAACCCTATATACGAACCAGTATGCGATTTTTTTTCTTTTTTTCTATACAGAGACTTCCGATCGATATTTAGTCCAACCCCTCACTACAAATCATTATAAAATCGTTAGCTTTCACCAAAAAAATAAAGTTATGTATTGTACGAAAATTTAGATGCCCCGATTACCATCATGAATTAGTTTAAGCTACAACAATTCATCAGTATTGTTCGACTATATATATCTAGCAGGTATTATATGTCACACCCCCAATACACCACTAACGGAGTTTATACCGCTAAGGGGTGCGATCAAACCAGGACCACAACCATTAGTTACAAATACTAAATGAATCAGAGTTAGTCCAAACATATGCCATAAATAAAATCTCACAATACGCAGCGGAAAAATATTGTCTTAGCACTAACTACGTGCTTTACAAAAATCATTGTTTTAAATTCCAAATTAAGTTGGAACAAAGTAAGTGTCTTCATGTGCCATGCCAACCCGCTCCGGATACTCCTCAGCGATCTGCAAAAGTTTAAACCACGCAAGTGTCAACCTAACGGTTGGTGAGTTCACAGTGAGCTTGACATGCATTGGCCCGGTCTCATAATCATATTCATGGCAACATATACTTATGTAATATCATTTGTGGAAAAACAATGCTTAGTGACATCAATAATCGTGGTGTTGTGGTTTAGTAAAAGTAATGTCCGTAACCTACGTTATCGGGTATGTACTAGTTTTGTATAGTTAAAGTGCTCAACCGATATCGCGGGTAGCTAATCCGTTGTTCCATGCACTAAGGAAGTTCGTACCAAAGCTGACGTAACAGAGTTCGGCATTTGCCGATGGTTTGTGCCTCCAGTTGTGTTCCTCGTGGGACCCACAACTAAAATAGGCTGATATTGTACTCCGTTCGGCCTCCAACCGGTTGGCTACATATTTGTGTACCGCGGAGCAGGGTTGTTAACCCTCAGTAGATCTACCCAACATCCCCTCGCTTCACAGATTAATGGTACTAAGTTGTTGAGGACTTTTAAGTTTCAAGGCATCCTTAGAAATCATGTGATATCATTTGGTTTAGACTTTAACCTACACTAGCCATATTAAAAATCGTTTATTCTGGATTTCATTTGAAACCCCAAAAAGAGTTTAAGTATCAAACGGTTATTCCGGATTTCATTTGAAACCCCAAGGGTGGACAGTTGCAAGTGCTTCCCATAAAGCACTCCAACTCCCATAGCAGATATCCCATTTGGCAATATCTCAAAGTGTCAGCGTTGTTTTCCGTTAAGTAATTTCGTTGCGACCCAAACGGGCTCACAATTTAAGGGTTAGTGAAACTCACCTTAGGTTGCTCAGCTACACTTGTTTAATAACCCAAGTATTTGTTTGCTTAATGAAGACCTAGAAACACATTTAGGTCTTAAGTATTAGTTTTGTGTCTAATCTTTAGCTTAACGTCACTATGGCCCATAACATAGCACGTTGGAATTATGACACGACATACCGACACACGACACCGATGGTTGATCATAAACAAGGGTTCACATAATTCAGAAATCAAGCATGTTTCATTATTGCATAATCATGTAAGTCATAGCATAACATTCAAACAAGTTAGGTTTTGGTCAGATCATAGTTTCGCTACTTAGTGTCGCTACATAGTTTCGCTAGGTGCACGGGCAGCACTTTCGCTAGGGATTTACCCGATGACACAGTTTCGCTAGCTAGTTTCACCCGAAATTTGCTGGCGCAGTTTCGCTAGCCTAGCTTCCATCGAAACTGGTTTGAACTTTCGTTCAGGTTGGTTCACTCGGTAGTTTCGTTCGAGCAGGTCTACTTGGTTTCGCGGGCGACACTACAGTTTCGCTACATAGTATCGCTGGATGCATAAACAGTTTCGCTGTATAGTTTCGCCCAGAGAACACACAGTGTCGCTGGTCGCGAAATACTCACAAATCAGCCTAAAAATCAACCTAACAGCTTCCATACTTCATGTGATTCAATATATAGCATGCAAAATCATTTACCAACGTAAAACAGTAAGCTTTAACACTTTAAACATGGATTTTTACATTCAAATCACCAAAAACACATTTTAACCCTAAAATGACCTAAGTAGCATGAATCTTCATTATGGACCAGTTTCACACGTAAAGTTATAGACTTTATGATAGATCTAGCATTCCTAAGCATCATATCAGAAGATCTAACGATTCTATGGAGATCTAGGCATGCTTTATAGTAAAACACATAGAAAATGCATAAAGTATGGTCATGGGACTCACGATTTGATCTAGGATCGATGGATGGTCTCTACCAACAGAGATGATAGCAGCAAATGGTGATTTCTCAGCTGGTCCAGAAGTTTCAGGAGAGTGTGTGTGTTTTTGGAGAAAAGGTGCAAGAAGTGAGGCTTCTAGGGTTTTATGTCATTATATAACAGGGGCTAGTTTCGCTGGCAGTTTCGCTTGCCAAGCGAAACTGGCTCTGTAAGTCTATGGTTTGGCTACCGAGCGACACTATAGTTTCGCCCGGTAGTTTTGCTGGAAACCAAAAGTGACCAGTTTACATTCTAAGCAAGATAAGCACGGTTCATGAATTGTCATGCTATTCATAATACTAAATCATGTGTTTAAATCACATTGCACATAATAACTATAAATAAAAGAACACATAACACATATGGACGGGTTCGGTGATCAACCAAAGGTCGTGGATGTATTCGACCTAGCATTAGTTACTAAGTTAACACTTATAACGTAACTAACGGAGATTGTCTAACGGAAGTTAACCTTGGAATTCTCGGATGTCACATCATCCCCTTGTAAGTGGAATTTTCGTCCCGAAAATTATTCTTGCGTTGTAGTGTTCGCAGCCTCGGCTGTCGTCGTTGCTGTAGTTACTGGGGAAAGAAAGCAAAAGTTTTAGGGTCGCCACATCCTCCTCCTGTTAAAGGAATTTTGGTCCCCAAAATTAAATCATACCTTGAGTTTCCGTGTACGTTTGCTCGAACAAGTGAGGATACTTCTTCTTCATCTGATCCTCTCGTTCCCAAGTATATTCAGGTCCAAGCTTTGAGTTCCATCGAACCTTGACGATCGGAATCTTGCTACGTTTGAGGGCTTTCTCCTCGCGTCCCATGATTTCTACCGGTTGCTTGATAAATCTCAAATGTTCATCAATTTCCAATTCTTCCAAAGGAATTATTTCGGTGTCTTCAGCCAGACATTTCTTTAGGTTAGAGACGCGAAACACGTTGTGAACTCCATCGAGTTCTGCAGGGAGTCGTAATCGATAGGCCACCGGGCCTACTTCCCCGATGATTTCAAATGGACCGATATAGCGAGGATTCAACTTTCCACGCTTTCCGAAGCGTATCACTCCTTTCCAGGGAGATACCTTCAATAGTACCTTGTCGCCTACCTCGAACTTCAAAGGTATACGGCGTTTGTCGGCATAGCTCTTTTGTCTGTCACGTGCTGCGGCTATCCGTTTTCTGATTTGAATAATGCGTTCAGTTGTATCATGAATGAGTTCCGGTCCGGTGAGTCCCTTCTCACCCGTTTCGGCCCAACACACGGGCGATCTACATTTTCTGCCATAAAGAGCTTCAAAAGGTGCTGCACCAATGCTCGTATGATAACTGTTGTTGTAGGAGAACTCCACCAACGGAAGGTGAGCCTCCCAGTCTTTACCGAAGTCAAGAACGCAAGCTCGGAGCATGTCTTCCAAAGTCTGTATAGTTCGTTCCGTCTGACCATCGGTCTGTGGGTGATAAGCTGTACTCATATCCAGTCTGGTTCCCAGTGCTTCTTGCATAGATTGCCATAGTCGAGAAGTAAATCGAGGATCTCTGTCGGAGATAATGGTCTTAGGCACTCCATGACGTACCACAATTCGGTCAATGTACAACTTTGTTAACTTATCCATATTATCGTTTTCCCTCATTGGAATAAATTGTGCAGATTTGGTTAGTCGATCAATGATAACCCAAATCGCATCCGGTCGATTCGATCGATGAGGTAATCTTGTTACGAAATCCATGGAGATATCCTCCCATTTCCATTCTGGGATCTTTGGTTGCTGTAATAATCCAGCAGGCTTTTGGTACTCGATCTTAACTCTTGAGCAGGTTAAACACTTAGCCACATATCGCGCATTGTCGGCTTTCATATTCGGCCACCAATACAAGTTCTTCAAGTCTTGGTACATTTTGTCCGATCCAGGGTGCACCGAATACCTTGATTTGTGAGCCTCATCCATCACAAGCTCACGGAGATTTCCAAGTAAAGGAACCCAAATTCTGTCATTGTAATATCTGAGTCCGTCGGACTTAACTTCAGAGTTTCCATCTACACCACGCAGTGCTTCAGCCGCGAAGTTTTCTTCCTTTAGAGCTTCTCGTTGAGCATCGCGGATTCGATCCGGCAGTCCCGTGTGAATGGTAAGTTGCAGCGCTCGTACTCGTCGAGGCTTTTCGTACTCTTTTCGGCTTAAGGCGTCAGCCACAACATTGGCTTTTCCCAGGTGATACTTAATTGCTAAGTCATAATCGTTTAGGAGCTCGACCCACCTTCGTTGTCGCATGTTGAGGTATTTTTGTTCAAAGGTGTGTTGCAAACTTTTGTGGTCGATAAATATAGTGCACTTTGTTCCGTAGAGGTAATGTCTCCAAATCTTGAGTGCAAATACAACGGCTCCTAATTCCAAATCATGTGTTGTATAATTCTTTTCAGTATCCTTCAGTTGCCTGGACCCGTAGGCAATCACTTTGTCTCGTTGCATCAACACGCAACCGAGTCCTTGAATGGATGAATCGCAGTAGACCACGAAGTCATCAACCCCTTCGGGTAACGCGAGAATCGGAGGTGAACATAACATGTCCTTAAGAGTTTGAAACGCGTGTTCTTCTTTTTCACCCCATCTATATTGCACTCCTTTGTGCGTTAAAGCTGTTAAGGGTTGAGCCAATTGCGAGAAACCCTTGATGAATCTTCGGTAATATCCGGCAAGTCCCAAAAATTGTCGGATTTCGGTCGGCGCTCTCGGAGTAGACCAATTCTTGATAGCTTCCACTTTAGCTGGGTCGACATGAATCCCATCTTGGTTAACAATGTGTCCAAGAAACTGGACTTCGCGAATCCAAAAATCGCACTTTGAGAACTTGGCGTAAAGCTGTTCCTTGCGGAGCAATTCCAAGATAAGTCGTAGGTGTCTCTCGTGTTCTTCCTTTGTCTTGGAGTAGATTAAGATATCGTCAATGAAAACTATCACAAACTGATCGAGGTACAGCTTGCACACTCGATTCATCAGATCCATGAACACAGCAGGCGCATTAGTTAGTCCAAACGGCATAACTAAAAACTCGTAGTGACCATACCGAGTTCTGAAAGCAGTCTTGGGGACATCCTCATGACGAACGCGAAGCTGGTGATATCCAGACCGCAGATCAATCTTTGAAAAGTAGCTCGAACCTTGGAGTTGGTCGAAGAGATCGTCGATTCGAGGAAGTGGATACCGATTCTTGACCGTAACCTTGTTAAGCTCTCTGTAGTCAATACACATTCGGAACGTTCCATCTTTCTTCTTAACAAATAATACCGGTGCTCCCAACGGAGACGAACTTGGACCAATAAATCCTTTGTCGAGTAACTCTTGAAGTTGTGCGGAGAGTTCGTTGAGTTCGCTTACCGCCAAATGGTAAGGTGCGCGTGCAATCGGGGCGGCTCCAGGAGCTAAATCGATTCCAAACTCGACTTGTCGAAATGGAGGTAAACCAAGCAGATCATCAGGAAATACATCTTGGAAGTCGTGGACTATCGGGTAGTCGTCGATTTTACGCTCGGGAAGTGTCGTGTCGGTGACATTTGCAAGGATCGCAAAGTGACCTTTACGAAGGCACTTTTGAGCCTTAAGAAACGAGATAATACCGGTGACTGTCCCACCTTTTTCACCTTGAACTGTTAGCACTTCACTGTCCTTTAGTGGGATACGAACCACTTTTTCTTGACATAAAATTTCAGCTTGGTTTTCGGATAACCAATCCATTCCTACTATGACATCAAAACTACCAATCGGGAAAGGCATAAGATCGATTCCTAACGTATGGCCAGCTAGTTCTAACTTACAGTCCTTAACTATCTGAGTCGTATCATGAAGTTTACCATTTGCTAGCTCTACCACATACTTCGCATCTAAGTCAATCGGTTTAGCATTATTTAATCTAGCAAATTTAGTGGAAATGAAACTTCTTTCAGCACCGGAATCAAACAATACAGTAGCAAAGAAACCATTAAGGATGAATTTACCGTTAATCACGTTGGCATCGTTGCGAGCTTCTCCTTGACCCATGACGAAGGCACGACCTCTACCATTCCCACCATTACCGTTCCCGCCATTACCATTTCCACCATTTCCATTTCCACAATTACCATTTCCGTTGCCCGGGTTCCCACCGTTGCCATTATTACCATTCCCTTGCCGGCGCAGTTGCGGGCAATCTTTCCTCATGTGGCCTTGAGCACCACATTCATAACAGCCAGGGGCTCCACCATTGTTGTTGTTCTGATTGTTTCCTTGCCCGTTGCGGTTGTTTCCGTTTCCCCTGTTGTTGTTATTCCCTCCTTGGTTCTGACCGTTGTTGTTTAACTTTTGTAAGTTGGTCCAGCAGTTGTTGGCTTCATGCCCCAGCTTCCCACATCTTCCACATTCCAAACCTTTGCTACACATACCATTGTGGTGTTTCCCGCACTTGTTACAAAACGGAGCTTTACCCTTGTAGTTTCCATTCCCGCCTTTGCGATTGTTACTTCCACTATTGCTGCCACTGTTGAAGTTGGACCTTGTGTTGTCAGATCGCTTGTTTTGATACCGGGAGTTAGAGGATCTCCCAGTTTGATTTCCAACAGATTGATTGTTCACAGATGTTGCTGGAGCTTCTTCTTCAGCCTTACGTTTGCCACTTAAGGCAGTCTTCACAGTGGTCTTTGCGGGTAGAGTACCCCTCTCGATTTCCTGATCAGTTAACTTGTGAGCCAAGCGGATGGCTTGCTGCACGGTCGTTGGATTGCTAGCTGTCACCAAGCTCTTGATTTGGGGTGCGAGACCCTCCAGATAACGCTCAATGCGCTTAAATTCAGCATCAACCATTGTCGGACATAGCACCGCGTACTCGTGGTAACGCGCAGTGTACTCTTCAACCTCAGATCCAGACATCTTGGAGTTCAAAAACTCTCCTTCCAACTTCTTGACTTGATCTCGAGGGCAATACTCCTCCATAACTAGTTCCTTAAACGCTTCCCATTCCATATCATTAGCCGCATCTATCCCAATCATCTGGATTTCGGCGTTCCACCAGGAGAGAGCAGCTCCCTCTGTCACACCCCCAAATTAACCACTAACGGAGTTTATACCGTTAAGGGGTGCGACCAGACCAGGACCACAACCATTAGTTACAAATACTAAACGAATCGGAGTAAAGTCCAAACATTAATAATAAAAACAGTTTAACAGTACGCAGCGGAAACATTATATTTAGCACTAACCACGTGCTTTACATAAACATTGTTCTAAATTCCCAAGTTTAGTTTAAATAAAAATAAACATCTTCTTGTGCCGTGTCAACCTGCTCCGGATACTCTTCAGCGATCTGCAAAAGTTTAAACCACGCAAGTGTAAACCTAACGGTTGGTGAGTTCACAGTGGGCTTGTCATGCATTGGCCCGGTCTCATAATCATAATCGAGTCAACATATACTTATGAAATATTCATTTGTGAAAAGCAATGCTTTGTGATGTCCAAAATCAGATTATTGTGGTTTAGTAAAAGTATCGTCCGTAACCTACGTTATCGGGTATGTACTAGTTTTGTATAGTTAAAGTGCTCAACCGATATCGCGGGTAGCTAATCCGTTGTTCCATGCACTAAGGAAGTTTGTACCAAAGCTGACCATAAATTATTGTAGTGGCCGTGCCATCAGTACTGTGGACCTACGTCATCGCGGTTTTGCCTCCCCCGTGTCCTCTCGGGATCACGGTCAGATAGGCTGATATTGTACCTCCGTGCACTCCCCGTGCCACGGGGCGGAGTTTGTCAAACTCCAGTAGATCTACCCAACATCCCCTCGCTTTACAATTAATGATACAATTTGAGGACTTTTAAGTTTCAAGGCATCCTTAGAAATCATGTGATATCATGTGGTTTAGACTTTAACCTACGCTAGCCATATTAAAAAGGTTTACAGGATTCTCATGAATCTCAAAAATGTTTTTCAGTTTCGTTTCAGAAATAGTTGTTTAAGTAATTCACAAGTGCTTCCCATAAAGCACTTCAAGTTCGTCAAGTGGGTGCCGAGCACTCCAAGTTTTCAAGTTTATCAGGGAGGTGCGTAGCACTCTCGAAGTTGTCAGCATTGTTTTTATTTAGTTATTCGGTGTGACCCAAACGGGTTCACGGTAATCGGGTTAGTGACACTCACCTTGGGTTGCACTGCTACACTTGCTATATAATCCAAGTTTGCTTAACGAAGACCTATGAACACGTTTAGGTCTTAAGTATTAGTTTTGTGTCTAATCTTTTCTTAACGTCACTATGGCCCATAACATAGCACGTTGGAACTATGACTCGACATACAGACACACGACACCGATGGTTGATCATAAACAAGGGTTCATATGCATCAGAAATCAAAGCATGTATCATCATAGCATAATCATGTAAGTCATGGCATAACATTCAAGCGAATTGCACAAGTTTGGATTTAGGTCTGGTCACAGTTTCGCTAGCATAGATTCGCTAGGCAGTTTCGCTGTGTGCACGGGCAGCACTTTCGCTAGGCAATACCCGATGACACAGTTTCGCTAGGCTAGTTTCGCTCGAAACTGTTGGCACAGTTTCGCTAGCCTAGTTTCGCCCGAAACTGGTTTGAACTTTCGTTCAGGGAATTTCGCTCGGTAGATTCGCTCGAGCTGGTCTGGTTGGTTTACCCGGCGACACTACAGTTTCGCTACATAGTGTCGCTGGATGAAGATACACATAGTTTCGCTACATAGTTTCGCCCAGAGAACAATACAGTTTCGCTGGTCGCGAAAAACACATAAATCAGCCTAAAAATCAATCTAACAGCTTCCATATTACATGCAATTCATTATCTAGCATTCATAACCATTTACCAACATAAATCAGTGAGCTTTAACACCTTAAACATGCATTTTCATCATCAAATCACCAAAAACACATTTTAACCTAAAATGACCTAATCTAGCATAAATCTTCAACATGGATGGATTTCACACGTAAAGTTACTGACTTTATAACAGATCTAGCAATCCTAAGCAACATATCAGAATATTAAGTGATTTCATGGAGGTTTGGTCATGCTTTTTAAGTAAAACACATAGAAAACATAAAAATGGTGGTTTTGGGACTCACGGTTCGATCTCCAAGCTTGATGGATGATGGTTCGGGGCTGAGATCTCGATGGCTCGGTGTGAATCTCGGCTGACCAGATTCCAAGAGAAAGATGGAGTGTGTGTGTGTTTTGTATGAAATGAGGAAAATGGGAGAACCAGGGTTTATTAAGATTATTTATATCAGAGGCTAGTTTCGCTGGCAGTTTCGCTGGCCAGGCGAAACTGGCTCTGGTCGCGTTTTAATTGATTAGCTTAGCTGGCTACCGGGCGACACTACAGTTTCGCTCGGTAGTTTCGCTGGCTGCACAACTTAGGCAATTTTCACATAATCAAGGATTTACAATTTGTCATGCTACTCATAATATTAAATCATGCGTTTAAATCACATTGCACATAATGACATTAATAAATGAACACATAGCACATATGGGCGGGTTCGGTGATCAACCAAAGGTCGTGGACGTATTCGGCCTAGTTATGCATTAGTTACTAAGTTAATACTTATAACGTAACTAACGGAATTTTCTAACGGAAGTAAACCTTGAAATTCTCGGATGTCACACCCTCGAAAGTACCAGTCGCAAATTTCACTTTGCTCTCAGCAGGGCAGTTGCACATAGAGAAGACCTTCTCAGACTTCTCGATCCACCTGAGGAGTCCCACCGCTGCTTCCTCGCCGGAAAATGTTAGTGGCTTGCAGTCCATGAAGGACTTAAATGTGCAGTGATGGTGGTTTCCTGATGCATAAATAGTTCGGGTTTTCAGTTTAAACAGGTCAAAATATAATCGCTTCGTGCCTTAACCGGCATAATAATTACCATGTGCGGCGTATGCAGCTTGGACGGCTGCCACTGCGGCTTGCACGTGTTCGTTAATCATAGCTTGCAGTTGTGCAGGTGTCATGTTAATGTTGCTCCTTCCGTGTCCTCTTCCAGACATTTTGCTGGACAGTTAAAGTAGCCAGTGTTCAGTCACAGTTATACTTTATACATATCCCATAATATGTATATTAACAATTTTCCGTTATCCCACTATTAGTCCAGAAAAATTTTCGTGCAAAATCGAGGCGCCGTCGGAGTACGTCGTAAATCGTAAGTACTATCGTCGAAAGTCGGCTTCCCCATAAAAGTCACCGTCGGCGTAGTCATCGTAGTAGAAATCAGGACGTAGCGTGTAGCATCGTTTCGTTGTCACTTTCCCCCCGGAATAGTGTGCGTATTAGCGTTCGCATTTCGTATTCGTGTGTGAAAATTTTCCTAAGGTTTTTCCGTTAGACTACCTAGACACGGTCTTAGCACTAACCACGTGCTTTACAAAAATAAAATCTCACAATACGCAGCGGAAAAATATTGTCTTAGCACTAACCACGTGCTTTACAAAAATCATTGTTTTAAATTCCAAATGAAGTTGGAACAAAGTAAGTGTCTTCATGTGCCATGCCAACCCGCTCCGGATACTCCTCAGCGATCTGCAAAAGTTTAAACCACACAAGTGTCAACCTAACGGTTGGTGAGTTCACAGTGGGCTTGACATGCATTGGCCCGGTCTCATAATCATATTCATGGCAACATATACTTATGTAATATCGTTTGTGGAAAAACAATGCTTAGTGACATCAATAATCGTGGTGTTGTGGTTTAGTAAAAGTAATGTCCGTAACCTACGTTATCGGGTATGTACTAGTTTTGTATAGTTAAAGTGCTCAACCGATATCGCGGGTAGCTAATCCGTTGTTCCATGCACTAAGGAAGTTCGTGTACCGCGAAGCAGGGTTGTCAACCATCAGTAGATCTACCCAACATCCCCTCGCTTCACAGATTAATGGTACTAAGTTGTTGAGGACTTTAAGTTTCAAGGCATCCTTAGAAATCATGTGATATCATTTGGTTTAGACTTAACCTACACTAGCCATATTAAAAATCGTTTATTCTGGATTTCATTTGAAACCCCAAAAAGAGTTTAAGTATCAAACGGTTATTCCGGATTTCATTTGAAACCCCAAGGGTGGACAGTTGCAAGTGCTTCCCATAAAGCACTCCAACTCCCATAGCAGATATCCCATTTGGCAATATCTCAAAGTGTCAGCGTTGTTTTCCGTTAAGTAATTTCGTTGCGACCCAAACGGGCTCACAATTTAAGGGTTAGTGAAACTCACCTTAGGTTGCTCAGCTACACTTGTTTAATAACCCAAGTATTTGTTTGCTTAATGAAGACCTAGAAACACGTTTAGGTCTTAAGTATTAGTTTTGTGTCTAATCTTTAGCTTAACGTCACTATGGCCCATAACATAGCACGTTGGAATTATGACACGACATACCGACACACGACACCGATGGTTGATCATAAACAAGGGTTCACATAATTCAGAAATCAAGCATGTTTCATTATTGCATAATCATGTAAGTCATAGCATAACATTCAAACAAGTTAGGTTTTGGTCAGATCATAGTTTCGCTACTTAGTGTCGCTACATAGTTTCGCTAGGTGCACGGGCAGCACTTTCGCTAGGGATTTACCCGATGACACAGTTTCGCTAGCTAGTTTCGCCCGAAATTTGCTGGCGCAGTTTCGCTAGCCTAGCTTCGCTCGAAACTGGTTTGAACTTTCGTTCAGGTTGGTTCACTCCGTAGTTTCGTTCGAGCAGGTCTACTTGGATTCGCGGGCGACACTACAGTTTCGCTGGATGCATAAACAGTTTCGCTGTATAGTTTCGCCCAGAGAACACACAGTGTCGCTGGTCGCGAAAAACTCACAAATCAGCCTAAAAATCAACCTAACAGCTTCCATACTTCATGTGATTCAATATATAGCATGCAAAATCATTTACCAACGTAAAACAGTAAGCTTTAACACTTTAAACATGGATTTTTACCTTCAAATCACCAAAAACACATTTTAACCCTAAAATGACCTAACTAGCATGAATCTTCATTATGGACCAGTTTCACACGTAAAGTTATAGACTTTATGATAGATCTAGCATTCCTAAGCATCATATCAGAAGATCTAACGATTCTATGGAGATCTAGGCATGCTTTATAGTAAAACACATAGAAAATGCATAAAGTATGGTCATGGGACTCACGATTTGATCTAGGATCGATGGATGGTCTCTACCAACAGAGATGATAGCAGCAAATGGTGATTTCTCAGCTGGTCCAGAAGTTTCAGGAGAGTGTGTGTGTTTTTGGAGAAAAGGTGCAAGAAGTGAGGCTTCTAGGGTTTTATGTCATTATATAACAGGGGCTAGTTTCGCTGGCAGTTTCGCTTGCCAAGCAAAACTGACTCTGTAAGTCTATGGTTTGGCTACCAAGCGACACTATAGTTTCGCCCGGTAGTTTCGCTGGAAACCAAAAGTGACCAGTTTACATTCTAAGCAAGATAAGCACGGTTCATGAATTGTCATGCTATTCATAATACTAAATCATGTGTTTAAATCACATTGCACATAATAACTATAAGTAAATGAACACATAACACATATGGACGGGTTCGGTGATCAACCAAAGGTCGTGGACGTATTCGGCCTAGTTAAGCATTAGTTACTAAGTTAACACTTATAACGTAACTAACGGAGATTGTCTAATGGAAGTTAACCTTGGAATTCTCGGATGTCACATTATATATACGAATCTAGCCAATAATTGTAACATGAAATCACATAATCTCATCCCACATAACCTGTAAAATCGTAATAACTATAGTCAAGAACCGAGGGAGTTTCCAAACAAAACTAAGAGGGAGGATTACCTTCGGTTCTTGTGATGGACGTTGCTTCTCGACGTTAATTTGATGAAGCGGTGATGTGCAGCCCCTTCGCGACCTCGCTCTCCACGAACAACAGATAGTAGTCAGTTTGATCGGAGAAGATAGAGAGAAAAAGTACTGCTAATGCAAAGTGGGAGAGGAAGTTGCGTAATATTAAGGGAGAGTGGGAGAGGTTATCCGCTACGATTAGAATGGAATTTCTCTGCGTATAGGTGTGTTTGTTGGAGAGATTTTGGGTTCTAATTTTTTTTTGTTTTTTAAATTTATTTATTTAATTTTTTTTTGAAAGCTTATACTCAGCCTCATCCGATCCATGAATAGTCAAACTATCCCCTTCAAACACAAACCGAGATTATCCGCTTGATAGATTCGATTATGTCAATATCCCGATCACCCCAAATTGTCCCGAGTTGTAGTTTGTATTATACGGTAACACACGTGCTCGCATATACTAATAAATATATCTAAATCTACTAACACATTTGACCACGTAAACTTTGTAAGGTTATACGTTATGAGTTTTGTGTTCGTTCGATAGTGTTTTAATAATTAAATCACCAACGATTAGGACCGACTCAACTCGTGTGTGATTGTTCGTGGACTCGATTACCCATCTAAAATTCCTATTAGATGTATGAATGCATGTGTGTTTGATATAAATAATTGTTCGTGTTCGTCTAGAAAATCACCTGAATTCGCCGGGTGTCACATCATCCCCTTGTTGAAGGAATTTTCATCCCGAAAATCAAGATCGTTGCTTGTTCGCTCTCCACGAATAAAGAAAATAAAATTTTCAGTTGTCATATCATCCCCTTGTTGAAGAAAATTTCGACCCGAAATTTAGTTCGTACCTATACTCGTCGTTGCTTGTTTGTCAAAGAGTTGTGGGTATTTCTTTCGCATTTGATCTTCACGTTCCCACGTGAATTTTGGTCTGCGTTTCGAGTTCCAGCGAACTCGAACTATCAGGATCTTACTGCATTCGAGTGTCTTGACCTCATGATCCATGATTTCAACCGGCTCCTCGATGAAGCGCAATTGTTCATCGACCTGGATCTCGTCTAGTGGTACTACTAGACTTTCATCTGATAGACACCTCTTCAGGTTTGACACATGAAAGACGTTGTGCACCCCACGCAATTGCTCTGGTAAGTTTAGCTCGTACGCTACCGGGCCAACTTCGGTGATAATTTCAAATGGTCCAATGTAGCGTGGGTTCAATTTGCCGCGTTTGCCAAAACGAATGACACCATTCCAAGGTGACACTTTTAAAAGGACCCTGTCACCAACCTTAAACTTAAGTGGTTTTCGTCTTTGGTCTGCGTAACTCTTTTGACGGTCTCTAGCCGCCTTCATCCAAGAATTGTCGAATCTGTAAGGGCCTTTCTGTTTTAACGCTGTAAGGGGCTGAGCAATCTTCGAAAAGCCCTTAATGAAACGCATGTAATAACCCGCGAAACCCAAGAAGTGTCGAATCTCTGTAGGAGTCCTGGGTGCTTCCCAGTTTTTGATCGCCTCGATTTTTTCCGGATTAACATGGATTCCATTTTCGTTAACCACATGGCCAAGGAATTGCACCTCTCGAATCCAAAAGTCACACTTGGAGAATTTTGCGTATAATTCCTCCTATCTTAGTAATTGCAAAACCAACCGTAAGTGTTCCTCATGCTCTTCCTTGCTCTTCGAGTAAATGAGAATGTCATCAATAAATTGGATGACAAACTTATCCAGGTACGGTTTACACACCCGATTCATGAGATCCATAAATACAGTGGGTGCGTTTGTTAGCCCAAATGGCATAACCAGAAATTCAAAGTGACCGTATCTTGTGCGAAATGCCGTCTTGGAAATGTCTTCCTCCTTCACATGCAGTTGATGGTAGCCGGACCTTAAATCGATCTTTGATTAATAGCTCGACCCTTGGAGTTGATCGAACAGGTCGTCTATGCGAGGCAGAGGGTAGCGATTTTTGATAGTGACCTTGTTTAATTCTCGGTAATCTATACACATGCGGAAAGTACCATCTTTCTTCTTCACAAAAAGGACAGGGGCTCCCCATGGAGATGTGCTAGGTCGAATGAAGCTTTTATCTAAAATTTCCTGCAATTGCATAGATAATTCTTTCAGCTCTGATGGAGCTAATCTGTAGGGAGCACGAGCAATTGGCGCTGCACCGGTGGCGAGTGAAATTTCAAACTCGACTTGACGATGGGGCGGAAGACCAGGCAAGTCCTCCGGAAAAACATTAGGGAAATCGCGTACTACAGGAATGTCTTCTACCTTTCTCTCTTCCCGAGCATTGTCAGTTACTAGTGCCAAGAATGCTGTGCAGTTTTTCTTTCTCAGACATTTCTACGCCTTCATAAAGGAAATAATTCCTTTGACGGTACCACTTTTTTCACCTTGAACATATATCGCTTCTCCGTTGGGAAGTGGAATACGGATGACTTTGTTGTTGCATACGATCTCAGCGTTGTAGTTAGACAACCAGCCCATGCTGATGACGACATCAAAACTTCCGAGTGATGTGAGCATAAGGTCGATATGGAAACTATGGCCAGATAGTTCTATCTTACATTGCTTGTAAATGGGTGTTACACTCACTATTTTTCCATCAGCTAATTCTTTGGAATAAGCAGCTTCTAATTCTACTAGTTTGATCCCTAACAGATTACTAAAGTCTTTTGATATAAAACTTTTATCGGCACCCGAATCAAAAAGGAAATTAGCAAAGCTGTTATTTAGAGGGAACTTACCAGTCACCATATTGTTGTCGTTCTTAGCATCTCCTTTGCCAATAGTGAATGCTCTGCCCCTAGCACCACCACCACCACCATTGTTGTTATTCTACTTCGATTGTGGGCAGTCTCGTTTGATGTGGCCTTCTTTTCCACAGTGATAGCACCCCTTTTGCTGTTGATTTGGCTAAATTTCTCTTCGACAATCTTTGGCGGCATGGCCTATTTTCCCGCACTGTCGGCATTGAAACTTCTCGCACTGACCATAGTGATGGTACCCACACTTGTTACATTTGGGGTACTTCCCATTGTACTTGCCTTGATTGCTAGAACCACTTTAATTGTTACCCCGATTGTTGTGATCATGTCTTCCTTGCTTGTGCGGTTGTTGCTGAGACGATGAAGACTTAAAGTCACCGTTTTCCCATTTCCTTTTGTTTTCTGATGCATTAGCAGAGACACCTCTTTTTGGCATAATTCCTTGATTCACAGTTGTCTCAGTCAGCTTATGGGCCATACAGATGGCCTGTTGTATAGTAGTAGAGTTACTTGAGACGGCAATTCCCTGGATTTGTGGGGCTAACCCACCAAGATAAATCTCGATCCGCTTGTATGCTGGTTGTACCAAGTTCGGGCACAAGTTTGCTAGTAAATTATGGCGCCGAGTGTATGCTTCAATTTATGACCCCTGCATCTTCAAATCCTGGAGTTCTCATTCAAGCTTTTGAAGTTCATCTCTTGGGCAATATTCCTCAGTTAATGCTGCTTTGAAATTATCCCATGTCATGGCGTTAGCTTCAGCCATTCCTAACATATGTACCTGTAGGTTCCACCATGTGAGAGTCGGGCCCTCCAATGCACTAGCAGCGAACTTCACCTTGTTTGCTTGGAGGCAGTTGCATACAGCAAACACAGACTCTGTCTTTTCAATACAACGCAGCATCCCCACTGCGCCAGTCTCTCCGGTAAATGTGGGTGGCTTCCCATCCATAAATTGCTTATGCGCGCTGGTGCATGCACCTGCAATTCATAGAGATAAACGTACCTGTTACATCATATCCTCGATGAGTTGGCATGTTAATAGAGGGGTAAAATCTTACCTTGGTTTTGCGCCGGGTGCTGTTGTTGGTAGGCTGCCAGTGCAGCATTGACCCTGTTGTTCACCAATGTGTTGATTTGAGCCGCAATTAGGTTAGCTGGGTTTCCGCTTCTACGTCCCGACATTATCCTTTCAATCACAAATATCCAAAATGAGACAAAGAATTTAATGCATTATATCACCCATATACATACACACAACACGACGAATTTAACAGCGTCTGAACACAACATAATAAACTAAATGGTAATTTCAATTCAAATAAATTTGTAACTAGCTCACAAAAATATCCAAAAATTCAGAAATTAATATTCAAAGTACTAGTTGATGGTAACAACCCGACCCATCTAGGTTCACGTCTAGTTTCCACTATGAACAGAGGAGATAGCTGAATGCTCTTCCTCCTCCTCGGGTGCTATTTCCTCCATTGGCTCTTCCTCTTCAGGGTCTTCTATCGGTTCAGCCAGTGCCTCCAAGTGCTAAATTCGGTTTAGATGTTCTTGTGCTTCTTCTTGTAGTGCTTGAACTTCTTCTACTAGGTTGTCATGGACCGCATCTATCTTGCCCAACTCGTCAACTAATTCCCCCATGCGTTGTTGTTGATCCCTTAGTTGCTGCTGTTGTGTTGTCAGTTGAGCCTGTTGGTTAGCCAATTGAGTACGAAGAAGTTGATTATCTCTTTTCAGTTTTGACCTAGGACTCTACACACTAGAGGATCAGGACCTGATTCCTACTACTCTGATCATCTTCCCCGATGAGACGTTACGGGCCCACCCAAACCATGGCCGGACTCGCCGTGAATTCTAGGGCAGATTGCTTTTGGGGTGTACAACACTAGCCAGAGCAAAAGTACATGCATTATTGATCCCCTACACAGATACGTGCATCGTTGCCTCAGCAGGTCGATATTCTAGAGTGGCGGGATCGGAGGAGTTGTCAGCCAATAATTGATTGTGTTGTATTGTTTCCAGAATGATCTTACACTTAATATCCCATTCCTCCTCTGTAGTCAGCTCTATGTCATGGTCACTAGTGACAAGGAAATGCCACTTATGGGTGGAGGCCTTATTGCTCAAATTTTACTACTCACACGGGATCCATATACCTTAGGATCTCTCCAGGACTGTCTCCACCACCCTCGTGGACGTCGTCCCCTACTGCTGCACCTTCCAGCTAATTAGTAATGTCCATAGGGTTGGTGTCTGCATGCATGGTCCTGAGAGCAGGATTCCGGGATCCCTATGCACCAGATTCAAATGAGGAGGAGGAGGACGATCCCCAATAGCAGCAGCATGAGCAACACCGTCCCTATTATGACCCTTTTGCAAGAGGATCCCCTCTACAACACCATCACTATTACCACGAGCCTTATGCAGGAACTTCCTCATCCTAGTACCAGCTTCATGTTCCATCCATGATTAACATCTACAGCAGCCTCTAGTAGACTTAGTCTATGGTTTGTACCATTGATGACTGGACTCGTTGTGTGCAGCATGACATCTTTGAGCTCTAGCAGGATGTCACCTACCAGCGAGTGAAGGAGGACTACTACTACCACTCTAAGGATGAGGATTAGGCGAGGGGGTAGGTTTGTTTCTCATCACCATAGATCATGATATTTGCACGGTAATATATGTGCAAATTTGACTTATGTTATGACACCATTTTAACTTGTTTGTGAAACTTATTTATTTTTATGTTTATGTTTGTATGGATGATACACTCTAGTTATAGTATTTATTTTTTAGTTCATTTATCTTTGGATGTGATTGAGCAAAATTCACAGGTACATGGCCGCTTTTTATAAACTAACTATATAGGGATGTCAGATTGGCACAATGCGTGGTAGAAGGCCACCGAAAAACGTCAGATTATAGAGGACTCCATGTCAAAATTTTCCAAACCCTTTTCTCTTATATTTCATACTGCTTTCATTTAGGATGCGCTTGGGCAAATTGAGGGCAATATGTGATTAAAGTGTGGGGATGGGAAACTGCAGCTTTGAACTTTAATTTGTCTATCCTTTAAGCCTTACACATACTCTTTTTGGAAAAACGGCCCTTGTACTACCGAAATTTTTCAAAAAAGAAATATTAGAAATACTTTAACAAAACCTGTTGTTGTTTTAAGACCTTGCAAATAAAAACCGCCTCTCCATAAAGAGAAAACTCAAATTCCATTGAAAATCAGAAAATAAAATTGAAATATTTTTATTACGGTAAGTGGAAATAAGTTTTTTTATAAAAACTTATAGTTTACCTTTTCCCACATTTAAGTGAGAATTTGAGCCTAACACGCATGTATATAAACTAACCATGCTCTCATTCTTGATGAATCAATGTGAGAAACCAAGTGACTCAGTAGGTGTAGAACTTGACACGTTAGTACGTTCCAAGATGAACAAAAGTGGGAATGCGTAATCAAAGGATCGAGGCAATTAGAACTTTAACCACTTCTATTTCTTAAACCTATTCTTCTCCCTACGCTAAACATTATCCCCTATGAAACCAAATCTCAACATATCCCTGTTTTCATTCAATCACTCACAATTTATCTCACTCAGCCAAAAACTTTTTTATTTTTAATCCCTTTTATTTTAATGGAGTCTTTTTATCAAGAAATTCAAAAGTGACTTTTTCTAATAATAAAGTTTTACCTCTAATTAAGGATTAATATTTGTCTAAAAAATAAAACAAAAAACAATTATATTGGGATAAGAAAAATTAAGAGCATAAGCTCTTAATATAGTTTTAGATTCAAAGTCACAAAAATAAGGAGGCAATAAGAAGACGAGTGTTTTTTACATTCTAGTCACTTTTTTTTACCAAAAATCAAAATATTTAACCCCAATTCTACCTTATTACTTTTTTTAATACCTCTTGATGATTACGTGAATTCCAATATGATTTGTGGAGGTCCGATTTCATGTCAAGCCTATACTATCTACTTAATTTCATATTTCTACGAGCGTTCACTTAAGATTGTAATTATACTAACATGAGTGACGAGTGACCAATTGTGACGTGTATTAAACTATACATGTTTTTATATCAAATATGTGACACCCACTCCCAGACTTGGTACCAGGAAGGGGTCACGCATTGGATTTACTAATTAGCACATGATTATAAATAAAGATTACAAGCAGCGAAATCCAAAACTATATATTTACAAGGCCAAGTACAACAAAGTAAGTTAAGTTATAAGCATCATATTGCACAACTATGTTACTACTAAACTATGCCAGCTTCCATAAACCTTCCGATAGCCCTTTTTCAATGCCTTACTCACTCAGGAGCATTTACATTGTTGTTACACGTCCCTGCATAACCTATTATGCATACTAAAGGTCAGCTTACGCTGGTGAATTCTATGTTCGAAAACACTATACCTCACATTGAAAATCACATTTCAATTTAAGAACCGGTCATATAACCATGCACTTACAAGTAACGCATTCCGGCTCCGTAAAACATAACATACTTTACCAATTTAAAAACATAACATAACTTCAGCAAGTTTCCGTATAAGCACGTAGTACTGTCACAAACCTTGGGGTTACGTCTAACCCTATAGAAGACCGTCGTCCCCTGTTTAACATAAGGCAGCCGTCGCTAGTCCCGGGTGATCGCAACACCCGTCCGAATTGTAGAATTGTCACACATACACAATACTCTAGACCCCACCCTCGCAGTGGGTCGACAGCGTGGCATTACACTTGCTAGGACACTTCTCCTAAAATTTACTGAGTTAAAAGTTCTTTTGACTCTAACAACCATTTTGAGAAACCACTTGTGCCCAAACCTTTTCCCCGTCCTTAACCTGACTTAATTAGTAAATCACATATGTTTAAGGAGTATTGGATTTGTTTACAATTGGTTAGCAGTGATCACAGTCTGCACATGAAGCGACTTAGGTGCCACTACTCGTTATGCCAAAGGTGTTTATATATAGGAAGTACAGCAACGTATCCACAACATCTCTAACATACCCAAAAGCATACCAGTCATCATACATATGCAGTCTACATGACTACCGTCTGCACATACCCAGCTTAGGTGTCGTGAACCATTGTACCAAGGGTGTTTATATATAGGAAGTACCACAGCGTATCCACCATATCTCGGGTATAACGTTAAATGCACCAGTTATCGTTTGTGCAGGCCAACACGAAGTAGGATACTCACCAACAGACCCAAGTCTACTCAAACATACTACTACATCTACTAACTGAAACATGCTTAAACTCAAAACCGTACCCTAATCTCCACACTTCTGTGTGGCAAACAAAAACTATTTTTAAAAGATTAACTTTGCAATGCCTGTAAAGCCATAGACCACCCGGAAATAGTCAAACATAGGTATTCATATCTTTTCATACAAATAATTAAAGCTAAAACATTCACATATGCGTAACAACCCAAAAATAGTTTAAAACACGGGATCGTAGAACTCACCGTAGCCTATTGCTGCTGAACTTGGTTAACCTCTAGCTTGTTGATTACGTACCCACTTTCCTGATGTCCTCTATAGAACAACTTAAGGGTACCAATTAACGATCACAGATTAACCCTTTATCACAACCAAACTCCACGAACCATGATTTAAATCACACATTACATTGTGCCCATCATGGATACAACTATATCCATTTCCCATTTTGGCTGTATCGCGGCTTAACTCCCAAACGTAACTTGCATGTATTCCCCCATGTGTACGACCCCAATACTCCCCCTGATACGACCTGGCCTATAAATACAGTCATATCATACTTATACCAAAACGGGCGTATTAAACCGAACATTCCCCTTTTGTTACTGCCGGCCCCCGATACAATCGTATTCCCCTTTGGAATACGGTTGTATTCCTATTATTGGCAGTAACCCAAACCTACCATTTTGGTCATTTCCAATAGTTGTTAACCCAAATTCTCACCATCATTAATCCTTAGTAAGGCTTAAAAATACTACACCCATATATTGAGCCGATGGAAACACCTTAACAATCCCAATTCCATAAATCATCACATGCATGCATATCTTGTATATTAAGCTTAAGACACTTGTACTTACCTCAAATTTTTAAGGGTTTCTTTCTGGAAATCAATTGACCACTAATCCATAGCTGCTTTTCACTGCTACACATATTAACACAACTCCTTTCTGTCATAACCCAATTATCATTAACTTCCTAAAAATAGAAGGTGCAAGCATAATCATACCTTATTTTCTTAGTCTTTTGATGATCAAAATCTCAATCCCGCTCTTAAATTATCCCTGCATGTTTTAGATCATGATCTAAGAACCATCAAATTCATCCATCATATCAACCACCACCATAACACATAAATTCATGATCTAAAGCATGAATATTTCTTACCTTGATCATATAAGACATCAAGTGGTTGAATCTGGCCTCCAAACAGCCTCCTGGAACACATCCTTTGTGCATCTGGAACGAAGCAATTGAGATAAAACCGACCCAAATGAGAAAATATGCTCAAAACGGAGTTTTTATAGGTCTGGACACGATATGGGCATATCATGTTTAACTAATACGATCATGAAAAGTGTCTGACACGTGCCACCTTTAAAATCACCTGGCTGGCACAGAATACGGCCGTATCGTTTATAAGCCAATACGGCCGTATCACGCATTCGGTAGAAAACTATAAATCGTATTTTCGCGATTCCCGCTTTGTTATAACTTGGAATTGAGCCCCGTTTTTGCCCACATTCATCATTCACCTTCAAGTGGTTTCAGCCGTTAACATGTCCTCAATGCCGGGTCTAATATACATACCCAAACCTAAACTTTGGTATGCTCTAAGTTACTAGTTACTAAGAAGATTCCCAATCCGCTTTCGCACACGCTCATTATATCCGATAAAAAGTCGCATATGTAATTCCTAATCCTTCATTACATCCAGAGCTCAAAACCACATATTTGGGTCCATACCGAACAACCCCTGAGTTAGAGTGATCCCGATTCCATACTTAACTCAATTCTAAAATAGTAGATACCTCGGTAACGCTATACTGGTCATCATCCAATTGAAGACTCACCCAGTTGGATCCTTTGATCTCTATCTACAACTCTAACATATAATACATATGAAAATTAGGGTGTTACAATAATACCCCCTTAAACAAGGTTTTGTCCTCGAAACCTGCTTAGAAAAAGATAACATTGGTGCCTTAATTGCACATTAACCCTTATTTTCTTCTTTCAAATCCGCTTCTTAATGCGATTCCCAATCGCTAATGCTTCCCATTATATTACCACAGCCTGTTGCTTCCATTGTTACCTATGAGATTCCATCCACCAAACACTTACCTGTGAGTCATATGTGGAATGTCGAATGGATTTCGCATGATTCCTCTAGCAGACCTAAACCCTCCGCAATCTCATTAGCCCGTGTCAAATCTTGAAACGCCTCAATTTCTCTTGCTGAACTTACCCCTTTTTTCGAAACTGAATAAAACGTTTCCAAGGGATTTCTTCCAGCAAAACATGATCCCCAAAATTAAAACTCAAACGGTATCCTTCTTTGATCAGCATATCACTTTTTTTTACCACACGCGCCTTCAACCGTGCTTTGACTAGATTGAGCCTTTAAGCCATATATTGAATGTCCTCTTTGTTACCTAGCTCCCGCTAGTCTACTTAATCCCAGCTTCATTGTGCCCTACACTTCCTACCATACATCATCTCATAAGGCTGCATGCCAATACTGGCATCATAACTGTTGTTGTAAGAGAACTCTGCCACTGATAAATGACTATCCCAACATCCTACAAAAATCGATTACGTAAACATGCAACATATCCTCTAAAGGCCGAACATCCTTTCACTTTGTATTTCTATCTAAGGACGATATGATGTGCTAAACTGCAATCTAGTATCTTCGCAAATGTTCCTCCATAAGACGATATCCCTGGCTTGGAACTCATTCGACTTCTCTCCGTTGGCTCAAAACACAACTCCTATCGCTCCCGTACGTTAGGTAGTTCTCCTCATGGGGTTAAACTTGGGTGATGTACATGAGATCACCTCACTTAGCTGCGTTACGACACTTTTTTCAGAATCTGATATAGCGCATTAGAATGAATTTCCGCGTTCTTTATCTTGTCCGGTAATGTGGATACCGGAGCATGAGTCCATTCCTATGGATCTTCTTTCGCACTGGAGTTTGCAACTCTAAGAGCTCATCCCGAAAGACTACATTCTTCATCGTTGATGCGTGCGATATGGAAAGATACTGGGTTTTTGCAAGCGAATTGCTTTCTCAGTAAGCTTCTCTTATAAACCTTCTATCCTCACATATAACTTACACGTGCAAATCATCCTCATGTCCGTGAGTTTCGTGATTCTTTTTTTGGAAAGGGTTTCCCCAGTGATTCATTAAAAACAAACGAACAAAAAATACAAGTAGAAAGCAGAAGTACTCTCTAGTTCAATCAGGGACAGGCCCCTGAAAGTAAACAAACAAACACAGCCCCAAAAAACAAACCCACACCACTAGCCCATGACTAGAAAACCAACAAAGAGACAACCTCTTTAGCCGCCATTGTCAAAGACAAACCCATCAGCCACCCCCCCCCCCCCACTCAACAAGCCTAGCAATATCATAAGGGGTCTTCCGGAACCTTAAACTAGCAATGCGCATCCAAACAACATCAGTAATCAATGAAGCAAGCATATCACGAGGTCGAGTCTGGTTACGAAACAGGCGATCATTCCACTCTTGCCAGATATAATACGCAGCTGCAGCAACACCAATCCTGCCAATAACAACATCAAATGACTTAGAACCATCTCTCTTGCATAACTCCTCAATGATCTCTGACCAAAAAGGATTACGAGCCACAAACTTCAGCCGAGACCTGATCATGCCCCAGACATGTCTCGAATACGAACACTGGAAGAACAAATGATCAATGGAATCAAAAGCAGCACAGCAAAGCGGGTAACACATCATATTCTGGTTGCGTCTTCTAGAACTATCCTAACTCAAAATTCGTTCCTGTGTTAACAGTTTATTCTTCAAAATCAACCACATGTTAAACGCATGCTTTGGAATACACTACAAAAACTAAACCACCCGAGTCCACGAAACCACAGGCAAGTGCACTCGAATCGAGTCCCAAGCTCTAGAGGCAGGAAAATCATCACTGAAAACCCATGTAATTTTGTCTCCAACACCAGGATGGATGACCGGTAGCTCAATCCCCATCTGCTCCGAACCATTAGGGACCCCATTACTAACCACATCAGCCACCAAAGAAGAGTCCGGAAGGCGAGCATTATAAACCATACGGGGAGTAATAAACTGACATAACGGGCCCTCATCACTCCAATTTTTGTACCAGGCAGACGCAGACTGACCATCACCAATCTGAACACGAATAAACTGCCGAATCACCGGCCTAAGCAACAAGATTTTACGCCAACCCCAACAATAATTGTGAGGAATATGAACTACCCAAAAATTACGAGAATGCAAGTGATAAGAGTAAACCCAAGCAACCCATAACGACTCACATTTGGTCAAATTTGCTCCAAATATGAGTAGCCATAAGCGACCTGTTAGTGTCTCTAATCCTTCGAATCCCCAAACCCCCTTCACTTTTCAGAACAAACAAATTTTTCCACGCAACCTTGGCCCTAGCATTATAGACCGAACCAATGCCCCACAAAAAATCCCGCATCTTCGCCTCAAGCTCTTTGATAATGCGACTAGGCAGGATAAACATCGAGAACCAATAAACCTACATCGACATCAAAACAGAGTTTACTAACTGAAGACGACCCGTAGCAGAAAGGAATCTATTTAGCCAGCTCGAGATTCTAGTATTCAACCGCTCAACTAGAACAATACAATCATTATAATGAAGCCGAGAAGAGATAAGCGGAACCCCAAGATATCTAACCGGAAGAACCCCTTCAACAAACAGAAGAACGTCAAGAGTAGAGGCTTTTGTAGCAACCAGAACATTACAACAGAAAACAATACTCTTTTGCACACCAGGCACCAACCCAGACATATCGGTAAAAAGCTGTAAGGATCGCATAATGCTCTTAGCCGAATAAGTATAACCATGCGCAAATAAGAACAGGTCATCCGCAAAACAAAAGTTAATAATTCGCTGTTTATCACACTTATGATGATACCTAAAAGCATAATCACTGCCAATATTCTTTTGTAGAATAAGCGTAAGAATCTCCAGAACCATAGTAAAAAGGTAAGGAGACACCGGGTCACCTTGACAAAGGCCCCGTTTGCCCCTGAAATAACCATGAACATGCCCATTGATGGAGATGGCTACCCAGCCCAATTGTTTTGGGTGGTTGCCTATCACTGAGAGTACCCGGGTTTGATTCGTGAGTTTGGTGATTCCTTCGTGTTTTTGGTAGAAATGATCGATATAGTTGTCATGCAGTTGTCCTAGACGGGGATCTATCGTTTACCTTTTTGCAACTTGAGCCACCCTCATTTCTACTTAGCATTCTAAAGCTAAGGAATCTAACATATCGCATCAATATTTTGACATCACAGCAAACATATTTTATCGGTTAACACCAAATCCTTTTTTTTTCAAGCATCCTTTTTCCCAGCTAACTTTATCCTTTGCCTTCACTGCCCTTTGCACATCCCCGGCTCATCTCATTTCCGTACCCAACTCCTCACAACCCACTCTTTCAAGCTAACCTTGATATTGCTATTGGAAACAAATTCGAACTGTCATGCATCCAAATGCACAACTAGCCCTAATCTAGCATTCACCCTCACGGTTCGTGCGACCACACCTTTATAACAATTTCCAACCTACAATCCTCATGTAGGTTTTAAGGCCCAACATTTAAGGGTTCATGGACTACTCTAGTTACTCTTCTATGTCTCTTGATGGACTGTTCCCATTGTTTCATCACTAGCTTGCTATCGCTGCCTATTTCAAGTGTATTTCCCGGAACATCATTCTCGTTGAGCAGGCAGTCCCATCTGTCACTAATGTTTCATCCCATATCAGTTAGGACCTGACGAGAACAAGTCAAGCTAATTCAATGAGTCACTTCGCGTGACATGAACTCACCTACGATTTTAGGGACTCCAGCTCAAACTTTCCATTGATTGTTCCACGAACAATACCTTTTTCGAATAAGCACCATTGTCGATCTTAGACCTTGCTTTTAACCCTCTAAATGTCACTTGCCTAATTAAGAGGGGTTACATTCTTTTGAATGTTGCTAACATGCAACCATACTCTCTTGGACCCCTTTAGCACCAGGATTCACATTCTCTGCTCTCTTTACGAGTCCATCGTTATCTCTAACTTCATGTCACTATTAAGACCTACCCCAGCCTCTATGAGGGTTGCATTCAAAGAAAATGTAATGCTCTAAAAATCCTTAGTGATCTTACCATTAACCATATAATTGGTCTAACCATCCATCTCTACGGTTATCCTTTGATCCTCCGCTTCCTTGATACTTGTTCTATAGTGTACCACTAGAGCAAAGCCTTGGATAGAACAAGCATGCGATGAATCTAACCTTTTATGCATCTCTGCATCCACTCATGGATGTTGAATCTACCTTCCTACACTTCCACTGAAAAGTGACAACCATGCCTCTCTCGCATGTAGTAATGAAGGCCTACACACTGTAAAGGTCCTACGCAAATGACCTGTTAACCGCCGATCTCTCTTGCCTTATCATTCTGATTTTCTGGATCATTGGAGTCTACGGAGCTACTTCCGTTTTATCACTGGCTTTCTTTACTGGCTCCACACTAGTTCTCGACTCTCGATTCGTTGCTAACGATGATTATGACCATTCTCTGGACTCCACATGTACTAGAAAGAAGCTCCCTACACAACTCTAGTGATCTCACGAGATCAAAACTCTCTGATGGCATTATGTCATAGCATAGCATATGCTCTCTACACATGTAGCACGTGAATGTAGCTCTTAGGACAAGGTGTTTCACTTGACCCATTCTTCCAATCCATGCTTAATGCAACCTATTTCATGACATATACTGCAGTCTCTACTGCAATCTTCACTTCGAAACAAAGTGGGATATCAGTGTACGCGTGATAGATCGTAATTTAAAATGCCACAGTATAAAAGATCTATAAAGATACCGGTCGGCACATAATTACCCATCTAACTTCAAATGTTTCCTATCATTCCCATTACGCTTCTTACTAATGTCCACACAACAACCTAAATCACTATCCTTATCCAAAACCTTGCAGAAGCATATTCTGAATGCATCAAGAAAGCTTATATATATTGGGCTAACCACAACATCCCCACCACATACCCAACACATCAAAATGCACCTAGGCTATAGTTTGGGGTTCGAAAAATTCCCATCTTAGTCGGTTCGTCTAACCATCACTTCTCTTCTCCATTCCCAAAACATGCTTAAGCATATTCTTGACACACTAGAGGTGCTTATATATAGGGTCTACCGCAGCCTACCCACCACACCTCCAACATGTCAAAGACGTGCTTATGCATGCATTTTGGCTCAAACGTTACTGTCCTAGTCAACTCACGCACGCTCCTTACCGACTTTACAATTACCTTTGCGGGCATTCTTACAGTCTTAGTCTAGCTCTCCGGCTATCCAGCCACCATTCCTTTTCCTTAAGCTTATTCTTGCCAATATCCAGGGTTTAGACCTGATCTTATCTGATAGTCAATCGGTTATTAAGACATTTTGTAACCCTTCAACCATTCGTGATAGCACTCATGCCATCCAGGTAGGCATCTTTCCGATCGTACACTTAATTTTCACACCAGGATCTGAGTTGTCGGACACTTCGAACATTCTATTGCTCGACTCACTGTTAAAGTTTTATCAGTGTTACAAAAGTATTAAAGTTTTAGCAAAAGCATTTCAACAAAGTTTTAGCAAGTCATAAGCGGAAACGACACGCATAAGAAAACATATTAAAAGCCTTTTCGTCGAAGGCGACAAAAGTTATCATGCAAAATACAAACCATGCAAAGTGACCATATGAATGATCCTAACGTGCTCCTTAGCTGTTCCTAAGGACCAGAGAAGAATATACTAAAAAGTGTCAACGCTAGTTTGGTGAGTTCATAAGTTTAAGCAGATAAATAATATATATCGTTCGTTAACCATTTACCCTCAACGAGGCATAACCCAAGCAGGGAGTCGACCCCTGAAAAAGCAAGCTGATATTTATACTCGTGGGTAGCTGGCCCATAAGATTTCTATAACAACATAGGGTTCGTGACACCATTACTGACAGCTATTTTTCCTTCTAGTCATACTATTTGCGAGTAATGACTGTGCTAGAGACAATATAATACCTGCCCCGCTATCCAGCGGTCAAGTAGGGCTTGTCAGGCCTAGTAGATCTACCTTATAATTCCCCATTGTAATTTATTCATGGTTCACCTTGTGGAAGGACTTTCAGCAAACATTTCCTCCATGGTTTATAAAGTGTTGATATAAATCATCAAGTTAAGCTATAAAGCAAGGTACCGTATGTCTTCTCCCTCAAAAGCATAAATAGTTAAAAAGTAGGGTATGAACTCATCTTAGGGTGCAATAATTATCCAAATAGTAAACTGCTGCATAGAGATGGTGAATTCCTCCTAGACTCCACATATGACACGCAATCGTGTAAGTGTTGACTAAGTTTGACCAACCATCCCGACGGACAACCGACCAGTGGATTTGAATACACATTGGTGATTGAATTTAGGTTTGCTATACTCAACCAAACACGTATCACATATACAACACATTACACGATGATAAACATAACGCATCACAATTACTTATGACTTTATCCCGCGTATACGATGTATGATCGACGGGGCGATCGTACAAAGTCTTGTCATTCCCACCGAGGTAGGAGACTTAGGACTTGTACGCTTGTATAACTCATAACCCAATTTGACTAATGACATGCAAACACAAAATTATTTATTTGCATACGCATGCATTTTCATAATTATTTATTTTCTGATAAATATATATTTACCACATGTAGGCTAATTCCATGATTATACATCATCATCATCATCTCATGTAAGTCACATAGATCATTCATTTACACATATCGAGCCATGTCATAGATTGCTAACCAAATGCATGAATGTCACACTATCATGCATCCATTAACCTAGATCAAGCAACCTCACAGTATATCTAACACAAACCAAGTTCCTTTATTCAATATCTAGCATGCATGACTACCGAAATCGATTTTCCATCATAGATCTCATGTAAAGTTAGAAACTGTATTGCACAAAACCCCTAGATCTTTAATAACCAAGTTCATTAGAACATAGATCTAGCACAAATCATCAAGCTTAATTCACATGCAAGCATGTTTTCTCATGCAAAACCCTAGATCTAGCAAGTACCATCATATCATGCATTAAAGCCTCATTTTTTCATTTAAAGATGCAATCTTTATCATAATAAACACTAGATCTACACTTGATATCATCATAACATCACAAATCAGAGCTAGATCCATCATAAAGCTTGGATCTTGACAACTATTAAATAAGCAAAACAAAGAAAAACACATACCGAATGATATAGGATGATCAAGGATGAAATCGGGGCTTGAATCTTGAAGAAAAGCAATGATCTTGATGATGAATGAGTAGGAAAATGTTTTTTGTCGTAAAAGGAGGGATGGGACGTCTGGAGCTGTAAGAATGAAGAGGCGGTGGCTACTGATGCTTAAATAGGAAAATTTTAGGGTTTTATTGGAAACAGACCTCCAAGTGTATTGCTTGGAGCCTTGGGTTGCTCTAGGTGATACGCCTAGAGCTCCCGTCTCGCAACCCCTTTGGTTTTTGTTGACCACAACCCGTTTTGTCCATTTTTCACGTTTTTGGTCACAGTTTTCTACATTTTCTCCCATTTTTATTTCACCATCATTTTTATCACATCGAATCCAATAGAATCAAGTATCAAGTTGCCATATAACAATTTACGATCATGCAATTAAATTCACGTATCAGTTTGCCCGTATTTCACGACACATAGCAGTTTCAGTTTATCACCAATGTTTCGAGACTCCAACTTGTGTGTGATGTTTGTGAAGTGTTTTAAGGCTACTAGAATCTTATAATACCTTAATTGACATACTACGCCTATACACGCATCTCCCGATTTGCCGGTTTTATCAGTTTTATCCGTTTCTAAGGCCCGCGTTCCACCCGAAAGGCTAGAATGTCACATTAATCTTCATCCTTAAGCGGCACTCTAACGATCTAACTGGTATATTACATGCCCTCACCGGCATTTCTCTGCTTAAACAAGCATTCATGTGGTATTACATGCAAAAAAACTGCTTTCCTTGACACGCGAACGATGACACTCGATAATTCTTGACGTGCAAAAACTGAAGTGTCAAAATAAAATGTCAATTATAAGTAATTCCTAAGAATTCATGACGCGCATTTTTGCGTGTCAAGAATGTCTGTCATATTTAAAAAAAAAAAACACGGAAGACATAAAAAAATGCGCGTCAAGAATAATGTGTCATCTTTTATTTTTAATTTGGCGCCATAAAAGTGTAAGGATTTCTAAAATCCCGCTCATATGATATTAGGGTTTTTTTCCTGTTCTTTTCATCAAAACACAAAACACTCTGCTCCCGTCTCGCTCATAGCAATCGTCCGACCTAGCTCCGTCCGACCTAGCTCTGGTTTCGCCGGCGACCATCCCCTAGCTCCGGCGTTGCTCCCGTCCGACCATCGCTGCTGCTCCCGTCTCGCAATTTTTGGTCGCCGCTGCTCCTACTCCGTCCGTACCTCTCACCCACAACTCTGCACAGGTAATTTCGCTTCTTGCTTTCAGTCTCTCCGTCGTTCCTCTCGTTCCATCTCTTATCTATTTTCTGTAATCTTACACGAAATTAGTACCAGTTACTCCCAAATTCAATTACGTGTTAGAGAAAAAAAAAACCCTAATTTCAAATCGAGCTGTAATAAGGTCCGACATTGATTGTAGATTTAAGGAATCGAAGATTTAGCTTACAGATCAAAACGCATAGCTTGTGCACTTGTGAGTTGAAGCAGCTAATAATAATATCATGTTATCATATAGGCATCATTTTGATGGGCTTTTAGGGTTAGAATTTAGATTTTTAGGGATCCTGTATAATCGTGCTATTATACTAAACAGTAGACATTGGTCAGGTTTTAGTTATTGATTGGTTTAAGAGTTAAGAACTTGTTGCTAACTCTGTGTTTTGGAACAACAAGATAGGTTTGTTTTTTGGTTGATTCATGAATGACAACTGTTTCTGTAGATCGAGGCCTTAGTAAACGTTACGCAGCTTCTTTTTTTAGTTGTTTTATGAAGTAGAACCAACATGAATGACAACTGTTTCTGTAGATCGAGGCCTGTAGATCGAGACCTTTTTTAAGCTGTTTTCTTGCCCTTTTTTGCATGTTTCATTCCCAAATTTGTTGAATTTTGTCGGAATTTACAGAATTTGTAAGGCATTTTGCCTACAACTGTTTGTGTAGTTAGTTATCTTAAGATTGATTTAAAGAACACGTTATTGCACTATTAATGGGTCCATTAAGAAAACAGATAAAAATTAGACAAAATTAAGAGAGCATACCTTTAAGGGAAATCAAGAACATTCCAAGAAGATTATGATTATTGCCGAGATATCGAGGCGAACAGAAAGGACACAGATACTTGACCGGAAGGCGCATGAACCTGAAGAAGAGTTCATTATAAAATCGCATAAAGTGAGAAAAAATTATGAATTCAAGTTTTAGGAATCAAGAAAATGAACTGCTGAAAAATCCAGAAAGGTAAAACGATATGCTTATGGTTGTGATTGCTGCAGGTGTTGTTCCTTGGCGTTCTGTAAATAACACACAAAAGGCTGCAATGCCATCCACAATCAGAATAATTAGAGGCTGAGTCACTTAGTCAAACTAACATTTAGTTAACCTTTAATCAGAAACTATACTCAGAGGCTGCATCACTTACTCAATAAACTGATCCTTACACAATCAGAATAATTAGAGGCTGAATCACATAGTCAACTGACTGATCCTGCAATATAGTCACTATAATCAGAAACTAACTTTTAGCTAACACAATATGAATGCAACATAAATCAGAAACTAACTTTTAGCTAACAATATTAGAATCTGATTAACATATGAAACCCTCAAATAATTTAAGCAATAAATTAAATAATAATAAAAAAGAAATTAAATAATCATATAACCAACAACCAAATGACCTGGTGCTTTGAATCCAATCAAAATAAAACAAAACTTCACTTTAATTGATTAAAGCTTGCTTATTTTGTTGCATTTATACATCCTTTCAAGGTGTATATATAGTGATGGAAATGGGATTATTTCAAACGCTTTAACTTCAGATTTTGTACATATTTTAAGTTTTGGTTCAAGAGGAAAGAATCCATTTAAGGTGTGTATTTTTGAAATTTTTATGTGATATAATGAATTATATGAGCACAGTGGACCTTTTTGGTGAATATTATAAATTTACCAAAGGGTAAGCCTTGGAAAACAGTGTAAGGAGGTTGAAAGAATTTTGAATAATGAGGAGCTTATTATAATTTTCTGGATATCAAGTCAAATTCCGGGTTGCGTTGACTTTTCTGGTCAACTTTCTGACTTTTATCATCAACCAAAAAATTTAAGTAATCATTAGCAAAGTTCAAACCAAATCCAAACAATTCAGAAATCTCAGTAACAAATTTTTGCAACAGTTTTGAAGGTATGCCTTTTCAACTTTTATTTGGGAACAATATGATTTAACAAACAACTATCCACATAACATGTTTTTGATGCGAGTCTTTATGAAGCTCACTCCCTAAGAATTATGCAAATTTTCCTCATATCCATATGAAAAAAATTCAAGTCTAAACTGATTAATTCTTTAGAACAAGAACCAAATGCTAAGTTTGGGTCTCATTCTTTGGATTCTGCAAATCTGGCCTATTTGAACTCGAAGCAGTCAACAAACCATCTGGCCTATTTGAACCATCTGGTCTCATTCTTTGGAAGGTCCTAACTATCACTATGCATTAGTATTTCACACCAATTGTAGTAGTTATTTTATTTCAAAAGACAATAGGGTAATGTTTGGGAAATGGGATTGGATGATAAATTCATTTTTGCTTAAGTTTAATTTGGGTTGCCACATATACGCTACATCATTTTATGAGGTTTTGAATGTTTAGTGAGCATGGTCATGAAGTGTCATTACTTTTGCAATGGTTGACAAATCTGATTCTGATTTCTTGTACTTAATCACGAGGTTATTTTTTGGGTAAATGTAGAATTGCATAACCATTTGTAACTTCAATCACCTTGTTGTAACTAATTATCTGATTTTGATTCTTGAAAGTCACTATACTATAATCATTTTGATAATGCACACCCGAATATTCTTTGATTCTTGAAGTGTGCATTTGATGCATATGGTTACCAAGATCATAAGTCTTATGAAATGTTATTGTATGTGGGAAATGCAGGGCCTTATGCTTGGGTTAAGCACGTCCCTGGTGAACCAATACCTGCTAATCAACCAAATGTGGGAAGTGTTAAACATAGAAACGAAAAAAAGCGGATAAGACAGCGTAAGGCTTTCATTGATGTAAATTTGGAAACTAGTCTTCAAGGAGAAGCTTTAATACCGTTTCCAATTGAAGATGAGTTTATCGAGAAAGTCAAAGATGCCGTTGGGTATATACTAAGTTGGCCGAGGCACCTAGTCATTCAATTCGCTGATTTGGTAGGTTTTTTTGCAATTTTTTTCACCTGCACTAAACAAAATCTGTTATAAGATAATCTATTTAATTATATTAATTTTTGGCAGAACAATATAAGCAAGAAAAAAGTTGGAACAAAGAAGGTTGAGGTGAGAAATGATGCAAAGAAGCATGAGGAGACGAAGGATGCATCAAAGAAGAATGGGGATAGGAATAATGAGTCTAAGAAAGATGAGTCAAATGATGATGAGGGTAGGAACCATGATAAGAAAGGGACACAAAATGATGAGGAGATGAAGGATGCATCAAAGAAGAAACGACAATTAGACCCCGTTGAAGAAGAGGTAAGGGAATTGTTGACTGCAGATGTGCAACTCCTTATGGGCGATAGCATTATTGAGTTGAAAGAGAAAAAGAAAAGTAAGTTGACCGTAAAAGAGCCGGAGCAAAGAAAGGTAATGACGAGAGGTGAGAGGAAGAAAAGGGTCAGAATGACAAGTCCTACTATGTTAATGGCTCAAATGATGGTTGATGGACACATGAAACATGTCGATAGTATAAGAGTGCAGTGTGAGAATGATCTTTTCGGGTATGATAGCTTCACGTACTTAAGTTGGAATGATTTTGACAGAGTTTTTGCAATGGATGAGTTGAGTGGGGCTGTGGTTACTTCTTATTCAATGTAAGTACTTTAGTTGAATTTAAATGATTGTTCGTTACTTGTTATATTTTATAAGTGGTTTCGTCATCAATGTATGTTGTTAACAGGTACTTGTATGAGCAAATAAAGAATGGTTCAAAAATAGATCATGGAATCTGTTTTGTGACCCCGACTGCAACCATGAACCATGATAAGAAAGGGAAGGCTAGAAATGTTGATGATTCCAGTCGACTTGTTGCAGATCGGTTGGGATCGAGAAAGAACAATGACATTGTCCTAGTGCCCTACAATCCCGGGTTTGATTTTGAACAAAGTTTTGTTATGTTTGATCTACCAGTTGTTTTGTTTGACATGATTCTGGTTTCTGTTCTTTTTTTTTTGTAGACGACATTGGGTGCTCGGTGTACTAGACATGAAAAAAATGAAATGCTATTATCTTGATTCCATAAGGCCTACCTCTGTCAATCCGCAGTTTAAGCAAATAGTTGATGCGTAAGTAAATAATAGAGATGCACAAATCATTAGATTATTTATATAAGGTTTTGGTAATTAATGCAAATCATTTTTTTGGCAGGGCAATTGGATTGTATAACGCAAAAATTGGATCGAAAAAAGCGAGTAAATTCAATTGGGTCAACTCAGCGGTGAGTATTTCTGTTTGTTACCATTGTGTATATGAATCTTTGTGGTAATATTTATCTTCAAGTCATTTCATTATGTTCCTGCTGCTGTATATATGTTCCTGCTGCTGTAATATTTATCTTCAAGTCATTTCATTATGATCCTGCTGATGTATATATGTTCCTGCTGCTGTATATATGTTCCTGCTGCTGTATATATGTTCTTGCTGCTGTTTAGTATATATAATCTGCTAGATTTTCATGAATGACCTGTATAAATAAACAACGTGGTTACAAAAATTCCATGTGACATCAGCCCGGCAAATTCATACGTTCTTTTGTTTGTGTAGTTACAAAATGACCTGTATAAATAAATGTGCATTCAAAACATCAACATTTGCTATACTGTTTTACTTTTTGAAGTAAAAGTGCCCAAAAATCCTAAACATCAATGGTTAGTAAAACTGCTGAATTGTTTGACTTTCCGAAGTCAAACTGCACAAACATCAAAGTTTATGTCAAAAACATGTACAAAATCTAAAGTCTAAGCACCCATGCTGTCTGACTTTCTGATGTGAAAGTGCAGAAAGTTCCTAAATATGAGAAGCCACCCAAATTTATGTCAAAACCTGTACAAAAGGTCAAGTATAAAAGGCAAAGCATAATAGTATCCAAATAGAAATACTTACAAACACATTTAAGTTTAGGCCTCTCACAAAAATAAAAGTGACAATAGACAAATTGTAATATAATAGTGTGAAGAAATAAATACAAAATCACGATAAGTAAACACAATAAAGCTTATAAACTCTAAATTGAGTTTGCAGCAAATTCAACAACTAATATGTTTAAAATTTTATAACTTACAAAAAACAAAATTGCCAAATGAGTCACAGTATCCAGAAAATATATAAATCGTTAGCACCTTCTAATAATGAACCAAATAAATAGTTTAAAAAAAAACAATAAAGGTGGATTAAATGTCACTATTTCTACAGGGTTTATATGTAGACGGAAAAAAAAAACGTTTGGAGTTCAAACTATGCAAAGCCCAAGTTTAATAAGCTAGAGTTTGTTTGCGAGGAGGCATACTCATATGTCACATCAGAAACCGTAAAACCCACATCTCGAATTGCTAATACCGAATCATGAAACATCTTAGCACAAAAATTACTTGTTTTGACCCGATTGCCATTTTAACCCCCTGAGCACTTATTACACCTAATTCAGTAACAAAAAAACATTAGAAGAAGATAAAAAGTTCAGGATTATGACAACCGAGTATCTGTGCCTAAAATAGAAACAAGAAACAAATTTCTTATAGCAGTAAAACTATGTTTTCAAATGGTTATTACAACCGGAGTTCGGCTACCACACTAACCATTAGAATTATTGCGGTCCATCGTCTGCCACAAACATTTCTACAAGCAAACTGCAAAATAGAAGCAGTTATCAGTCAACAAGGTCAGTCAATATCTTGATAACTTTGGTGTTAACTTAAGTAGTATAAAGATATGTTCTACACAAAAAAATAAATTGACAACTCATTAACCATGGGCATAGCCAATATACGAGGCCAATGATGTGACCTAAGTGAAGAACAACATTGTAAAGTGCACAAATTTTCACATCGCACATATAAGATGAACATCAAAGTATAACAACCATCAACCGAAAAGGGGCAGTAACTTCTAGTTAAGTGAAAAAGCATTTCAATTTATCACAATTAGTTAAAATGAATAGAAATTAAAATGCATATTCAAAGTTATTTGAAAATGCATTTCAATTTATCACAATTAATTAAAATGCATATTCAATTTATCACTGTTTGTTAAAATGCATATTCAATTGAGTAAGAATATGAAATATTCAAAATATTCTTTGAGGTGGGATTTTTGGATTTCACGCGGTGATGAATGCAAGAACCACTGCATTTTCTCACATTCAATTGAAATGAAAACATGGATCTGATAACAAAGAAAGAAGGATGAACCATATTATTTCCTGATCCATAGCCTTTTGCAACCTAATAAAACCAATCTGTTTTAGCTAATCTATATGTTTATAAAAAATAAAACCATGAAAAATAAAACCTGTGATATAAACATAAAAACCTGTGAAAAATAAAACCTGTGAAAAATAAAACCTGTGATATAAACATAAAACCAATCTGTTTTAGCCCGGCAAATCCTTTTTTGTATAAATGACCTGTATAAATAAACAACGTGGTTACAAAAGTAAATGCAAACACCTACTTAAAAAGCATCAAATTCATACGTTCTTTTGTTTGTGTAGTGTCCACTCCAGCCAGGAACCACAGAGTGTGGCTATTATGTGTTGAAATTCATGAAGGAGGTAGTTCGGCAAGGGCTTGTAGTCCTTGAACAAAACAAAGTAAGTTTTCTCATATTCTAATTAATTAACTTTATCTTTCATGATATTATTTTCTCGTATTTTATCTTTTATACAGATTGGTGGAGATAGTAATGCTTATACAGATGCTGATTTTGATGAGATTCGTGAAGAATGGTTGACCTACGCTTGCAACTTCATTTTCATGGACAAGAAGTAGTAGTAGTAATCCAATATATATGCATTATGTAAACTTTGAACACTTTACTTTTGTCGTTGTGATCGAATTGCATGTATGAACTTTGAACACTTTACTTTTGCTATATGTATGAAATGCAGTGTTTTGGTACAGCAGCTATTCTGTATTTTGGTTTTGTGAAATATGATTTATTAACAGGGAAATCAGTAATTTTAGAAAAAAATAAAAAAAAAAAACACTTACAAGGATGACACGCAAGAATGAGTGTCATAAAAGGCATGACACGCAAATCTGCGTGTCATAAACAGACGACACAAAAAAATATTATAAATAAAAATATATTAATCACAGACGACACCCTTTCTTGACGCGCAAAATGGGTGTCAAGAATGGAGTGTCAAGAATTGCGTGTCATTGTTCGCGCGTCAAGAGCTTCTTGACACGCATTTTGCGCGTCAAGAAGCTTCTTGACCCCTGCATCCTTGACGCGCATTTGCGTGTCAAGAAGGCACCTTCTTGACGCGCAATGCACGTCAAGAATGCCAGTTTTTGTAGTAGTGACATGCCCTCACCGATATTTCTTTGCTTAAACAAGCATTCATGTCTGCCCCTTGGCGTCTAATGGCATCACTACCATTCTACTGGACACTTTAGCCTCTTGCACTATTTTTAACTCTCATTGCCACTGCCAGTGCTGAACCACCTATCTCTTTGTCCCTGTTTTCATAGACTAATTCACTTGTCATCTAAGATTCTTTAAGTCTTTTACTAAATAGGCCTACTGTCTATCTAGATCGGCTCTCCCGCCGTCTATAGGCCTTTCAGCATCCAAGCAACATAGAAGACTATTCTCAAGATACTTTTCATATAGATAAATACCTTACTGCAGTAGCTAATTACCCTCAGGTATTCACCATACTTACATATCCTAGGTACCTTCTATTGTATGCCTAATGCTCATCAGGCTGTCCTAGCTGGCATTTTACCTTCCTATCTTATCTTACTTGATCTTCTCAGAGTCCTAGTTTAAGTCTAGAAACCACGCAAGTTCCTTAATCCTCTAAACCATGATCTGATACCAACTTGTGACAACCACTCCTAGACTTGGCACCAGGAAGGGGTCATGCATCGGATTTACTCATAAGCACATGATTATAAATAGAGATTACAAGCAGTGGAAACTAAAACTATATAATTATAAGGCCAAGTACTACAAAGTAAGATAAGTTATAAGCAACATATTGCAAAAGTATGTTATTACTAAACTATGACACCCTCCAAAAACTTTCCGATAACCCTTTCCCGATGCCTTTCTCACTCGGGAGCCTTTACATTGCTGTTACATGTCCCTGCATAACATATTATGCATACTAAAGGTCACCTTACGCTAGTGAGTTCTATGTTTGAAAACACCGTACCTCCATTGAAAATCACATTTCAATTTAAAAGTTGGTCATACAACCATGCATTTACATGTAACGCATATATTTTTTTCGGTAAGGGTTACCCTGGTGATTCTATTGATACCTAAACAAAGAAGTACAAGTAGTGAGGTGAATCTTCACTAGTTCATACATAGGACAGGCCCCAGTATGTAAACAAAAGACAAACAAGTGAAACACAACCAAAGGAAACAACCAAGACACCACTAATATAACCAACTAGGACACAGCTAGAAAAGGATCCACCAAAATCAGCCACCGTCATCAAACACAAAAGCTTCACGACGGCTCTAAAACCGAGACAAAAAAAACTAAGGGCAAAACTCATTTGAAGAAACTACGTTTGAGTAAAGGAGTGCTTGCTCCTTTGGTAGAAGAAGTAGATGCAGAACCCGAAGCCATAAATTTATCTGTTTCACAAGTATCATAGTCATCATAACCATCATAGTCATATCCCATATAGTCATGCTCACCTTTATCCTCAAAAATCTTAAAAGAGTTACTAGTATGCACCTGAGAGGTATGGGCATCAGCTTTACCCGAGGAATGAGGCCCAGAAGCAGAAACATTCTTCTTATCAGTCTTTGTAACTTCAGGGGCATCATCCATAGAACTCTTCCCTTTATCTTTAACCAGTCTATACTCAAATTTAGGCTTTTGGCCTTTCAGATGAAACACGGGTTTATGACCAGCTTTTTTCCTAGTGACCTTAGTGAAACCATCATCATCAACAACCGGATCACGAATAGGGTTAGTCACAATGCGTTTAGGACAAGAATTGAGCTCATGCCCGAACACACAACATGTAGTACACCGCGGAGGTTTCCATTCATACTCAACTTTGATGTTCTCCTTTATGTACATATCACCATTTATGTCAGGGACATCAATAGTAAGGCAATCCTTAAAATCCGTATCCGTTGATATTTCTACAAGAGCACGAGCAAAACTACTACGGCCCCTGTTATTAAGGCACATGGAAACAGTACACGAATCAAGAAATTTTGGCCAATCCGGTCTACTGGTACGAGCCAATCCGGCTCCGTACTTTAAAAACATAACATAACGTCAACAAATTTCTGTATCAGTACTGTCGCAAACCTGCAGAAGACCGTCGTCCCCTGCTTAACATAAGGCAACCGTTGCTTATGGTCATACATCTATAACTTTAGCAAATCCCCTGCTTAATTTCAGCAAATTACGTCTAACCCCGCAGAAGACCATCGTCCCCTGCTTAACATAAGGCAGCCATTGCTAGCCTTGGGTGATCGTTAGCACCCATCCCAATTGTACAATTTCACACATACACAATAATCTAGACAACACCCTCGTGATGAGTCGACAGCCAGGCTTTACTCTTGCTAGGACACTTTTCCCAAATTTACTTAGTCAAAACTTATTTTTACTTTAACAACCATTCTAAGAAACCACTTATGCCCAAACCTTCCCACGTCCCTAACCCGAATTCATTAGTAAATCACATATGCTTAAGGAGTATTGGATTTGTTTACATCTATATATATATAGGAGGTACCGCAGTGTATCCACCACACCTCGGACTCGGAGATAACCAAAAACATGTGAGTCATCATACACGTACAGTCTACATGACTACCGTCTACACATACCCAGCTCAGGTGACATGAACCATTGCACCAAGGGTGCTTATATATAGGAATTACCACAGCGTATCCACCACATCCCGGGTACATCGTTAATTGCACCAATTATCATTTCTGTAAGCCAACACGAAGTAGGATACTCACCAACGGACCCAATTATACTTAAACATACTACAACTACTAACTGAATGATGCATAAACTTAAAAACTTACCCTGGCCTCCACACTTTAGTGTGGTAACCCAAAACCATTTATAAAGGATTAACTTATCGATACCCGTAAAGCCATTGCCCAATCGGAAACAATCAAACACAGGTATTCATATCTTTTTATACTTTAGTTAAGATAAAACATTCACATATGCATAACACCCTAAAAATAGTTTAAAAAGTTAAAAACACGGGCTCATAGAACTAACCTTAGCCTAGCACTGCTGAACTTGGTTAATCTCTAGCTTGATGATTGCTCACCCACTTTCCAGATGTCCTCTCTAGAACACCGTAAGATTACCATTTAACAATCACAGATTAACCCTTTTTCACGAACCAGACTCCACGAATCCATTCCCATGATTTAAAGCACACATTATATTTTATCCATCATGGATACGATTGTATTCGTTTTCCCAATACGGCCGTATCGCGGCTGAACTCCCATACGTAACTTGCATGTATTCCCCCATGCATACGTCCCCCAATACGCCTAGTGATATGACCTGGCCTATGAATACGGTCGTATCATACTTATACCAATACGGGCGTATTCAACCGAATATTCCCCTTTTGTTACCACCGATCCCCGATACAGGTTTTTCCCCTATTGGAGTACGTCCGTATTCCTATTAGTGGCAGTAACCAATTATGCCATTTTACTCATTTTCAGTGGTTTTTAACCCACATTCTCACTATAAAAAATCCTCAGTAAGCCCCATAAAGACTACTCATATATTGAACCACTGGAAACATCTAACAATCCCAATTCCATAAATCATCACATGCATGCATATCTTGTACATGCAGCTTAAGGCATTTGTACTTACCTTAAATTTTGGGGGTTTCTTTCTGGAAATTAATTGACCACTGATCCATAGCTGCCCTTTACTGCTACACATATTAACACAACTCCTTTATGTCTAAACCGGATTATAAAGAACTTCCCAAAAATAGAAGGTACATGTATGATGACCGTGTACCCAAAACGTTAAAACAGAATATAGACTACCCTTCGGAAATATATTCATAGTTTTACGACTAATGTTTTAGAACCAATACGCCCCCACCTATTATGACTTCATGAGCTGCAAACACACTAGCTTCAAAGTCACAGAAGGCGCCGTGGATTTAATCCGATGGTTTGAGAAGGGAAAATCTATGTTTCGCATAAGCAATTGTCCCGAATGCTACATGGTTAAGTACGCTACCTGCACGTTCACCGATGACGCGCTAACATGGTGGAACTCTCACGCCGATACCATTGGAACAAACTTAGCCTATGCTATGACATGGGATGGCCCACTTTGGTCTTTCGTTATTGATGATGGTTTGTTTGGGATGTTATTTGGTGTCTAGTTGATTAGACTAGTGGCTTTATTTTCGTTGTTTTTCTTGTTTTGGTTGGTTTTTGCTTACATACTGGGGCATGTCCCATGTATGAACTAGTGTGGATTTACCACACTACTTGTACTTAACTGTTTTGGGTATTAATAGAACCATCGGGGTAACCCTTTACGCAAAAAAAAATATTTTCAAGGGATATAAGGGTGCGACTAAAGCCCTTAACTGGTTGGATGAAATTGAAGCTGATCTCGATATCAGAAACTGTGCGGAGCTAGATAAGGTGAGGTTTGCATCTATTCTTTTAAGAGTTATGCTTTAGCATGGTGGAAGACGATCTTAGCTGTAGAGGTCGTAAGAGAGCTCACCGCATGGGGTGGAAGAAACTTAGAGCCTTGGTTATGAGAAAGTTCATTTACGGAAAATGAACAAGAAAAACATAAGAATGAATTTCTCAGTATTAAGATGAAAGATGTTGATTACCAGAGTTACATCCATAGGTTTGATGAACTCCTCAACTTGGTGTCTCACATGGCGGACACAGAGGTGCAAAGAGTCAGAAGGTTTATCTGGGGTTTAAGTCCAGAAATTATAGTTGATGTGAGATCAGATACACCTTTCACGTTGGAATCAGCCATGGATCTGACTGGCATTTTGAATGATGAATGGGTGAGAACGTCTGGAAGGAAGAAAATTTTGGAAGGTTCCAAAAGAAAGACTAATGAAAGGCGTTGTAATGACAGAAATAGAAGCCGGGATGATAAGGGCAAAAAAAGGGTTAAGCCTAATGAGTGTAATCGTTGTCACAAGGTAGGTCACTGGGCCAAGGATTGTAAAACGTGTGAAAGCTGTGGTACGGCAGGACATGGATCGGCTGATTTTCGGAAGCCGAAAGTTTGCTATGAGTGTAGCCAAGAAAGGCACAAAAGGCCAGACTGCCCAAAGATGAAGAATGCTAAGAAGGATGGAGAAAAGAACAAAGTTCCACCAAAAGGTAATCCTCGAGTCTATATCATGAATGCTGATGAGGCCCGAAACAACGATCAAGTCGTTTCTGGTATGTTTTCCGTTAATGATCGTTATGTTAGTATCTTATTTGACTTAGGAGCTAATAGGACTTTTATAGCCTCTACATGAATACATAAATTAGATTGGCCTTATAATGTAGAGACTGCTAGTGGTCACGTGATTAGTATACCTGAAATAGCTAAGGATTACCGACTAAAAATCGATGGAGCCTCGTTTGAATTCGAATATTTACCTATGACCTTGTGTGGATTCGACATGTCCTAGGAATGGACTGCTTAACTAGATATAAGGCCAGGATTTTGTGTGATAGGAAATCCGTTGAAGTATAATCGTCCAAAGGAAATGCTCATGTAATATTGGGAGATCTCCCAGCGAAGCCTATAAAGATTATATCTCTATTGAAGGCCGAAAAGTGTTTAAAGAAATGTTGCCAAGCGTTTTTAGCTTATGTTGTGGAAGCTCCCAAAGAAAAGAAGTTGGAAGATGTACCAGTAGTTTCTGAGTATGCTGATGTATTTCCAGAAGAATTTCCAAGTTTGCCACCAGAGAGACAAGTTGAGTTTCCAATTGAACTAGTGCTAGGGATTGTGCCAATAGCTAAGGCACCATACAGACTTGCACCTTCGGAGATGCAAGAATTAAGGAGTCAACTTTAAGAATTGCTGGATAAAGGATTCATCGGACCAAGTACTTCACCTTAGGGAGCACCTGTATTATTTGTCAAGAAGATGGATGGCTCAATGAGAATGTGCATATATTAGATCTTAATCGCATAACTGTCAAGAACAGGTATCCTCTTCCAAGAATCGACGACTTGTTTGACCAAATGTAGGGATCAATCTATTTTTCCAAAATAAACTTAAGGTCAGGATACCATCAAGTGAGAGTTAAGGAGGAAGATGTACCAAAGACAGCATTCAGGACAAGGTACGGGCATTATGAGTTCACAGTTATGCCATTCGGGCTAGCTAATGCACCAACAGTGTTTATGGATCTTATGAACAGAGTCTGTAAACCCTATTTAGACAAGTTTGTGATTGTCTTTATTGATGACGTTCTGATTTATTCAAGGACAGAGAAAGAGCATGGACAACATTTAAGAAGGGTATTGGAATTACTGAGGCAGGAAAAGCTTTATGCTAAGTTTTCCAAATGTGATTTTTGGTTACGAGAAGCTCAATTTTTGGGACACGTAGTAAGCCAGGCAGGTACCCAAGTGGATCCAGCTAAGGTTAAAGTTGTGATGAGATGGGAATAACCAAAATCCCCAACTGAAATAGGACGTTTCTTAGGGTTGGCAAGTTACTACCGAAGGTTTATACAAGAATTCTCCAAGATTGCTACGCCACTAAATGCTTTAACTCAGAAGAATACTAAATTTGAGTGGAAACAGAAGCACACAGATGCATTTGAATTATTAAAGAAGAAATTGAGCTCTGCACCAATCCTATCAATGCCAAAAGGAACTGAAGACTTCATTGTCTACTACGATGCATCCATCAATGGATTGGGATGCGTGCTCATGCAAAGAGAAAATGTTATCGCCTATGCATCTAGGTAATTGAAGATGCATGAAAAGAAGTATACCACCCATAATTTGGAATTGGGTCTCGTGATCTTTGCCTTAAAGATTTAGCGTCATTATCTGTACGACACTAAGTTTTGTAGTATACTCAAGTCACAAAAGTCTTCAACATCTGCCCAGTCAGAAGGAACTAAGCATGAGGCAAAGACGTTGGATAGAGACCTTAATCGACTATGATTGTGAAATCAGATACCATCCAGGAAAGGCCAATGTGGTGGCCGATGCTTTAAGTAGAAAGGATAGAACAAAGCCATTTTGTGTACGGTCCATGAGATTGGACGTGCACATAAGTTTAATGGACGGTATTCTAAGAGTTCAAAAGGAGCAATTAGAAAGTCAAGAATTGGACAAGGAAGAAAAGAGTATGCTTGAGAAGAGCTTAACCAAGGGGCCAAATGACATATTTTGATTGGGAAATCGAATATGGATACCCAAGGAAGGAGGATTACGAGAGATAATACGCAGAGAGGCACGTAAGTCAAAATATATGATGCATCCTGGTGGTGAAAAAATGTACCATAATTTGAAGGCAAATTATTAGTGGCCAGGTATGCAGAAGAATATAGCAGAATTTGTTGAGAGGTGTTCCATATGTTTGCGGGTGAAGGCAGAACCTCGGGATACTTGCAAAAGTTAGAACTAGTAGTATGGAAATGGGAGTTAGTCACAATGGACTTTGTGACTAAGTTGCCTAGAACGAGCAGCGGTAAAGATACCATATGGGTTATAGTGGATCGTCTGACTAAGTCAGCTCACCTTTTGCCAATAAAAGAGACGTATTCAATAGAAGAATTGGCTAAGCTATATGTCAAAGAAATTGTTAGATTGCATGATGTGCCACTGTCAATCGTGTCAGATAGAGACAGTCGGTTCACATCCTATTTTTGGAAAAGTTTTCAGCAAGCAATGGGAACAAAGTTGAATTTGAGTACAACTTATCAACCTCAGACGGATGGACAAAGTGAAAGAACTATCCAAACATTAGAGGATATGCTTCGGGCATGTGTTATTGAATTCAGTGGTAGCTGGGATAAGCATTTGCCTTTAATGGAACTTTCGTACAACAATAGCTACCACTCGAGTATAAAGGCAGCACCGTTTGAGGCACTGTATGGTCGGAGGTGTCGTACACTAGTTTGTTTGTCAAAAGGTGGTGAAGGGCAATTAACTAGACCAGAAGTACTTGTCGAACCCACTGAAAAGATAAAGCAAATTCGAGAAAGGCTTAAGGCTGCTCAGGATAGACAAAAGAGTTATGCTGATAGGCATCGAAAGCCTTTAGAATTTGAAAAAGGTGACATGGTTATGTTAAAGGTATCACCTTGGAAGGGACTGATTCGATTTGTTAAGCGTTGAAAGTTAAGTCCTCGCTAAATTGGTCCGTTTAAGGTTATTGAAGAAATCGGTACTGTTGCCCACCTATTGGAGTTACCAAAGGAACTTTAGTGGAATTCATGACGTGTTTCATAACTCGAATATGTCAAAATGTGTGACAGATGAGACACTAGAGACACCATTAAAATATATTCGTGTTGATGAAAAGCTTCACTTTTCTCAGCAACCTGTTGAAATTCTGGAACGAATAGTGAAGAAATTGAGAAGAAAACGGATTTCTATGGTGAAAATAAAATGGGACGCTCGTCGAGGTCTAGATATTACTTGGGAATCGAAAATTAATATGCAAAGAAAATATCTCCAATTATCTGAACCTTATAAGGAATTCCGGGATGGAATTCATTTAAGGGGGTGGGTGGGTGGGGGGGGGGAGAATGTAACAACCCTAATCGAAGCACGGTTGTTAAAGAGGAGAAAATGACAAAAACAAGAAATTATCTAAGTGTTTGGCCCAATATGACCGTATCACATTATAGTGATACGCCCATATCACGGGGCGTATGGGTTCAGGGAAATGATATGGTACAAACGGGTCGGGTCGTAATCCGAATACTCGCGGGATTCTTAAAAATTAAGAAACTGCTGAATACTGTCGTATCTGCATAATGTGATACGCCCGTATTCATCCTAATCAGTTTGAAGACTTGATTTTCTGTTATAAACTGGAAATTGAGACTGTGGATTTGGAACAGTATTGTTCTAAGGTTATGATTGACTGACTGGAAATGAATTGAAGGGATTTCTCAACGCTAAACTAGACGTTTGATTCGGAAATCCTGGTTAATGATTTGGGTGACAATACGGAGACCCATTGCATATTGATATGAATCTGTATTTCTTAGTAAAGTAGATCAGTGGCTTAGGTCCTAATTTATGATTACGATTATATATCGTAGGTGGCTTTGCATCTAGACGTGGTGGAACGTGAGTTTAACTTCTTAAGTCCCACATATATGTGAGTACCGATAGCTTCCCCTCTTTTAAACTATTTTAAATGTTTTAGGGTGCACATGAACTGTTTACTGCTTATTCTCTATTGCTATGCTTTGTATGTGTGGGCTAATTGGGTGGGTCGTATGCTGGGTAGTAAGCTTTCAAGAGTAGGCTACTCTGGTCATTAGGGATTGCGTATGCCATGGGGTGTATAGGGGGGCCTAACAGCTGATTAGGTAGGTAGCGTAATTGGCCTCACGTCCATGCATTGATATTAAGTTATGAAGGATGAGTATGTGTCACTATATGCCCGAACATGAGGGGTAATACAGGGGCACGCACCTATGTGATGTCGGATTGAGTATAGAGTTAGGGCTAGACCATCAGTAGCTACACATAAAGTATTGGAAAAGAGAATGAGAAAATGTTTATATGATGTTTATTGTTGCGGACTCACCAACAACATTTAATGTTGTTGACATGTTTTTTTTCATGGTGCAGGTAAGTAGCTTTAAAGCAGGTATTGGTCGGGCATAAGGGATATGGTTGGGAAACTGTTATTGAAGGTTGTATTGCCCTATTGAAGCATATTCATATCTGGCCTGTGACCTCTATCTTTGTTATTTCCTTAAGTTGTATTTTGAATACTTTGATATGTCTTGGAGTACCTGGGACCGAACCTTGTGTTAAGTGCTTGGGTTATAGAACTCCTTGTAGCTTGAAATATAATTTAAGGTGGTCTGTTGTTTGTATTGGGTTGTGTGGGTGATTGTTGCGTACTCTGACTATTAATCTGATGCTTCTGCGGATCCTGATACGAACAGCTGGCCCCATACCCATATTTCCCGTCCCCCTTGGCAATGGGCAGAAAGTGGGGGGTGTGACAATTTTCCCATGGGCAACTCTACCTGGAATTATCAAGAGGGATATCATGCCAAAATACAAAGGTAGTAGTTCACTTGGCTAAAGACTTTAAACGAGACGGGTATACACCTCCAATGTTGTCTATCGGGAAGTGCTACAAGATCAATGAACAATCGTTGTTTTTTCGTTGCATGCTTGTAATGATTGTTATTACTTCAGGAAGAAAAAACAATGCTCTCTCTCTTCCTTGGCGATTTTGGTGATCTAGGGTAAAAACGATTGTCTGATCGGCTTTGCTTGGATTTCGCCACTCAATCTGTTATACAAAGTGTACTTCATCGTTGAGTGTTCTCCTTAATGATTACATATGATTTGTGTGACTGTTTTGAGGTTCGTGAATTAGGGTTTGTGGTGTTTTAGGGTTTTTTCGCATTGTTTTTTGCCTAATTGTTTGATCTTGTTGCTGTGGTCATTCTTTCCCGATTTATTTGATTAAGATAGCATTGTTTGATTGATTGTTTGTGTTCATCGAAATTTGTATCGGTTTTTGAGTGGCACTGGTTTCTTAGCTATCGGTCTCTAGGGTTTCCGTATACCTTTCAAGAACCGTTTTTATCTCTATGACATCTGATAAGAATGTTATGGATCCTACAAAGCTGTCTGGTGCTTGGGCATCCAAAATTAAGAACATCGAGGGTGTTCATGGAAGAAGTATTCTAAAAAAACACTCAGACTTGGGTGTCGGCTAACATTCTCTGCCAGCTGTCCTAGTCGTCGAGTTTCTTCCTCACTACCTGAAGTGGATTTGGTTTTTGGTGATGAAACGGAATGTGTTGCTGTTGATGACAACAAATTCGTGGAAGGAAGGGAGGATTTGGTCTCGAAGGATCAGCCGACCATAGCCACAGATTTTAACAGGGATAAAGGTGTTGTGTTGAACACTAGAGATATCACAACGACTATGACTGATTCGTATGCTGCTAAGGTTATGGGTCAAACCTCACAATCGTTTAAACAATCAAATCCTGTTCGGAAAAAAATTTATAAACTTCATATTTGTTGAACCAGCGGTGATGTAGGATGGAGTTGACGTGGTTATTCCAAAGGAAACCGTTCGTACTATTCAAGAAAAATTGGGTTTACCCTCTTCGGTTATTTTTTGGGTGCCCGTGTTGCTTTTCCCGTGGTTGATTATTATGTGCGTCAAAAGTGGAATAAGCTTGGTCTTCAGAAAACCATGATGAATGCTTATGGGTTTTTCTTTTTAAAGTTTGAGAATCGAGAGGGTATGATGTGTCCTCTTAAGGGAGGCCCTTGGTTGATTCGGAATCGTCCTATTATTCTTAATGTTTGGTCCACAACTTCTCAGCTTAAGAAGGAAGATGTCAAAGATGTTGCGGTTTGGGTAAAGCTTCATAATGTTCCACTTGTTGCCTACACTGATGATGGTCTTAGTATGCTGGCATCGAAACTTGGTAAGCCTAAGTTTCTTGATTCTTATACTGCATCTATGTGCTTGGATACTTGGGGTAGAAGCAGTTTTCTTGAGCCCTTGTTGAAATATCGGCCTCTACTGATTTTAAGGATACCCTTACTATAGCCATTCCTGATTTAAATGGAGAGAACTTTATTAAGGAAAATGTTCAGGTCGAGTATGAATGGAAACCGCCAAGATGTGCTAATTGTTGTGTGTTTGGCCATGGAGTGGAATCTTGTCATGTACGAGCTACCCCTAGCCCAAACACTTCCTTAGATACTGATGATGATGGCTTTACTGAAGTTAAGGGAAGAAATAGGCTAAAAAACAGCCGTCCATCTGAAAAATCAAAAGTCAAAGTTTGAATATAGGCCAGTTAAGAGAAATGCCTCGGGTTAACATTCCAAGCCTAAGGGTAATGATGCACATTCGGGTAAGGATCTTTCATCCAAGCTGCTTGTCATTACAAGTAATCAATTTAATGTGTTTGATGAAGACATTATGTCAATGGATAATGATGAGTTTAGTGCTATGGATGGGGATTTTTGAAATATGGTTGATGACATGGTTGCTGATTCAAATGAAACGGGGAGGTTTATGGTTTCAAATACAAAAGGGGCAAGCACCTCTTTCCAGAAATGCGGTTACCAATGATGATCCATCCCTCTTGGTGTTCTTGGCTTCAGATAGATTGGAGCTCTCTTGGGACTTTCGTATTTGATGATGGAAGCTGATATGTTCTTTTGGAATGTTGTCTGGTTTCTAATTGCTTAGACTAGTGGTATTATTTTTTGTTGGTCTGGTTTGTTTGAGTTGGTTTTTGTTTACATACTAGGGCATGTCCCATGTATGAACTACTGTGGACTTTCCACACTAGTTGTATTTAACTGTTTTGGGTATTAATAGAATCACCGGGGTAACCCTTTACCCAAAAAAAGATTGTTATTACTTCAACGGCCACACTTTGTAACTTATTACATTATATTATGTGTCATTGTCTTTTATATTACAGTTTGTGTCTTTTATATTAGACAGGTTGGTTTCACACATTCAACTAAGACATTTGAAATTACAAACTGACCCATTTCACGTCATTTGTTTATAAAAAGACAAGGTTAATTTACTAATTATGATATTTGTTTCACTCTTTAAATAGTCAATCCTACAAGAACGAGCTGCAATAAGCGGGTTTATCATGGTTGAAATTTTAATATACGTATTGATGTTGGAGGTGTTATCAAGACTTCCAGTAAAATTTGCTTGTCAATGTAAGCTTGTTTGTAAGGAATGGTGCAAGCTCATTTCTACAAATGCTTTTGTTAAGGCTCACATCTCCAAATCTCATCAATTGAATATTTTATCTAATGATTGTGATGATAATTCATTTCACAAGTTATTTTTCGGCAATTCGATGTTTGTCGATGGACCTGTTCACCTTCCTTTCAGGAATTCAACAATGAAATTTGAAGGATTTAGGCGTGTTAGATGGCTTGCTCTGTGTTTTCCTTGTAGATGCACGTGAGATCGTGATGTGGGATCCTCTTACAACTGTCTACAAAAATTTGTCAAAAAACAAAACCATGTCTTATTATGATCCTAGTGGCGATATATTAGGGTTTTATTATTCCAACTCTGCTTAGAATCATAGGCTTCTACATGTAACATGTTGCCAACAAGAAATTGTTTGTTATGTTTACTCAATGTCGACGGATTCATGGAGAGTGATACCTTTTTTAACGGAAATGGAGTATCATCCTAGCAGATTGAGTTTGTCATGTGCGACATTATGCGGAGATGCCCTCTTTTTCTTGGCTAGCGTTTTTGGTTTAGGGTATTATCTTCAAATGGTTCTACGCTTTGACATAAATTCTGAACAATTTATGAATATATGCGTACCTGAGCTTATCAATATAATAGTGGGTATAAATTACACATTGTTAATGTCCATAATGACATTCGACTTTTTGTTGTTCATGGCCTACATGAATATGTCTATTCATTTGACGTATAAAAGATGATGGGATGAGTGGTCTTTGAAAGTTCCATTATTGAAGGTAATGTCCATCCGTCTTCCTATAGAATTCTACGTCTAGTATGTCGCGAATGAAGACAAATGGCTTCTTATGACGAACTATGGTAATGCTGATGTGTTGGACTTTAGTATGAACAAAGTCATTTACTCATATCATTCTAAGTACTTTAATGCAATGCAACGAGCAACATACATTCAGACACTTCTATCCCCAGGTACTTCGTGGACATTGGATGTTTTCAACTATATGTGTAAGTTAATAGATTACTATATTATTATGTGTCTTAAGTTAATATTCGTTCATTACAAAATAGTAATACTAACAATTTTTTTTCCTACATTAATTAGAATGTCGCTAAACATGGACGAGATCAACAATATTCCAGGTATCAATTTAACATTTAAAATTGTAGTATTTGTTTTATCTACCCATACTAAATATATAACATTCATTTTTTTTATATAAAACCAATGTAAAGCCTTAATTTTGTTTTTCAGTACTCCTCCGCTAGAGGAAAATGTCTGATGAATAGTGGTGGGCAAACTTTGGTGATGAGGTCATCAAAATTTGCATGGCGTATGACACAGATTGAGGTCCTCATAATGGAATTCATTGACACCTGGATTTTGATTTTAAAACTACTATGTTATTACTAATATCTTAAAACTAAGTTGATGACTTCTACCTTAAAACTCTTTTGGTTTTAAATTACTATGTTTGTGACCAATATATATTTCAATCCGGATGTTTGTTGTTATCTTTTTGAGTTCTACAAGGTTAGGTAAGTTAAATCGGTGATATAAAAAACTAAGAGACGTAGTATGTTGATGACACCCTGTAGGTCCGAAATCAAACCAAGAACACGATATCTAATCACAAACGAGTGCGGAATCCTCGTGAGTGATTGATTCAAGAAACAAGTAGAAGAAATAGACTCAATCTATAAGAAAGATTGAATGAAATCACTACTTGTTGAAGCTGATCGTAAACAAGTGAGAACACAGAAATCGTAAACTGCCAATTGTATTAGAAAAGCTTGGACAATCATAAACACAAATGGGTTTATATACTACCCAATACAAACCCTAATAAAATCGTAAATATGAAACCGGCCCACATGGCCCAAATCGTAAACAAGATAATGCTAAAGCCCATTGACTAACAAGCCCAAAACCAATACAAACCTAGCCCAAACACTAATGTTCATGCCTCTAATAAACATAGCCCAACAATCTTCCCCTAGGCATGAACCAGTAGACCACCTATGGCAGTTGCAGACCGAATCTAAACGTGTTCTGCACATTATTTGACCACCATCCGTTCTCCACGATCCGATTCGCTGTTCCATGAAAGATCCCCACCCTTATAGCATTCTCCATGACGTTCTCATCCCCGAGAATAAGTTGGGAGGCGAGGAGCTTTATATCTCTTTCTCCAAATCTAAGCAAATCGACCGGATCATAGAACCGGAATTGCCTCATCCTTTTGCAGAGCACCACCACCTCATGAGTTGTTGGGTCATAACACCAGCAGTCAAAGTTCTTGACAAGTGTACCGTCTTCAATCTCATCCAACATATTGATCACTCTTGTGCGTTTGGTGGGTGGTCTCCTTGCTTCACCAATAGACTCTCGAGTTACTGGGTCAGTGCCAGTCTCAACCCATCTTACTTGCCTTAGCTCAAAATTTGCAAAGTTATCTTCTAGATGGTTCAGCAAATTGTTTCTAATAAGATCTCCTTCAGGGCTGTTCCATCTGTTGATGTAAGGAGCTTTCAGCAGGCTTCTAATCTCAGGCTCAGTCCAGGTATGAAATTGAGCACGCGTTCTGTAGTATTCCACTAGACTGTAGCCGTCACGGATTACGGCAAACAATTTCTTCTCTGAATCATAGTGCCAACACAGAATGGTCTCACGACTCCCCCTTTTGTCTATTGAGCTTTCACCTACATCTATGGTGTATTGAGTGGGGGCTGGACCTTGGAAGAATTCTCTAAACCAGTTGTCGTGACCTTCAGGCGCTTTGGAGATGACCCTTCCACTTCGGGCATAATCAGACATTGCAATGGAGTCATCTCCATCATCTTCTTGAGCAACACTCGTACCTTGAGCTCCTTGAGATGAGCTTTGACCTGTGGCACCTAAAGCGTTGGACTCCACAACACTCTTTAAACCAGTAAATTTCTTCTTCAAGTCCATCAGATCCTCATAAAGATACTTCATTCTGTTCTTGTCCGCCACTTCCTTCTCTTGTAATCTTCTGTTTTCAGCCTGGAGAGCTTTTATCTCATTCTCTCTGATTCTGTTCTGAGACATCAGATAGTTAATATGAGGATCAGCGCTTATCCTCATCTCAATTGGTAGCTCAGCAGCTTGAAGTGGGCGGAAACTTGGTATAACAGTAGGCGGCAAGCTTGTTCCACTAAGGACACTTATTCTGACTGGGCTGGGTATAACAACAGTGTTATCAACCTCCATAGATTGCCTTTCTTCATGAACAGGGCTACGTTCATTCAGAGGAGGGCTTTCAGTTTGCACCTGGGCAGGCTGATCTTCAACAATTGGGACTGTTGATTCTACTTGAGTAGGTTGATATTGAGAGCTAGACTCAGTTGGATGGACCATTAGCAGGCTTGAGCTAGTCGTTGTAAATTTGAACCTTATGCTTCTTGGATCAGTCTTCTTCCTTGGAGATGGTTCACGAGCTGGGATGGGTTCTTCAAGAACATCCTCCATATTCAGACTCAGCTCGGGAGGGGTTACATCGCTGCTTGAAGACATGTGCATGTCATCCCTTGATCTCTTGTGACTGATGGGTCCCAAATTCCGATATATGTCATCATCATCAACATTTCCATAAGTTGGGAAGATGTCGTCCATAATGTTTTCTTCATCCGAAGGGATCACCTCATCTTCTTCTTGCACATTAACAGCTGGAGTTACTGTTATATCTTGATCTTCTGCAACTGATGCATTAACAGTTGGCACATCGGCTTCTGGCTCAGGCTGTTCAATCTCTTGTTCCCTGGCTACCTCGGGAAATGCACCCCTCTTAACCCATTCGAGTCTTCCTTGAAAACTGTTTTTACCCTTTCTATCTTGGGTTTGTAGACCAAATACCCCACAATCCATCACTTTTATGTCCAACTTTTCTACCCTTTCTTCAATCACTGGGTATTTCTTCATGACCACCATTTGTACAAACCTTGGTGTCATCAGGAACTGTTCTCGGGCGCTTAGGTCAGCATTGCCTATCCAATCTAATAACATCATCTTGGAGAAATTGAAGTTCCAATCCAAGGCCAATGTGACGAATGCAGTTCCATGAAGCTTGTTGAGCTGGTCGAAGCTTGTTCTTTTGCCCAGAAAAGATTTCTGCATGTAATGAGCCAGGCATCTCCAGTAATGCGGCAACAGCTTCTTAAAGATAGGCGGGAATTTTCCTTCATAACCCATGGATTGAGCACCCGCCAAAACAGCTTCCTTTGATATTCAATCGGATAGCACGATCATTGATGTTCAGCCCTTTCTGATGTCATCCTCCTTAATCACAATCTCCCTGTTCTGAATCCTTGCAGTAACTGTTGTTTTATCTGCATCAGCTCTAGCAGAACCCCAGAACTCCCTCACAAGCATCTCATCAATAAGCACATTCGTCCTCAGGGCATGGTTTATCTTGCAAGTATTCATCCCGGCCACCAGAGAATAAAATAGTTCCATATGCTTCTCTGGAGGATCTTCAAGATATGTTGGAATGCAATGATCCGGTTCAAACTTAATCTCTTCGTCGAGCATCTCGTCTGCCATCTGAGAAAGACAAGACATATGCATCAGACTTGTTCATTAAAGAGCAATTATGTTTATTAACCCTTGACGTTGTCCAATTGAAGTTCAAATTTTACTTTTGCAGATCACAAAGTTTCAATTTAAACTTTAGGGAAAATATTTGAATTAAGCACACGCTCACAGATCACAAACAAATTTATCTCAGAAATGATCAATTTTAATGAGATTCCAAAAGTTAGGTGTTTATGATCCACTTTTCATGTTTACGACACCACATAAGTGATTACGATCCACTAAATGGGTTTACGATCCATTGTGTTGGGTTCACGATCGGGACAGTTTGGTTCAATCGTAAATGGTCAGGCCCAATCGTAAACACTGATTTAAGTTCAAAGCCCGATCGTAAACGAGATTTGTCGTAATCGTTGATCGTAAACGCATATCGGAAACACCGACAGTCATCTTCAATATCACGATAATCGTAAACACCCATATCCGCCATAGCCAAACCTGCAAATAACTCTGAAACACGTTAAAACACCTCAAAAATGTTAACATAATACATTGTTCTACCTTTTATGAGTGTCGAACACCAAAATGACTTCAAATCTCGAGAAATCGATGAGAAAACGAAGCAAACTTGAAGAAAAAGAAAGCCGGTCACCGAGTGAACACAAACTGTGATTTGGGGTTGAGAAATGAAGGGAATCGATCGATTAAAGGGTGGTTCCTGGTCGGAAATCGATTACGATGGAGGTGGTTAGGTCTGATTGTGAAGCGGATGACCGGAGACGGTCAGGACAAGGGTTCCGGTGAGATTTGCGGCGGTTTAGGGTTTTCTCGAAAAGGAATCGTAAACGCAGAGAAATAGTGTAATCGGAAATGATAAAAATGAATCGGAAACATGGTTTTGTTTAAAAAATATTACACTAAGGCCCCCTCATGTTTCAAAATTACTTTATAAACACCCAAACCTCTTAATAAATAATGAAAATACTTCTCATAAAACTTGGTAAATTTTAAAAACTTTGAGAATTCACAAAACTTCCCCTCAGACTCATACCCCGAGTATCTGACCATGATCATAAAAAAATTAAAACAAAAATTTAAACAGATAAAAAAACAAATTGAAATATTTACAAACTTTCTGCAGAAATTGAATATTTACTTGCCTGGTGCTGATAATTTTCATTGATAATATCAGACGAGTCTTTGACTGAGGAACCCTTTTTAGCTTCCGTTACTTGACGCTCTAGACAATTGCCAGGTGATTTGAACACATAAACTCACATCCAGTTAAGTGCTTAAATATGGTACAATTTTACCGATATGTTTAACCGTCCCCACACCCAATTTTTCATAGCAAAACCTACCCGACCTCAGAGTTTATTGAGGATTCACAAACCCCCAACTTGAGGAACCATGCAACACTGCTTTGACTACCACTTATTTCAATTTTTCATGAATTATTAGTTGGTGATCAGGTCGGCCGCATAAGCACGCAGAGAAGACCAACAGAATAATTTTATTTTATTTTCTTTTCTTTTTCACGATTTTCATTTTTTGAATTCTTTTTCTTTTCTTTTTCTTTTTCTGTGGTGTTGTCGTTTACAGTATAAGCATGGCGTGTGAGAGAGTGAATACTAGGTAAATACCACTCTCAACCCATTTTTGCTGGGACTCAGTTTTTTAAACCATGTAGACTAGGATGGGAAACTAAACATTTATAGAGTTTAGGATTACTGCACTTACATAGATGGTCATAGTTTTGGTTGAGCTTACCGACATATCATCTTTGAGCAGTCTTTCACATCAGCCTTACACGTGTCAGTCTCCGACCGTCTTTGAACAGTTTTGCACGTCCTATCAAAAGACATCATAAAAACTTTTTTAGTTCAACCAGCACCATTTCTTCCCTTGTTTTTGTGAGACTTTTGAAATAAGACTCAGTTTTTCAGTCATTTTTCATTTTTTTTAAAATAAATTACCAAAGACTTTGTACAAAAACAAAATGATCAGATCATTTCGAGGTTCATCTTTAGGCCTTCAACACATGATTCAAAATTTGGACGAGGAAGGGGTTTTGTAAAAATGTCCGAAACATTCTGATCGGAGCTTACCTTTTGAAGCTGAATTAACTCCCGATCATAGCAATCACGAATAAAATGTACCTTTATGTCTATATGCTTGGTTTTGGAATGTTGGACGGGGTTTTTGACAATTTCTAGAGCAGCAGCGTTATCACAAAATATAGGAGTGTTAACGAATTCCATACCGTAATCTGTGAGCTGATTTTGGATCCATACTACCTGTGAGGTACCGGCAGATGCTGCCACGTATTCAGCTTCGGCAGTTGATTTTGATACGGTATGCTGCTTTTTGCTCTGCCAAGAAATGAGCCTATCTCCCAGGTACTGACATCCTCCAGTAGTAGATTTCCTGTCAAGGTCACTACCTCCATAATCACTGTCAGTAAAAGCATACAATTGAAAATCAGTGTTCTTTGGGTACCAAAGACCAAGCCTAGGCTTGCCCTTCAGATACCTAAAGATACGCTTAACAGCAGATAAATGTGAAAGTTTAGGATTAGCCTGATAACGTGCACACACACAAACTGCATGCATGATGTCTGGCCTGCTGGCTGTCAAGTACATAAGTGATCCAATCATCGACCGATACTGGAATTCACTCACTGATTCCCCATTGAGATCAGCTGACAAAAGTGGTCTGGATGCCATGGGAGTGGAAATGGACTTGCAATCCTGCATCTTGAATTTCTCCAGAATCTCATTCACATACTTTGCCTGATGAATAAGAATTCCAGATTCATCCTGTTTTACTTGTAATGCAAGAAAGAAACTCATCTCCCCTTGGTCACTCATTTCAAACTTCTTCCTCATAATCTCTTCAAATTCAGTGCACAATTCCTCGTTTGTTGACCCGTAGATAATGTCATCTACATAAACTTGCACCATGATTATGTCCTCCTTCACCCTCTTCCTAAACAACGTTTGATCAACTACTCCTCTTGTGTATCCATTCTCCACCAAGTGATTGGATAGAGTTTCATACCAGGTGCGCGAAGCTTGATGCAAACCATACAAGGCTTTATCCAGCAGATAAACATGGTCTAGATTTTCCTCATCTATGAACCCTGGTGGTTGAGTTACATAAACTTCTTCATTCATCTCTGCGTAAAGGAAGGCAGTCTTCACATCCATCTGATGTACCGTAAAATTGAGATACGTTGCCACAGCAAGAAAGATCCGAATTGCTTCCAATCTAGCCACTGGAGCGTATACCTCATCATAGTCAATCCCATGAACTTGCCTGTGCCCTTGTACTATCAATCTTGCCTTGTTTCTGACAATTATTCCTGTGTCATCCTTTTTGTTCTTATACAACCACCTCGTAGGAATAACCTTCTTGTCTTCTGGCCTCTTCACAAGTCGCCACACTCCCAGCTTTGAGAACTGATTCAATTCATTGTGCATGGCCTCCGTCCAATCTTCAAATCTTGAGGCTTGTAATATTAAATAGTTTGGGCTGGGCTTAGTGGGTTTCATTAGATTAGTAGGCTAGTTTTATTATTATGTTTAGGCTAGTTTACTATTGGATATGGGCATGGGCTTGGGTTTATGATTAGGGTTTAAGAGCCCAATAGTAAACTCATGGGATGGCTATATAAACCCCATGAGTTTACTATTCAAAGGGGGCTTGATTACGATTTCTAGAGAGAGAAGAGGGTTTACGATTACGGTTTTGTACCCAAGTATTTGTTTAATCATTGTATTCTTCGGGTTTCTTCTTCTTCTCTATCTTGAATCAATCATAAACGAGGATTCCGCACTCGTTTGTGATTAAAATATCATGATTAGTTGTTGTTTCTGGACCAACAATTGGTATCAGAGCCAAGAATCACAGATTCGAGGTTCTCACGGTATTGGATTCAAGCTTTTTTTCCAAAAAAAAAAATCGAAGATTTGAAGATTTGAAGATTTGAAGATTTGAAGATTTGAAGATTTAAAGATTTGAAGATTTGAAGATTTGAAGATTTGAAGATTTGAAAATTTGAAGATTTGAAGATTTGAAGATTTGAAGATTTGAAGATTTGAAGATTTGAAGATTTGAAGATTTAAAGATTTGAATATTTGAAGATTTGAAGATTTGAAGATTTGAAGATTTGAAGATTTGAAGATTTGAAGATTTGAAGATTTGAAGATTTGAAGATTTGAAGATTTGAAGGTTTGAAGGTTTGAAGGTTTACTATCGGAGTTTACTATCGGAGTTTACTATCAGAGTTTACTATCGGAGTTTACTATCGGAGTTTACTATCGGAGTTTACTATCGGAGTTTACTATCGGAGTTTACTATTGGAGTCTACGACCCGGAGCGTGCTTGCGATTCCCACTGTGTTTACGATTGGGTTTACGACTCGGGGGTGTTTACGATCACTGTTTTACGATCGGAAACTGGTTTACGGCAAAAAGTCACTATTTCACACTTTCACGGAAACGGACATAACTTTTGACTCGTTTGGAGTTAGAAGCTCAAATTTTAACACGACTTTCGTGACAACGAGCCCCAGAATTACCCCCGACTAACGTCCAAGGGAGCTCGTTTGGACCCCAAAATTCCACTCCGAAGGCCTCCGTTTTTCAGTTTTAAGTTTTTGACACTATTCTTTGAATAGTACTTTTGCCGTTTTTACCAATTCTTCAAAATTTTCAAAGGCTGCATATCTAAAGGAAGAAAATGAGTTCAGTGGTTGAAGAAAAGAATATAGTTGAGGACAAAGATGCGTTCGCAGATGAAGTTGACAAAACTGAGATATGCCCCAATCCTACTTGTGCTCGTATAATTCCTGGACTTAGGCAAATTTGTAAAAATTATCAGATAGAATTATTTGAGATAAAATGCGAGAGGAGTTCTTTTAAGGGTAGATGGCAAAAGAATGAGGAGAAGGTAAAAGCTCAGAAACGAGACATTGAGAAATATCAGAAGCTAGCAACGGAGAAGACTATCTTATATGATCGGGCTAGGATTGAGATATCTGAGCTTACACAGAAATTAACTGAACTGCAACAAAAATTTGATGAGCTGCAAGTCAAGTATGATTGCAATCAGGAAAGAAACAAAAGAATGCTCGATGCTGGAAAGGAATTGTCACATGCTGTTGTGACTGGTCAAGTTGGGAAAGACACATCTGGGTTTGGGTCAGAGAAAACTGATAAATCTTTGGCAATGAACAGCATCATTCCTCCACCAGTTCCCAGAGACATTATAGGAATACTTCTTAGTGAGGATCAAGTTGAACGAACCAAGTCTGATTATAAAGAAGCTGCTCCTCCTATTGATAGTGTCTTGGTTGGAACTACACCATTGACTCAAGAAGAAATTGATAATGAAGCAAACATGACTTATGGTGAAGGGAGAGTAAAGGATATATCAGACAATGATGCTGAGTGCCAGAAATATGACAGGTGTCACAACTCTAAGTCTGATGATGCTGGGATAGAGTTGAAACCATACCCTAAAATTGAAACCCCATGCTTCAAAGTAATTGACGAAGTCAAAAGGGAAAAGGTGATCTTGACGACACGGCCTGAGGGGAAGATCTTTATGACATCTGGATCAATGTTTGACCAAGAACCAGATGTAGGATATGAATTACCATCCTTCTCCTCCAAGTTCAAGGGAATAACCGATGGAGTGATAAGTGAACCTAAAGATGAGAGGCCAAAGATCACCATCAAGCATCCAAGTATGAAACCAACAGCTGGAGTGAAGAATGAAAAACTCAAGGGAGTAGCTGTGTCTCCCATTTCTTCAGTTGGATCATGCAGTTGTTGTTGTAATTGCAAGAATGGTGCTTCAACGTCAAAGAATCAAGGAAGCACAAAGACAGTAAAGACAGCTTCGACACAGGCTTCGACAAACCAGCAGAAAGTCAAATCTGAAGCTGCAGTCAAACCAAAGAAGCATACACAAGGCAAACCAGCTCCATACCAGCCACCGAAGATGTGACACCCCGTCCAAAAGTCAAGTCAACGCACATTACTTTGACCCTAGATTAGACCTTATGTGCTTATCTTATCTATGATTAACTGTTTGGTAACTGTACGTAACTGATAAAAACCGGACGTAAAACTGATTCCCACGTTTGTATTGGAAAACGCGCCCTAATAAACATGAAAGACCATTAAGGAATTAATGGAATGTTAACAATAAGAAACGAATATAAAAATGTAATTTTTATATTTTTCTTAAACACGTGTCACGGATGTTCACCACCGACACGGAAACATTTTAAGCGACTACGTGACTAGAAACAACTGAGATTCTAATCACTCATGGTAGTCGAGCTTAATACCGACGCGAACAAACGAAACAGTCTTCGTTGCATTCACGCGTACCAAACCGGACCAACTTGAGAAATGATATATGTTAAATATGGAATTTTAATAACAGGAAATAAAATATAAAAATTGACTTTTATATTTTACCAAAACTGATATAAACTGTTACGAGCATTCTGAAAACTTATAATGTTATGAAAAAAAAAACGTTACGTTGTCAAGACTTATCCAAACGAGTAACTCGTTTCACCTATTGGGCCCGGTAAGCCCAATAAGCCCAAACGTGTCCGGATCAACCCGAAACTTAGCCCGAACACTCGACTCGATTAACCAAGTTACCAACCCGAACCGAGACTCGACCCGCGGCCCGGATGGCCTGGGCCGAACCCGGCGCCTCACGGCCCAACCCGACCCATCCTCCTTTTGCGGTCCAACCCGAGACCGGCCCAACCCGACCTCCAACGGGCTTCGGCCCGTCTCCCTTGTCAAAACTCGAACGGGCTTCGGCCCAGTCTCCTATCCAAACCAATTGGGCTTCGGCCCACTCCCCAACCATTTTAAATAATTAGATTTGGCCCAATGATTTTTATAAAACTAACCCAAACGATTTTATACACTTTTGGCCCAAATAATTATTTAAAACTCACCACCATTATGTTAAATCATACTTGGATCAAATTTATAAAAATCATAATTTTTATAAACTCCTAACCCTTTCATATTTTATAAAAGCTCCTAATCTTTTATAAAGTTTATAAAAAAAATTAATCAACCTACAACTAGAGAAATTGGGAGCCATGACATCTTGACAACAAGCCTAGTCTAGAAAAGATTAAGGTTATTAACCCTTGGTTAACAACCCAAAATTGGACTATAAATAGGAGATCACCCCCACCCAAAATACTTGCACCAACACACTCTCAACTCCCTCCCCTCTCCTCCCTCTTGAGCCGGCCGGCCACCCCAGCCGCCGACCACCACCGGCCGCCCACTGCCGCCACTTCCCCGCCGCCGGAGCCATCGCCGGCCACCACCAAAGCCGCCCCCTTCCTCCCTTTTCTCACGGTTTTTGCTCACCCCTCTTGTGAGTATTCTAAACCCATTTTCCTATGTTTTTCTACATGTTTAACCACCCAAAGAAACCATCAAGTCTTGACAACCTACACTTTAAATCTAGATCTTTAAATTTTCTTTGGAATGCTTACTTTGTTCATCAACTAACAACACTCTCTTCTCAACCTCCTTTCTTCCAAGATCCAATATTCTTTTGGTGAAACACATTTGTGAACCCTTATGGATAGTAGCAAGTGTGCACCATGATCTTGTTTATGAAATCTAAAGATTTCAAGTTAGTTGATTTACAAATGTTAAGCCTCTTCGTACCTAATGAAAATATAAATCCATGAACTAACAAATGTTATATCTAACTTATGTGACTAACTTGTCCTAACACAAAGTGTTAGTTGATCTTTATATATTTTATGTCCTAACATGAAAATGTTAGTTGATTGTTATTTATATTTAAAGTCCTAACACCAATGTGTTAGTTGATTGTTCATTTATATTTAAAAGTCCTAACACCAATGTGTTAGTCGATGGTTTATTTAAATATATGTCCTAACACAATGTGTTAGTTGATTTATTATAAATCATATTATGTTACATGTTAAAACGAATGAATCTCCTAAACAAGACGAAATGATATAAACAAAGTTACATATGTAACTTATGACATAAATGGTTAAAATAAATAAAGAGACAAAAAGTATGTTACTTGTTTTAGTAAATGCAACACATTAAATGTGTTATAAAAAGTTCAAGACAAAAAGAAATTTTATAGATTTTGCTTCTAAAAATAGAAAGAATAAATTTATGTCAAATGATTAATTTGACATAAATTCTTGGATTTATTACAAGTCTTACCTTTCTAAAACTTTTGCTATAAATGAGCATTTTTCTATAAAAAGTCACTTGTGAAAACTAAATATTTTTGTAAAAGGATTTTGTAAAAATATAGCAAAGGCAAGCTATTGACTTTAAATGCTTATATGGATTTTTATGAAATCAAAGTAACCAAAAATGGACTTACGTCCATTAGGGATTTTAAATAAGATCAAGTTTTTATAAAGACAACTTTATATAAACCCAAGTGTCGTTACAATGTTTTGAAAATGTTTAAGAAAGAAATAGATATTTCTTGTCAACAAAATGTTTAAACGATTTCAAGACTATAAAATGTTGTGATTTAAATGAAGCTTAAAAATCCCTTCATGACTAAAATAAAATAAATAATTATTTTTGTCAAATAATTATTTACAAAGGATTTCCACTATGTTTTATTCACCAAGCATTGTTAATCATAATTATTAAAAATAATTATAACTTGCATGATTAACCGATAAAAATAATAATGAACATTATTATTCGTCAATGTTTAAAACTTGGTTGAATCGTTAACTAATTTTCTTGGTATATTTATTGAACATAAGTATACGCATTTCATGGAAATAGTTTCGATAAACGTTAACTATCTGATTTTCACATAAATATAAACTTGAAAACGTGTATTTATTTGTACGATAAATACTAAATAACGGGCATTCCAAACAAATACAAA